>JAQPPZ010016979.1:1642500-2195000 GCA_028583015.1 Wollemia nobilis
ACTGGAACATGTCACAAAATCGTGACGCTTTCGCTGCCTTAAGCACTTTTCTTCCTCGCAAAACTGGAACATGTCACAAAATCGTGACACTTTTGTTGCTTAAGCACTTTTCTGAAAACTGCTCACAAAACTAGAACATGTCGTGAAATCGCGACGCTTTCTGCATCCATACAACTTCATTGAAACTTGTCACGAAATCGTGACACTTTTGCCTGCTTTGCCTCTGCCTTCCAGCATGTCACGAAATCGTGATAGATTTGCCCAAACTTTCTCTCTCCTAAAACATGTCACGAAATCATGACAGTTTTGCCAGCTTTGCCTCTGCCTTCCAGCATGTCGCGAAATCATGACAGTTTTGCTAGCGCTTTCTCTCTCCTAAAACATGTCATGAAATCATGAAATCATGACAATTTTGCCAGCGCTTTCTCTCTCCTGAAACATGTCGCGAAATCACGACAGTTTTGCCAGCCTGCATACTTCTTCTTACTTGTCTTTTTCTTGATCTTTTTGCAACTGGGCTACTCTGATTTTCTTGGAGACTTACTGACCATCTGAAACCTTCATCAAAACACATACTTAGACAACAAATCAAATTGCTTCAAGAACTCCTTGACATCAAAGACAACAACTACCAAGAGCTCCTTTGACATCAATGACAACAACTATACTTGAGCAAAGGCAATGTACTCAAGGTACCCAAAATTGCCAACATCTAGAGCATTTTAGAGCTTTTTCCTATGTGTTTCCAAACCTATTAAATACTATTTTCAGAGTCTTTTCAGATTGTTTTCATGTAGAAATCGCTAGCTCTTTCTCTCCTCTACCTTTCAAAGTGGTATTCAAGAACTTATATTGCCTCAACATCAAGAATATTTTTAGCACTCCTAGAAGAGATTCTGAATGGCTTTACACATCCAAACTTGTTGGAGTAATTAATATACCATAGTTGAACATCAACATACCCCTGATGCAACAGATAGTTAGTTGCTACAAGCATGATGCATCCACTATTTTGATCAAAGTGAATAACAAGGATATTATTTTTTTCTAAAACCCTCATATGTGCAACAACTAACAGGGCTATCATTTTTGGATGGTGTACTGGTGAACAACCAGTATGCCTTGATCAAAGATGACAAATCAATGCTAGCATCCAAATATGTTGTGAATTCAGACAATTTGAAAGGTATATTTTAAAATTTATGTTTTATTTATCTTAAATTTTGATGTATGGTAGTTTCCATTCTCTAATAATGTTCTCCCTATTGTAATTTTTGTTTTATAATAATGTTCTCTCTTTTTTAGTTAATTCTTCTATGTCCAAAAGGAGTTTAAACATTTCTAAAATTGCAGACAAATTTCTTTATGCTTGCATTGAATTTTTCCAAGCAAGGTTTATTTTGCAAGGGCGACCTACAAAAATGCCTTTTTGGACACTATTCTTATTGATTTGATGTATTTGTGGTGGCAGATTTTATTGGTCCATGCACATTTCCAAACACTTAAAATAGGACCTTCTAAGTGCCCAAAAAATTCAATCTTCATATACAATAACAACCAGCAACTTTATTCTTTATATTTTTCATGAAGCTTACTTCAATATTCAAAAAATCAATCCTCTAACTGCATTGCATACAATTTTGTTAGCTATTGGCATGACTAAGAATGAAATACAGGTAAATTTATTTTTTGGAATATCTTTGTTTTCTTATTTTTCAATTTATCTTGTTATTTTATATTTTTCTTTTGAAAATAGAGAAGAGCATCTTAGTATTCTAGTAAAAGGGATGCCACTTTCAGGATTCAAGAAGCATCTATTGATTATGACATGTAGTCACAATCATCACTAGTGACTCCCTTTGAACGTGTAAGGTCTCATGGTGATCAGATTCAACATACATGTGTGGCTCCTGTTACTTCTAGATATGTTGCAATCAACGTCAAATAAGTTACCTCCAACTCATAAGGTAATCGTATTATTAAAGGGTACTATTTTAAATGATGTATTTTAATGATTATAATTATATTTAGTTTGATGTATTTTAAATATTTTTCAAAGAGAGAAAATGGTTGTATCATCAATGGTTGTAGAGTCTGAGTTTGGTATGCTTGGTTAAAATTAATATCTTTTTATGATATTATTTTTTACACAAGATTTAATTTATATTTTCATGTAAAATTTTTCATATCCACCAGTTACATTTAAAATATTGAAAAAAGGATGCCTCCACCATCTGCACAGCCACAAATGTAGCAATAACAATTAACACAACAATTCCCTATTTGTCCATAGCAGGTACCACCGATGAGGAACCAATATCGCATGCGTCGAAAAATAATCCTCACACTGCCACGTCATGAAACCAAAAGTGTTTCCCAAAAACACGCTGTTTCTCAATCTAATTTTTTTGTTTTCCCAATTTTAACCCTTGAGAATTTCTCAAATGTAGAGAGCACATCTCAAATGCCCTCTAGGAATCTAGATGATGATTTTATTTATCAAAATATGAATCCTAAAAATTTCCCATTAAAGGCAAGTTATATGCTTTAGGATCTACATGGAAATGATGAAGAAGAAGATAATGTTGAAGCAAATGTCGTCAGAGTTTCCTCTTCCCCCCAAAAAGTCATCACCCATCATATGAATGATGATGATAAAGTAATTTTTTTACAAAATGTTTTATTAGCCAATAGATGTAAACCTATAGTTCATAATAGTCTTCTTATAGATATTGATAGATTAAAAGAATGGGAATATCGAGCCAAGGTTTTGATAAAATCAATAAATGGTTGATATAAGATTTTTTCAAAGAGAAAGGAGTTGTTTTCAAAAGTGGAGAATGAGCCCCAAAAGTTCGATGCTTTACTACATAAAGTTGAATCTAACACCATGGAGGCCAATTCTACATATAGTGATGAAGTTCTAGCCATTGTTTTGAATCGTTTGGAAAACCTCAATGTCGAGGCCTAGGCATATTTTAATGAATGGGTACTTTATCAGAAGAAAGTAGCAGTTGCAAAAACTGCAAGACTTACTACTAATGTAAGTTTTACATCTAACTAAAAATTATTTTTTCTCTTAAATATGTTTTGTTTATAAATTTTAACCTTTTTCACTTGTATTTTGTAGTCTAATTTTTGGCACTTAAAGCAGCAAGTCATTTTCATGAAAATATTGATCAAGAATACAAAAATTAGTGTGAATAATGCTATTGAAGTGAATAAAATATTACAATACACTGTTAGAGAAAACAATTGGCTGAAGAATTTTATCAAAGATAAGAACCTAGATGTGGAGGTTGTATTGAAAGAAAATGAAAAATAACTAAATGCACCTTTTTGAGAAGGTCTAGCTAAGGAATAAGGTTTATTTCTATCAGGGATCAACACTACAGTTGAAATTTTGGTTAGGGTTGTTGCATTGGAAGCAAAGGATATTGAGCTAGATGTAGCTAGAACTTCAGCCACCATGCAAAATGAATAGTAGAAGATTGTTGTTTTTTATTTGAGTAGAAACAAAAAATATTGCATATCTTTTTTGAAAATTGTAAAAGAATGGTATGTTTTTGAAATCAATAAAAGAGACAATTTCCAAAAAAAATGAATTATATTTTTGAAATTTTTTTTTAAATATTGTGATGTTTTGATTAGTTGTTTGGATGCATTAAATAATTATGAATTATGTGGATGCAATAAAATGTTATTTTATATTTTAAAAAATAATTTGAAATTACTAGAAATGCAACACATATATTTAGTTTGTCATAAATGATTTATCCAATAAAAATATACTAAATAATTTGAAAATTTAGACTAATAATTCAATAACAAGGCTTAAATAAAATTATATACAAAACATCCAATAACACGTCTATGATATAAAAGATAATTCAATGTTCTAATCAACATATGTGTAATCAAGTAATCCAATTTTATTCAAATATACATAATCAAATCAGACGGCTATGTCTAATATCATATTATATGATTAATGATATCAAAAATACATGTATCAAATTATAATTAAATCTCAATATTCATTTCATTATAATGCTAAAATCAAACCAAATTAAATCAAATCAAATGAAAGCATCCTTTCATTATAATATGTAAAATAAAATCAAATGATAATATGTGAAATCGAATCAAATGAAAGCATCCTTGTATCATTATGCTGGAATCTAGAACAAACTCTTTTCAGATTGTAAAAAATAGTTTGCACTCATACCTAAAATTTCTATCATCATAATCTGATTAGTGTTACCATCATCCGCATCATCCTCAATATTTGTGACACCTCTTATCTCTACTAAATATTTCCAATATGACAAATATCTTTCATTAGGAAACTTCTCCACCTCATAGGTCAACACATATACTCTCAAAAAAATTTCCATTTTTTTTTCCAACCTATTTCAAACTTTAGATTTTACATATGATAATGCACCGAATACCCTTTCATATTCCATAGATCCTAAAATTATCCTAAAATATTCACTCATAGTATGTTGTAATATACTATTGGTATGTAATATTCTCCACAAAAATGAAATAGAACCTATTTAATCATGGTTAGTGAGTTGTGAAACTTGAGAAGACATTGTTGTTCTAAAATAGTTTGATTATTTTATCAAAATATCTCTGCTGAGAATTCCATTAATTTCAATATCATTGACTACCACATGTTTACTAAAATTTCTAGCAAGAGTGCCCATGTATTTGAGAAACAAACCATTTATAATCTAGTATTCATTACAAGTATCCCAAAACTTTGGATTAATCACACCCATAGCCTCAATAATTCATCTCTTTAAAACAATCTCTTATTTTTTTTGTCAATGATTATACTATTTATTTCAGTTTAATTTTTGTATCTATACAACTACATGAAATTTGTTGTATGTTATGGGAATTTTTTCAACTTCACTTTTAGCTATATCCATTCGTTGACCAAAATAATATAAAGGTATTTCCTTTCCATGGACATTAATACATAGATGATCGTTTATATTGAAATTCAAAAAAAATTGAGGATAATTCATGTTTTTTAATGCTCTCAAAATCTCAAACATGGTATCCATAAAACTTTGACCAGATGCGCACATCGTATCAATATGTATGCAAAAAAAATTTCTCACCCTGATGAAATCCACAATATAAATCAATAATTCTTATGTAATTTTGATGAAAGTATTAATGTATTCCAACATTGGGAGAATACCACACAATGTGAGAAGTGTTTCAAAGTCACTCATTCAAAATAGCAAATATGGCCTTATCAACTACCCTACGATTTGCATACATAAACTCTATCAAGGATTGATATTCTTTGAAAACTCTAAATATCGATTGATACATCAAAATCCACATAGTATCTACATATTTTAATAGTTTTTTACCTTCAATAACTCCTAGTGCAAACTTTTGAAACTCTAAAAATCTTTTTGGACTATGTGAAAAATATTCATGAATTTCATGGACAAGGTCTTCCACTCTCGCAACATTTGTAAATGTATCCACAATTTTGTATGCAATATTCATTCTATGAGTCATGCAATGAATAGGAATAAAATATGGGGCAACTTATATTTTTAGTCTAACATAAATACCATTCCCATGTCCTTACATTGTAGCAGCACCATCAACTATGACACATATTAACTTAGTGGCTATTTCCATTTCATTAATTCTTGTTATTTCCTTAGAACTAATTACAACAACATTGTAAATGTTTTCTGCATTGCAATTTTCCACCATCTTACATACTCTAAGTAAACGAGGTTGCCTTAAAATATTTTCCAATGTGTAAACATGCATGCAAATCCAAGATGTTTTGTCAACATCAGTCACCTCATCAATTGAAAGTGAAATGAATTTGGTCTTTTTTACTTTCTCTTTGAGGTCATCCTGCTCAACCAATGAGAGACATTTTACCATTTTCCAACCACTTTTATATGACCGATGGGAATTGGGTAAGTTCTGCATATCAGCTATTTGAAATAGAGATTTATAATCACTGAAATTAGATAGAGCTCTACCCTTTTTAAGAATAGTGAGTACAATAGCAAATTGCAAACTTTTTGAAACTAAAGTGAACTTATTCAATTTTTGAAATTTGGCTTGGATCGTTGCACGTTTCTCAACCAAATTTTGCTTTTTTTCCATTTCTTTATCATATTCTTGTGAATATATTATATGTGCACACTCTGATGCATCCTTAAACCTATAATTTTTTTGTATTGGTCGATCACTTTCTTTTGTTTTGATATAAACCTTTCCACAATGTTTTTCTACTATATCATTCTTAACTTGCAATCTATGATCGTTTATGTGTTTCCAACTATAAATTACGCATATCAATTTTATTATTTCCTCATTACTATTCTCTAGCAACAATGTCTTAATAAATGGAAATTTTGATATCCAAATAGACTGAAATTATCTGTTAATTATCCACCTAGATAGCCTTACACGTTTATGTTTTTTAGAAGAAGATTCTTTGGAAGTAGGGACTACATAAGAACTATTATTTTATTTTCCACTTGGTGTGTTAGTTTCTGGAATATCTTCATGTTGTTCCATTTCATTAAGAAAATTTTCATCTGTGGACTTTTCATTATCGTGGATATGTGGAAGTGGAGGTATACCAAGGTCAACAGTGTTTTATGTAGAGATAATACTAGCATCAATAGTAGGGTCATTATCATTATGGCATTTAAAAGCATACATTCTATTAAAAAATACAGATAAACAATGGAAAAAGCCATCAACAAAAAATCACACTTCTTTACGAATGAAAAAATTATATATAAAAATAATAATGTACAAACATTAACTGGTTAGTAAGTAAAGGCGTTCATACCTTCAATTTGTGCAAATGTTGATGGTTGACTAAATTTCAAAATATTATAAAATTATTTGAGGATAATCCTTTTATTAGAATATTGGCCTCCCTTATTTCCACTACCAACATGTGATATTTTACTTGTATAAATAGAAGAGTAACATGAACAATAAACATAATTTTTAAAAATGAAAATAACTGGTAAAAAATAGAACTACTACTCAAGACAACAAAATATCTGACCCAAGAAGGCTTAATATTAATACCCAAATAATAGTAAAACCTCATTATTGAGTGTCAATGAAAAAAATGTTTAAAAATAAAAATTAATGGTAAAAGAAACTTATTAGTAAATGGTGACCGCTATATTTCAATCACCTACTATCACTCACCTTCCATAATTTGTCTTATGCCAGTCGCCTTATACCAGTTGCCTTCAACCAGTCAGCTTATATTAGTTACCTTATGCCAATTTCCTTATGCCATTTGCCTTCTACCATTCATCTTATACAAATCACCTTATGCCAATCACCATATGCCAATCGCCCTATTCCAATCACCTTATCCTAGTTGTCTTCTTCTAGTCATATTTTGCCAGTCACCTTCTTCCAGTCACCTTATGTTAGTCACCTTTGGTATGTCACCTTTTTTCAATCATCTTTTGTCAATCACATTGTGTCAATCATCTATTTTGTACTGCTTGCTATCAGAGAAAATTAATATTTTAATTGTATGAGTGTTGATGTCAAGGTTAGCTATATATAATGGGGTAGAAGAGGTGAATTGGATGGGATAGTTTTTTTTTAATAAATTTAAGGTGAAAAATAGGCGGTAAACCTTATGATAATGGGGCGAATTTACCCTTAAAAAAATTTGATCTCAATTTTTTTGGACGAACGAGCTGACCTCTATGGTCCCAAAATTCACAAAATTAAAATTGTGAAAATCTGAATATTGACACTAAATTACAAAATTTGCCCCTGTGTATAACCCTGCATCTATTAAATTTTGTGAATAGAATTTAAGCTTATTGATCATTTCTTCAATGTCTTTATTGAATGCATTTTTAATAATTTCTTCCATAATAATCAAGTTTTTGCAATTAAATGATTGAATTCAATTCTTTTGAAGTTGAAATCCCTTTTACTCCAAATTTTAATTAGTTGGAATTTCAACAATCAATATTTCAAATGCTATTTTGAAATCCTTTGAAGTAGCAAAACCTTTATCTCCCTAGTTTATTAAATTTGTAAATTGTCTAAATTTTTCAAATTTTATTTTACTTTTCTAAATATTTTAAAATTTCAGAATTATCCTTTTTGGAGTTGAAATATTTATCTCTCCAAAATCTAATTTATCTATTTTTTAAAAATAAAAATTTTGAAATAGATTTCAAAACTAATTTCAAATAGAAATATCATAATTTAATATAAATATCTCCTTTCTATAGGCATGCTCATCTCTAGTTACTTCTATCTTTTCCAGTCCAATTATGAATTCGTTCACCACATTTTCATGGAGTGTCCTTCCTAATTCTCTCTCAAACCTCTTAATTCAATGGCCTAAATCCTTTCGAGGATTTCATTTCAACTCCTTTTGTCTTCTCCATTACCTTTGGGAGAAGAAACAAAAAAGCCTTTCACATTGCCTTCAAATACCCTTCCTCGATGGAAGCCCTAATTTTTTTTCTATCAAGGAGAACCTCTCCCTAATTCCTCCATTTTACCAACTTAACCCTTTAGATTAGCTTATTTTCATGTCCTCATTTGGTTTCCCAAACCCTCTTCTTGGACCACCATATTGTTCAACTAATAGATCCTGTATCTCATGGTCTCCTTTGTTAGAAGGTTGGGTCAAGTTGAAATTTGATGGTGCTACCGAGGGAAATATTGGACGTTCTAGAGCTGGATGTATATTCAAATATCATCAAGGATAAATCCTCCTCACCTTCATTGAAAATATTGGCATCCAATTGAACCATTTTGATGAATCTAGAGCCCTCTACAAAGGACTAATCATGTTGAATCATATCTCATCTATCAAAATCATAATTGAAGGAGACTCCCTGAATCTACCAAACTACATCAAAGGATCTATATCTACTTATTGGAATGTGCAAAACCTCATCAAATAATACAAATTCTCTTCCAAAATATCATCAACTTGGTCATTCCGTACATGTATAGATAAGGCAACAAGGTCACTAATATTATAGCTAGCATGGGTCTTCTTTAGGATAACATATCCATTTGGTAGCATGATTCCCCCAAGATTTGTTTTGTCAATCCCCTACTAGATGACAATATATACTCTAAGCCTATATCTAGCTCTATATTCTATCTTCGCCATGTCATCGATGTCTGGATCGGCCAAGTTTTTCTTTTCATAATCCTTGTTTGGTTTGGAATGGTATTTTTTCAAATTATTTTGATTCATTGTTGCTGCAATATTTTCAAATATTTGCTCTTAATTTCAACAACCTCCCCATCCCACGTGACCATATAGAATGTGCCCACTCATTTTCAACACAAGACCATTATTCCCCATCGTCATATTGAGAGTTTCTCCTAATATTACAATTTTCTCCATCACAAACGTTGTTGGAAAACCCAATGCATTGGCATCATTGCCGTTGATCCATTTTCCTTCATTTTTTGTAGTGACAATATCATTTCTAGGTTTAGGTAAATGTTGTTCTCCTTAAATTATGATTCAGCCTGTTGTCATAGAAATATTCACCAATGGGTGTTCCACGTCATGGGGTCTTCCACGTCATGGTCTCATGCTAGGCCATAAAAAATAAGTAAAAGTACCTAGATCCCATTCACACCATGATTGACTACCGCCATATCAAGTCTTACTTTCCCTTTTTTAAGGATTCATAGAAACATGATATGATGAGGATATTTCAATATGGGAAAGATCAACAATGGTCATGGACCACCACCTTATTCAGAAGCTTTAGATATCAAACCAATAACTTCTTGATGCTTATTGTATTTTTAAAAGAGGACCCAATGTATTATTTATGGTGCATCACTCTTTCTTCCCATTCTTGTGTCATGGTGGCTCTTTTGAGCCCCTTTAGCCCATGTTTTAACCCCTTCTCTAGTTTAAACCATTTTTATTTTCCTTTACCCTATCCCTTGGTGATGGCTAACCATGATTTTTCTTTGAACCTAGTATCCTTTAGTTGGATGCCCTAGTGGAATATGTTTTTAGATACCATGGGCTCCTCCCATTCCTTTATAAATTTAGTGGAAATGATATGGAATCATCTCAAGAGCTAGCAAGGTCATGGGAATAAGGTAGATTTTATATCAAGGGTGACATATTTACCATAAACATTGACTTAATAGCTAAAATTATTGGTCTTCCAAATGACAATAAAATTGTTCAAATGGAGAAGCACTCTTCGGTTAGTGAGTTATCCCATTTCAAATATAAGGTAGATAAGCTTGGTAGAGATAAAGGTGGCATTATGAGGGAGACTCTATCTAAACATTTGTATATCGCGATGGTTATTGTATTGTAGCACTTCACAATTGACGGTCCCAATGTGATCCTTCAGAGTTTCCACCTAGTCTTTCTTAACCACCTTCGAAGTAACAAAACCATAAATATTCCTAAATACCTATTTTGATCTATTGAAAATTGTATCCTTAATATTTAGAAAGGCTCATCATATTTCCCTATCCACCAAGGGATACACCTCATTATATTACAATATGTCCTTCAATTTAAAATCCCCTTATTGTGCCTTCTATTCCTAAACCTAATAGTTGTGCTATTGGCAACACCAACTTTGAACTTGGTCCCTCGTCCCCCAAAGTCAATAATAATCTATAATTTGAGTCTAAAATTGAGGTCACTTCCATATTGTTAGCATTGAAACCCACTATCACTCCACCTGCATCAAATCCAAAATTGAGAAGCGTAAATCCCCCATCATTCACAAGTAGGATCATGAGATCTTTTAAGACTTATCCTATCACACTTAGTTAAAAAAATATGACATATCCATGTGCTCTTCATATTTGAAAGAGGTCCCCCAGTATGGCTCCTCCAAGCCTCCTATTCAATTTTAATAGAAGCCTTGTGGGGCCTACATTATTCATAAAATTTATCTCCACAAGTTGAATGACTTGCTGAAAGATATTTCTAAGGCAACAAAAATATGTGTTTCCCTTCTATAGTAAGTGATGGTTCTCCTAGATGAATAAAATTTTTAGTTTGAGGTACTATAAGAGTATAAAAGGATCCTTCATGGCAATGGTGGCAATGGACAGGAAGACCCTATGGATACTCCTAGCCCCAACTTGGGTGACTAGATATATTCCATTTTGATGGTCAACTTCGACTCCCTCTGTGTGGCCTTATCTATGTTTCCCTTTGGTGTTTCTTGATGCTCAATATATTCTAGTTGCTTAGATTTCTTCTCTATTTTTCCTTGAATCAGTGTCCTTCAAGAGGATTTCTACCTCTTTAGTTGGAGTCTTATCCTATTTTTGATACTAATATAAAAGGTTTGGGGTCCCTTTAAAAACCTCTTATTTTTTCCACCCATCAAAAAAAAAATTATATATTTTTTAAATTGCTTGAAGTCCTTTTAACTCCCACGTAAAATATTAAATCATAGGAGTTGAATTCCTTTTAACTCCCTCTCATAAATTAAACTTCTTAAGTTTCTAAATCGTTAACTTTAACCTTAACTTAGGACTAAATTTAACACCAAATTAAGTTACAAATATAAAGGTAATGGTAATTACCTTTTTTTGCCTTACTAAATAGGTTAACCACAATGAATAAGAAATTTAAATTTCTCTAATTCACCATGCAACAATGACTTATATGCTTTTTTATGCTCTTAATGAATGTAGTAGACTAGTGAGACATTACACCATGTAATGTTGAACCATGAAAACATTTGTTGGGTTCATTGTTTCTTTATCCTTCTTATTACCCTTCCTTTATTTTGCAACAAAGAATGACACATCAATTGGTTCTTTTTGAAGTCTCCAAAAAATTTTGGAGCACCATGCTTCAAATAATGACACTTTGATTGGTTTGGTACAGGGAATAAAACTTCTAATTGAACTGGTTTACCTTGCATAGATCACTTTATCTAGTTTGGTTCACCTTGTAAATGGCTCTCTAACTTATTTGGTACAACTTCCTGAATGATGCTTTGAATTTTTTGGTTCACCTTGCAAATGGATCTCCAACTTATTTGGTTCAACTTCCTAAATGGTGCTTTGACTTGTTTGGTTCACCTCATGAATAATTCCTTGGCTTGTCTAGTTCACTACTTGGATTGGTCCACATAGCAATGGCACTTTGAATTGTCTACTTCACTACTTAGATTAGTCCATGTATCGAATGGTACTCTATCCTATTTGGTTCATTGTTTGGACTGGTCGACATAGTGAATGGTGCTTTGGCTAGCTGATTTGAATAGTCACCAGAAACCTAGTGCTTTGAGACTAAAAATTTCCTTCTACATGAAAATGTGCATGTGGAAGCTTTAATGCTTCTCTTTTATTTTTTTCTTAAATATTTATCTTATTGAAATCTTTCATATATTTCTCTAAGCTTATCGCTTGAATTTCTATTTATCTTCTAGGTTCTTTCCTAAGTTCCTTAAAATATTTCTTCTCAGGTTCTTGCCCGAGTTCTTCAATATATATCTTCTCAAGTTCTTTCCTAAGCTCTTCAATATATTTATTCCTAGGATTTTTTCTGAGTTATTTAATGTATATATTCTTGGGTTCTTGCTTCAGTTCTTCAATATATCTATATATATCTTCTCAAGTTCTTGCCTAAGCTTACCTCAAGAAGGCTATAATAAAATTGATAAACTTAGGCAATAACCTGAGAATAGATATATATATATATATATATATATATATATATATATATATATATATATATATCTATTCTCAGGTTATTGCCTAAGTTTATCAATTTTATTATAGCCTTCTTGAGACTAAAGCCTTATATATGTGCTATATTTAGGGTCAAATATGCTTGAAATTTAAAGCATTCTATTTTATTTTAGGTGGATTTTGGCCACTCAATACATGGTTCTCTATCTTCAAAGAGAATCCAAAAATTAGGGTGAATTTTGATTTATCCCCTCAATCAATTTTTCAAGTTGAGTCCTAGTCTTCACTTCTTTTTTAGAGTGGATAGACTCCAACATATAATGAAATATTTTCTAGGAATATTTTTAAATCAATGGAAATTTATCATATATCAATCTATAAATTTGAAATTTGAAGCAATATGAGTCTACATTTTTTCATGTGATTTAATATAAATTTACATCGAATATTTCCTCCAATGCTATTAATAGAGACTACTCAAAGTATCTCTAATACCACTATTGGATTTCAAGCCAGCTTATCTTATGTCCCAATATTCTCGATCTTGAGTAGTCTCAAATATAAGAGCAATTAAAATATAAGTTAGCCAATATAAATAATAATAGCATTCAAGATAATATCAAAATATGAGTGTAAAAGGTCAAATCGTTCATGCAATAATATGAATAAATGCACAGTAGAATTTCTCAAATTACACATACAAGCTTAAATATTATTAATGCTTGAATATGATCTTCATAGATTCTTTTTATATCTTACAATCCATGGAGATTTGTCTCCATAATATAACTTTACAAATAGGATTTTTCACGTACTTGACTATTGCTCTCCTCACATATCTAAGAGATGCATCTTTTCCTATTCCATACATAAGATAAATCCTCTCATATATTTGGATTCTCATATTTCCACTTGTATACATGATTCTTGACTCTCTATTTACATGCACACTGAACTTTATGACACTTGCAAAATTCTATATGACACTTCCACTTCTACATGCACACCTAATACATGACACTTGTACACTTTATCACATTATATATTTGTACAATTATTTACATGACACATGCACTTTATCTCATTACACTTGTACACTTATATACTTGACACTTGTGCATATCTTGTATATAGACACTTACATAAAGAGGAAATATAAATCACACTTCTAAACTATTGACTCAAACCCTATTCTAATATTTACATTGTATGATAGGTACCATGGGGGTACATTAGAATATACCAAATAATGTAATATTCTCCAACACTTTTTATGTCCTCTTAATGTTTCTTAATATGATCTCTTGTCTTTTCCCTTTGTTATTCCAACTTTAATAACTCCTCTATCCTTAATGATATGACATCATGTTCTTGGAGTTCCATCTAATGTGGCAACTATAGGGTTAGTAATTAAATAGGTAGTTGAACTTACTAACCATAGCCAAGGGAGAAAGGGGAGTAGTCTATCCCTTTCTTTGGAGTTATCTTATCTACCCTTAGTGTTTGTTGAACATGTTTATGCCATAATTTTTGGTTATTTTCACCTATCCTATTTAGTATCATCAATAAATTTTTATTTGAAGACTTTTTTAGGCCATTTCCCTAGGGGTATGTTTTATAAGGAGCTTTCATGTAAATACCATATTTTAGGGTAAAATGACTTACCATATTATCAATTATAATAGTGTGAGCTACCCCAAACTAGATGACAATTTATCTTAGAAAGTTTACAATGATCTTTTTGGTAGCCTACTTGAGTAGGATTACCTCTACCAATATTGTGAAGTAATCTATAAAAATGATGATCCATCGATTCCATTCACTAGGGGGAGGATTAATTACCCCTATGAAATTGAGTTATTATTGTGATAAAGGTTCATCAACTACAATTGGTTTGATAGTTAGTGATGCATTTTGGTTTCATCTAGTGAAGAACTTGCATTTATCATATATCCTTACCCATTAATGTGCATCATTAAACATAGTGGTCCAATAATACCCAACTCTCTTTTTTTAAATATTGTGGTGTGCCATGTATAGTTCCCTCTGAAGAACCTTTGATGAAATTCCTACAACAGTGAAGTTTTTTGTTCAATTTATATTCATCTTAGGAGGGTACCATCAACGTTTTTATGAAGTAGTACCTCTTTGATGAGGATGTAGTGAGAATTTTTTAGTCTTTTTGCCATAATTTGTATTTGAATTAGGTTAATTGGGTGCTAGTTGTGTGGCATATATTTGATACAATCTTATACCAATCCTCGTTATATTCATAAATGATCAAGCATTATTCCTCTCCCTATTTTGATTATTTTACATATTGGGCCAACCTTTGGCATATCACTCTAACTATAATCAACATGGTTGTTTTAATCTCAATGTCATACTCAATAATATGGGTGACTCATCCAAATTTCTTCTTGCTAATTTCCTCATTCATAATATAATATTTTATGCTTAAATGGATGGAATTGTCTACTATGTTATTACCAAAAAATACATGCCTTTAGCTTTTTAAGCTTTAGAGTAGGGCATATACTTATATATCGATGAAATCATAATGCTCCTCAAAATATTTTAGATTGGTTACAAAATGTAATGGGATGTTCATCACCCTGGTCATTTTTTTAGTGAGGACCACAACTATACTAGACTTTCCTTTTTAGGCATAGAGGATAAAATCCTTGTTAAAGTTTGGGTTGGCTAATATTGGGGATTATGCAATAGCTTGCTTGATTTTTTTAAAAAGCCTATTTCCCTTCTTCAATCCATCTAAATTATTATCCTCTCTTTAACATTATAATGATAGGATTGATAATGGAGGTAAAATTAGGTATAAATATCTAGACAAAGTTTATTTATCCTAGGAAAGAATGGATGGTATTTTCATGCTAAGGTAATGATAGGTTAAGAATACTACATATCCCAAAAGCTTACATTATGGGATGCAAAAAATACATTTCTTTGGGTTTAGGCAAATCTTAAATTCTTGACAATTTGTGAACACCTTCTCTAAATTATCCAAATGGTCTTCCTTTATTATGAATAACACCATGAGGTCATCGAGGTAAAAAAGGATGATTTTGTTGAGCAGGTCGTTAAGGGAGATATCCATGGATTTTTGGAACATTACCCTGGTGTTAAATAAAATAAAAGGTATTCATTTATAGGAAAATGTTCCCCACTTAGTGGTGAATGTCATTTTATTCTAGTCCTCATCCTTTACCCACACCCGATTATACCTAGAGAAACCGTATAGGAAGGAAAATATTTCTAATCTAGCCATACTTTGTAAAATTTATTCCATAGAAGGCAACAAATAATGATCCTTAAGTGGGGCCTGATTAAGTTCCCTAAATTCAATGCATAATCAGATCTCCCCATTCTTTGTCCTAACCAAAACTAGATTGGACACCCAAATGGTATGCTTAAATGGGTAAATGATTTATTCTTCTATAAGCTTGATAAGCTCTTGTTTCATAAGGGGCTCTATATTTGGGTTCATGGGCATTTGATTTTGTCTTATAGGCTTGGAATTCAATTTAGTTCTATGGTATGCTAGATGATATCTTAGTCATACCCTTCAAGGTCCTCATAACACCAAGCCATAACTCTAGTGCACTTTTAGTAGAAGTCAATTAGACTCCTTTTGTAATACTTGGTAGCGATGTTTGCTATCTATAGAAATTTTACAACCTAAATTTATACCTCCCGATAGTCTTCCTTGTCTATGGTGATGCCCTTATTACCCTGAAATGATAATTAGGATTTAATAGAGATTCAAAGGTCATAAGACCTTTGGGTATCTTATTACCACTAATCTAAATAATTTGGTCTTCATAAGATTGTATTTTAGGTGCCAATTTTTTATAAATTCTACCTCTTGATATATGAATTAGATAATTTTCTTGTCATCATCTAAAACTTACCATGATATGTCATTGTTTGGGATGACCAGTATTTTGATGACCTTGAAATATTGGTGATTTCTCAATAGATATTCTAAAGGATCAAAATGTTTTTCTATGAAAACCATGTGGTCAATATCTATATTTCAACTATGGGTGTGGAAATTTGTGTGCCTTAAAACATAAGGATTAGGAACCTTGGGGCAATAAGATAAAAATATATTATTTCTCTCCATTATACATAAAGCTACACACACTAGATCTGTGATCCATCCAATCAATAACTATAGGATTTATGTTAACAAACTCTTATACCTAGATTCATGCAATCCATACCTCGAATTGACCTTTGAGGTAATAAAAGGTATTTGAGGCTCAAAAAATCCTTCAAGGCACAAGTTCTTGATGCAAACCCCCTTTAGTATAAAATGTTTATCTCCCCTATAACCTATCAACATGATGACATGAGAAAGACTATTTAAGTACAAAACCACTTGTTGTATTCACCCATTGATATGTCTTATAGCTCATGCATTTCTACCTCTACCTCACATCACTTAGGTTGACAAGTGATAGTTCATATCAGAAATTGGTACTAAAAAGGGATAACCACATTTACAAACCAATGCATTACCATTGTAGCCAAAAATTAAAGCCTTTCATTCTTGTGTAAATAATCCAAACCAAAATATTAACAAATATCTTCGCACCTAGCCATTTTAGAAAAGTGCCATAATTCTTCCCCAAAAAACTGTAATGTCTTTATTATTATATAAATATAGCATGGTCAACCCTATAAATTCATCTTAGTCAACCATATCAAAATATAATGACGAACCTGTAACATTGATCACTTTTATCCATCATACAATAATTGCTATGATTCAAGGTAGGTGACATCTTAGATTCACAAGACATGTCCTCTGCAATTGTCTGTAATGGAAAAATATTCAAATTCCTTTATAAATACCATCCTCAAAAAAAATATGGTTAGACAAATTAATTGATTGGTATGCAATACTCCCTATCTTGTGATAAAATTGTTCATTGATTTAATATTTTCAATAGTGAGTTCACATGTTAGCCTATCATGGTATAGTAATAAAATGAATTGTTGAAACTTCACACCTTGTAAACATATGATGTTTATAATTATGTTGTCATCTAAATAATCACTTGAGTATTTAGTATCTATTTATTGACCTTGTTATTCACTTCTAAGAATTATTGAGACCTTCCATGTTTTCATATTTTATCATATTTCATTTGTTATTCTCACTCACCATAAATGGGACTGGGGACTGACTATCTACTTAAGGGTATATATCATGTGTCTAAATCCTGATAGTCCTCATAAATACTAATTATATTTGGATTTCCCCTATAAAACCTCATGATGCTCTTTTATCTTACATGCCATCATTTGGTGTTACACAAGCTCAAAAACTATAGTTGACAAAACATTGGATAAAGTGTTGGTATATTCATCTACCTCATTAATGCTTTTGCTATCTTCATTGTATTCTTCCTTCTATACTTGAATGAACATTGCTAGTATTTTTAATAATATTTGGATCATTATATTGTTCTAAGCATTAATCATTTGCTATGGTTTTTCAAAATAATCCTATCTCATATTATTCTAAGTATATAGTGCCCATATTGATGTACAAAACCAATAAAGGATTAGTATCTTAACTGGACTTTTTCCATCGCTATATTTTTTTGAACCCAATATGAACAACTTCATGAATTTTTCACAACCCCTTTTAGATCTATTATCTAGTTACCTTCACAAACCTTTTGCATTAAGACTCTCCTAGCACTCATATTCATGGTTGATCATGGTTGCTTTCTATATAGTCAACTCGTGTAGATTCTTCTTTTGATCTACCTTTTGATAATATTTATAAGGAAGAGGATCCATTTAAGAATCCTACTTATAATGAAGATGAAGAATAAAACCAAAATATGAACCATTGATAATAATGGTTGTGAATATGAACCATTGTCTTCATGGATATCATTCAATATGAGAAGCATGATCATGGATTACCCCAAGAACAAACCTAGCATTCCAAAATCTACCAAAGCTATGTATTGACCCTTGAGAGAAACTTCATAATTTTTTTTTATTAATTATAAGAAGAGGTTTTAAAAGTATCCTCGAACCTTATACATAGAAATAACATTGCAAATCTAGGAGAAAAGTAGAGACTATAGAGAATAAAATTACAACAACAAACCAACTACCTACTTAACAAAAATATGACTATCACTGTAGTCCAAAAAAATATCTAGAAGAGGAACATAGGAACCTAGATATTAAAAATATCCCAGGATCCTAAGAAAATCTAAAATGCAAAACCAAATACTAAACATTAACTCTCAACAAGGAGAAAATATAGGATTGATAGTTAATGAGAAACGTCCATACTGAAATACAGCAATAAGAGGTTTCAATCATCAAGATTACCGTCTCTAGATTCATCCTTTCCCATTTTCCTGGATATTAGCACCCCCTGAATCTAGCTCATCAAAGTCTTAATCTCTTTAGCACTTGCAATGGTAACCTTCAGTGTGCCAATAATTTTAGAAATCCATCATCATTGTAAATAATGATTTTGGTATTTTAGGAATATCTAGTGGACTAGAAACTTTTCCTTTCCACTGACCCATTTGTGGTAGAGTGAACTTGATTTTCTTCTTAAGAGGGGTGAAGTTATCTACGTTTGAGTTCTCAACAAATAATGGGGTCTTCTTTGCTTTTATCCTCACAAAAAGGTGCTTAGATATGTAGACACCAAAATAGCACCAATCCGATTATGTGACTATAAACACTGATTGCTTTGATGCACACAGCCCCTAGGGCAGCCCTCAGAGGTTAAACAGTGGTCCTAACCACTTTTATAGCAATTTTGTAAGGTCAAAAGGCAATTTGGCACATCCAGGAACTTTGCTTAGAATCCATCCCGCCTAGGGATGAATTCAAATTGGGATCCATCCTACCTAGGGACGAATTCTGAATTCGTCCTAGGTCGGGACGAATTCCAGGTTCAACGGGCAAAAATAAAAACGGTGCCAAGTGGTAGCCAAGGACAGTCAATTAATGCCTCCTGCCTTGCATGCGTGTGTATGTGGGCAGAGTAGGCGTTAGAGGACTATCACAAGGGCAGTCATGGAAGCCCAATTTAGGGAGGACTTTCTTCCCTCATGGTAAGGCATGGCTGCCACATGGCGCTTATGCATGCCCCTCCAAAGAGACCCCCTAGGTCTATAAAATGGTGGACTTTCCCACCCAAAATAAGACAAGTTGGAGGCATTTTCAAGCAACAAAGTGCTGCCAAATTGAACACCCCATTGCACCCTTTTTCGATTCACCTCTTCCACATCCTTAATCTCTTTCGCAAGAGAGGTTATTGGGTGGCTTTTGGAAGTGTGGATCCGGACCCAAACCCAAAATTTGACCACAGTAATCTACCAATTTTTTGACAACCCATTCCAAGAGATTTTGGGCCCATCCCAAGTGGATTGGTACCAAAATCAAGTTCCAACGGTGGGCGGCCCGCTCGGGCGCCCCACACTTTTTTTAGTTTCATTTTAATCTATTTGGTTATCACTTGTTTATCTTCCATTACATGTTATTTTGTCTATATAATTTATAACTTTGATTCCATAATGTTTTGATCAGATTTCATCATGTTTTTGTCACTTTTGTTGTCCCACTAACTTGCAGGTAACAACAGGTGATGGAGGTCAAATTGGGAGAATGCGACCATCTGGGTCATCCCAAAATGCCCCCAATTAGCTAACCCCTATGTTTGCAGGTATTTTTGAGATCCCGAGGTGTGACATTTGACCAGCATCAACTCGGCATTTTAACACAGTCGAATTTGTCCTACCCGGGGACGAATTACAGTTGAATTCATCCTGACCAGGGACGAATTTCAGTTGAATGCGAATGGGCAGAGTTTCACCAACTGTTTTGATGACATTGGCCCTCTGGTAATTTTTTTTGGTCTCTATAAAAATTGCAGGTCACTTATAATCATTTCATGCATCATTTTATTCAGTCTTAGGCATACATCCTTCATTGTTTTTAGAGAACAAATGTTTTATATTTGTAGCAGGTGCTACTAACGCCTTTGTTGTTTCTTTGAACGCAAGAGTAGCAGCAAATATCAAAGACTCATCAACACTAGTGGTGGCAATGCTTTGGCCCGCCCATTTTGCATGTGGGCACGCGAAAAGAAGATCACTATTCACTTTTGTAATGGAAACATGTTAACGCTCTTAGCCCCTAAAAATGGAGGAGACATCTTTGTAACCGAGATTAAGAGAATTAAATAATAAGGACTGTGCTTTCTATACCTTTGTTCTTTCATTTTCAATTCGTCTCTTTTCTTTGTTTTGTGCATTTCAAAGTCATAGGATTAAAGCGTTATATTGTGTTTTACACTGCATAGCTTTAGTGTTTCTTTTTATTTCTGGAATCTCATGCTTTCAGTGGCGATCATGGTGGGACTCTGTCCCCTGGTTTTTTAAGTTCGATAAAATTGATGGAAATTTGTGATTTGTGCTTACAGGTACCTTTTGTCGAATTCTAACTGTAATTCGTCTTTGCCTGTGGAAAATACTTTACTATAATTCATCTGACCCTGAGACGAATTCTGATTCTTCTTAGACAGGGACGAATTCTATTCTGTAATTCATCTCACAAAGGGATGAATTTTTGTCTGTGAATTTTCAGGGCCAAGGATCATAAATAGCAGGTCTAGGTAGAGATAAGGTAAGGGTCCTAAACTGTTCCTGTCATTTTTTGCTTTTTTGTTTCTATTTTTTGTCAATTTTGCCTTCTTAGGGAAAGTAGTTGCTTTCGCCTGTTTTAATTTTTAATAAAAAAGAACCACACACTCATCACATGGAATTTTTAAACCAAGGAGTTGGTCGTAAGACCCCAGCATTTTATCAAGACCAACGATGGGTTCATCACCACCTTGGCTTGATTTTTGCATCCATTTACCTTGATTGTCACTGTTGTTAGGCGTAAATCCTAACGAAAGTTGATCGAGTGTCGCTGGGGTGATTCCTAGCGCGTGAGGATAAGTCTTCTATGGTAGGTGTCATTAACAGGACAATCCCCCTTTCGTACCGCCTACGTACCATGTACCATCTACTCTCACGTACCTATAGTTTCCCTCTCGTAAGGGCGGGTATATAGAGAGGTTGGTATATCAGCCGGGCAATGGTATATTGAAGGGGCGACCATTTATGGGAGTTATATGAGCCTTCATTATGCATTTAAACGTTCTTCAAAACTTTCAAAAAAAAAAACAAAAAAAAAAACACACTAAACCAGTCTAGGACATGAAAGCACGAGATTCCGGGCAAAGGAAACACTAATTGCAATATAACCAAAACCAAATGCGCTTAAGTCCTAGAAACGTAAAGTGCATGAAATGGAAAAGAAACGCATTGGAAGAGACACAAGCAAATGGAGAAAACACAGCCCTTTCATTAATATCCCTTGATATCTGTTACAATGACGTCTCCTCCCTTTTTGGGGGCTAGGAGCGTTAAAAGAATTCGATTACAATCACTCAATGTTCCTCTTTTCGCGTGCCCACGATTGCAATGGGCGGGCCAAGATGATGCCGCCGCTGATGTCGATGAGTTCTTCACCTCCGCTGCTTCTCCTGCGAACAAAGAAACAACCAAGATGTCAGTAGCACCTGCTGCAAGTGAAAAGTGTTCGTTCTTCTAAAATCATCAAAAGATGCATGCAAACATTTATCTAAAACAATAAACAAAATGATTCTAAACAACCTGAAAACTTGACAGAAGACAGAAAATGTTACCAGAAGGCCATTGCCACTGAGACAGCTGGCCAATCTGCCTTCAACTGGAATTCGTCCCTGGGTGGGACGATTTCTGACTGCAATTCGTCCCTGGGTGGGACGAATTCTTCTGTGTTGAAGAAGCCGACCTGCTGCTGCTCCAATGTCGATTCCCGAGACCTGCAAAACGCCTGCAAACAAGGGGGTTATGTAATTGGGGCCATTTTGGGACGACCCAGATGGTCGGATTCTCCCAATTTGGCCTCTACCCTCGAGAATTTGATCTCGCCACCTGCAAGTCAGTGAAACAACAAAGCGACACAAAACATACTAGAATCTGACCAAAAGTTACGAAATTGCAGCTGTGAGTTAACCAAACATAATAACACAAAATGCAACCTGAAAAAGTAATCTAGAATGCTCTAAAACCTAGAAAGTGCGGGGGTGCCCAAGTGGGCCTCCCACCGTTGGCACTTGATTCCGGCGCCAATCCACTAGGGATGGGCCCAAAACCTCTTAGGATTGGGGGGTCGACGAATTGGTTGGTTCAGGTGTCCATGTGTTGGATTTGGGTCAGGTTCAAGCTTCCAAAAGCCACCCAACAACCTCCCTTGCAAAAGAGATTGGTGGATGTGGGAAGGTGAACCAAAAGGGATGCAAGTGGGTCTTCAACTCGGCAGCACTTCGTTGCTTGAAAACTCCTTCAACCTCGTATATTTTGGGTGAGAAAAGTCCCACCTTTTATAGACCCATGGGGTCTCTTTTGGGAGGGAAGCACAAATGCCATGTGTTGGTCATAGGCGCCATGTGGCAGTCTTGTCTTCCCATGAGGGAGGGGAGTCCTCCGTTGACTTGGGCTTTGATAAATGCCTTTTGTGACAGTCTTCTAACGGCCCCTCTGTCCACCTACACACGCGTGCGAGGCAAGAGTCATCAATTGACTGTTCTGGGCTGCCACTTGGCGCCATTTGTCTTTTTGCCCGTTAAGCTTAGAATTCGTCCCACCCAGGGACGGATTCAGAATTCGTCCCGGGGTGGGACGGATTCTATTTTGAATTCGTCCCTGGGTGAGACGAATACTGGGCAAAGTGTCCAAGTGTGCCAAATTGCTTCTTGACCTTACAAAATTGCTATGAAAGTGGTTAAGACCACTGTTTAACCTCTGAGGGCTGCCCTGGGGGCTGTGTTTGTCAAAGCGATCAGTGTTTGCAGTCACATAATCGGATTGGTGTTGTTTTGGTGTCTACAGATGCCCCTTTTTGGGAAGCGCTGCGGGTGACGCAGTGCTGAGCAAAAATAGATAACCAAAGCACTAATGATTAGGGTTTCTTGGTAACCTAACCAACTTTTGATGCCCCAAGTATGGAAAGGGCATGCATTCTTGAATCCTTGCTTCTGACGAGCTAAGGAATTTGATTTCAAGTATTAACCTATTTTGTTGAGGTGTGACTTGAACTTAGACATTGATCGGTCATGAACAGGCAAAGGGCGTTTTTATCCTCAGGGGGAACCTTGTGTTCATGATTCACGAAATGCCAAGTGTTTGATTGATTTGATTGTTGCTTGTTTACTGCCCCAAGCAGGAGCGTGATTGTCTTTGTCAATGATTCTTTGAATGCATGTCATTTTCCTTAATTGGGTGTGTGATTGTTGGTTGGTGACTAAGTGTGACTACCCCCTCAAGCGACGAATCGATGAGGGAATGACCTTCGTGAGAGAAGCGACGAGTCGCTTGACCCAAGATGACTTGTGCAAGGGTGCCTTTAGAGGGTTTACCGTTAAGCGTGTGCAATTTTTCCAACATTTGGACCTATTTTTGGTGGGTGTTAACCCTTTTGGTGATGCCGTAATGAGGTGAAATCATCGAAAATCTAACTTCCCGTGGAGCGGTCCGGCTATGGTAGCCTTCTTGGGGAAGTAGGAGAGCGATAATTTGAACCTCACCATCGATTTTCTTTGCCAAGAGGTTAAGTGCAAGAGCACTTATGTCCGGCAAATGTTTTTTGCTGTTTGTTTTTGTTGAATTTTGTCTATTTTTTTTTTTTTTTGTGCATCCATTTGGGGATTAAATTGTCGAAAATCCATCTTCCGTGGAGCGGTCCGGCTATGGTAGCCTTCTTAGGGAGTAGGATAGTGACAATGAACCGACATCAATTTTAAGAGGTTAAGAACACTTGTTCCAATGTTTATTTTTGCTTTTTGTTTTTGTTGTTTTTTTTTGTGACACCATTTGGGGATTAAATTGTCAAAAATCCGTCTTCCGTGGAGCGGTCCAGCTATGGTAGCCTTCTTAGGGAGTAGGATAGTGATAATTTGTAACCCCGACATCGATTTTTCCATGCCAAGAGTTTAAGTGCAAAAGCACTTGTGTCTGGCAAATGTTTATTGCTTTTTGTGTTGTTTTGATTTTCTTGTTTTTGAGTGGGCTTTGACCCTTTTGTGACGTCATTTGGGGATGAAATTGTCAAAAATCCATCTTCCCGTGGAGCGGTCCGGCTATGGTAGCCTTCTTAGGGAGTAGGATAGCGACAATGTAGACCCTGACATCAATTTTTCTATGCCAAGAGGTTAAGTGCAAGAGCACTTGTGTCTGGCAATGTTTATTGCTTTTTGTTTTTGTGTTGCATTTATTTGTTGTTTTTGTTGTTTTGATTTTCTTTGATCTTGTGCATGATGGTTGATGAATATGGATGTATGCATGTTGATTTATTTTGATGGATGCATATGCTATGATGAATGCAAATGGTTTTGATTTATATGTGATATGCAGATATGAAATGGATGAATGGGATTTGTGATGTTTGGCTATGGCACCATAGACTGTTTAGAACTCTGTTATTTTGTTTTTAGGCGATTCCTGTGATGCATGACTTTGTATGTATACATGGTTTTTTTTTTTTGTTTTTTTTGATGGTATTGTAAGGATGAAAAGCAGCGCAGTTGGTTTAGAAATGTAGCTAAGGTTTTCTGAGACTCAGACGGTTTTAACTCACTAGCCAAGACTGTACTTTGTCTTACAAGACTTTTGAACAAGGTATGAATCAGACTTGTTTTTGACCAAGCTATTTCACATCCCTGTGTGTGCAATTGAGTTCATTATTGTGGTATTTATCAGGATACCGCTAGTGCCAGATGGGCTTTCAACCGAACCTGTACTGAGGATCACCTAATTAGCTCCACTAACTCCTTTGTTGTATGTACTAAGATTAATCTGCGGTGTAATCCAGGATGCCATAAGCTAGCTCATCCACATGCAAACATTGATCTGTACGCAAGTTAATGTGACAGATATATCGTCATGCGGGAGGTTTACTATCAGTTACCGATAGGCTATCAACCAAATTGGTACTGAGGCTTGCCTTATGACCTATAGAATGCTGAGAGTTCCAGGGATTCAAGGTCAACTCCCTTCTTTTCTTCAATTGTATTGGGATACTTGCTCATTGTAGTGATGAGATCACTTGTTTATTTTGATTTGTTTTTCTTTCGAGCAAGGGATTGGGGATATGGAGTGACGAAAATCACTGTTGTTTGTGCCTTTTGATGTGTGCACTGTAGGTTGTCAAATTTTGGAGTTTTGACATTTTGCAAATTTTTTGTGTTTTGCAACTATTGAGAACTTTAGGGATTCTTAGGGAATTGGGTAGGGAGGATGCTTGTCCTTTTGCCAACTCTCAGCATTCTTTGGGTCATTCGCATAGGGGGATGAGCAAGATAACCGTTTCGCTTATGGTGACCTAGATTATTGTGCAGGTTTCATCTTTCGTTCACACAACTTGGGAATTTTTATGTGTTTTGATTTGTGTTGGGATGTTACGTAACAAGGTGTATTTCAAGTATGACTCTACCTTCGTAAAATCTGTTCGACTTGATACATTACATGGCTAAAGAGGAAAATGATGACTGAATCACTGAAACTCTTGGTACATTCCCAGACCACTGACTGTAGTGTGGTAAAAGTTATGCATGGTGTTTTTGTTGTTTTTGTAAAATGGAACAGTGTGGAACAAGATGGACTAGCGGAGCAATTACAGCCTATGGTGCCTTTGACCTGTACGACCACAAATATGCAATGTATGGATGCAATGCTTAATGCAGCTACATATTTTTGTATTTTTGATGGATTGATTTTTGTGAATATGAATATGAGGTGCGAGAAGAGCTCTCTTTTGATGAATTTGAGTATGCCTAGAAATGAGATGCAAATTTTTGTTGTTTTTGATGATTTTTGATTTTGACCAAGTGATTGCGATAATCCTTGGAGCTTTTGGTTTGACCAAGTGATTGCGATAATCCTTGGAGCTTTTTGGGTTTTGACCAAGTGATTGCGATAATCCTTGGAGCTTTTGGGTTGACCAAGAGATTGCGATAATCCTTGGAGCTTTTTGGGTTGACCAAGAGATTGCGATAATCCTTGGAGCTTTTTGGGTGACCAAGAGATTGCGATAATCCTTGGAGCTTTTTGGGTGACCAAGAGATTGCGATAATCCTTGGAGCTTTTTTGGTGACCAAGAGATTGCGATAATCCTTGGAGCTTTTGGGGTGACCAAGAGATTGCGATAATCCTTGGAGCTTTTTGAGTGACCAAGAGATTGCGATAATCCTTGGAGCTTTTTGGGTGACCAAGAGATTGCGATAATCCTTGGAGCTTTTTGGGATGACCAAGAGATTGCGATAATCCTTGGAGCTTTTTGGTGTGACCAAGTGATTGCGATAATCCTTGGAGCTTTTTGGGTGACCAAGTGATTGCGATAATCCTTGGAGCTTTTTGGGTGACCAAGTGATTGCGATAATCCTTGGAGCTTTTTGGGTGACCAAGTGATTGCGATAATCCTTGGAGCTTTTTGGTTTGACCAAGTGATTGCGATAATCCTTGGAGCTTTTTGGGGTGACCAAGTGATTGCGATAATCCTTGGAGCATTTTGGGTTTGAATTATGGTTCTTTAGGGGATAGAGGTACCCCCATCTTGATGGTCTTTGCACTTCGGATCTGGCTCTAGAGGTATGGGCATGAATGGATCGGCCCTATGCACGGAGATGAGGACGAGGTCCGCCCACGGCACTGATGTTGCTATGATGTCTCTTGGTGGAAGTTGCTCTTTGTGTGCCCAAAGTGGCGGATGTAATGCTTGGTCCCACTGTGGTGGGTTAACGCGCCACTCATGCCCTAGTATTATGTTTATCTGTTGACATGCTTCCTCAAATTTTATGGGATGCCGATGCTGTCTTATGTGATTGTTGTGGGCTATGTCTGTTTCATCCTCACCTTCGGACAATGTGTATAGCTCATCAGAATCCGGAGATTCTGAGACATGGAGGACTGCATCATCAGGTAGCCCTACGGTTAAAGGTTGATCCTCTTCGAAAGGAGCCTTATGTAAGTTGGGCCTTGGGAGCTCCAAAATCTTGGTCTCTACCAACTCTAAGTGCTCTAGTGCTTTGCATGTATCGGGAGATTTGAGCTCCTCCTCTTTGGTTGGTTCTTGTTGAGGAACTTGGGGCCTATGGAGGGGTGGCCTGATGGCACCCCCCATGCCTTGGTAGGGCTTTTCATCCCGCTCTTCTTCTTGCTCTGATTCCTTAGAGGCTTCTTGATGAATTTCTAAGGGTGGCTCATAGACTTGGGTGGATGTCTGAGGAAGGCACCCATCATTGGTTATAGGATCAGCCTCCCGCTCATGTCTGGGAGGCATCGGGGGCGATGCTTGATAAGGTCACGGAGACTCGTCTCGCACCCAGGGGTTGTGCCTCTCATAATGTTTTGTCTTATGTGTGTGAGGGGTTGGAGTCTTCTCAGGTAGTTTATAGCGCAACTTATCTGCTTTGCGTTGCATGTATAAGTCCTCTAACTCCTGATGACCTTGCTCTATGCGTAACTCATCCGCTTCGCGTTGCATGCGCTCTCTATCCAAGCGGTGTCGATACTCTATCTCCTGATGACTTTGTTTAAGCCGCGTGATTTGGGCTTGACGGGTGGCATGTCTGGCGACTATCGGGTCAGTTCGGTCTACCCTATTTTGCTCAGGAGGTTCGAATGTTTCTCCTATGTGTTGGCCTCGATCTTGATGATCTAAAATTTCAATGGGTCGCTTCCCTCTGTCGATGTAGGCGGCATGTACTTGAGGCCGCACTATTTGTTGTCCTCGAGGAATGCGATGATTTTCCTCGTACTCCCTTTCATGTTGGCTCTCCTGCATAGTGTGTTGGAACAACTCATCCTTCTGGCGCTGAAGGTGCTCTTTGTTAATATAGTACAGTTCCTCTAAATGTAGTCGCTCTAGCTCAAGTTGCGTGAATTGCATTTGGCGTGCGACGTGCTTGACAGATTCTAAGATGGTTGGTCCTGTCGCCTCATGTCTAGAAGGCCTAGATGCCTCTCCTAGATATTTTCGATCGTAGTGATCCAAGATCTCTATAGGTGACCTCCCTTTGTTGGGGGTAGCGGCATTCCCTCGGGGCTTTGGCCTCAGTGAGTGGTCTTGATAGATAGCAGGTGCGGAGGCATGTTGCTCCCGCGATGTGTATTGTTTTTGAGGAAGGTAAGGATTTTCCTCATGCTCTCTTTCATAAGTGAGAAAGGGATGGATGGAGCTAGCTCGCCCTACCTGAAGAGCCTTGTGCTCTAGATTTTTCTTTGTAGTCCTGACAACTAGAGGGGGTGAAGGAGGGATAATGTAATCATGTGGTTCCTCCCGTCGAACCCTATGTTGACCTAGCACTTCATCGCGTGGTGACCGCTCATAGCGAGCATCTAAGGGAGCTCTCCTATGACTGTACCCCTCATGGAAGGGTGTGTGTTGAATGCTATGCTGAATAGGAGTGCTCCTCGAAGAGGTGTCCCTGTAGTCCCTTTCCTTTAAGGTGTGGAGGGGACTGCCTTGTGTGTTAGGTCGCCAAGGTGGTATGACCAAATCCTTGGGATTGTAACGGAGGTGACTCGTTCCTCCTTGGATATTCCCCATAGCATCCGCCCGTGATTGGGCTTGGCTATGGGTGAGCACCATGACGATGTCTCTCTAAAAACCCTAAAAATTGAAATGAGTCAGATGGGGCCCAAAATCGGTGTGCGCATCCCTATTATAGTAGATAAGACAAAAATGAAGTTTCAAGTTCTAGCTCTAAATACATTAGGAGATATTGACATCCGAACAGCTCAAAAAGTGCAAAAAAATGCGTGCCCAATTTTAAAACCTAATTTCGGGGCACTAGATGATGGAATTTGGCCCCGAAAACTGACTTTTCTAGGCAAATAGGATTCTAGGGACGCTACGGTTGAGAAGTTATGGCCCCGGCAAGATGCACTAAAATTTAGGGAAAAATACAAGATTTCCCATATTTTGTTGGATGGTCCTGCATCACTTATGGGCACATTTGGGGTGCTCTTGGGTTGACCAAAGGGTTCATGGACACCTTTGGGACATTTTGGAGTGACCAAGCGATTACGGGAATCCTTGGAGCTTTTGGAGAAAATGACAAAATGCGTAGATTTTTATCTTTTGTTTATGATGATTTTTTTTTTTGTCTACACTAAGCAGAAATGAACACACGCATACACAAACCGTGATTATCTCTTTTAAGGATTATTGGTGTGCCCTAAACTGGTTTAGTGCATTTTGATGTTTTGTTTTGTTTTTGTAGGTTTTGAAGATCGTTTAAATGCATTATGACGGCTCATATAACTCCCAAAATGGTAGCCCCTTCAATATACCAACCAAGCCGATATACCAACCTCTCTATATACCCGCCCTTACGAGAGGGAGACTATAGGTACGTGAGAGCAGAAGGTACGTGGTACGTAGGCGGTACGGAAGGGGGATTGTCCTGTTAATGGCACCTACCATAGAAAACTTATCCTCGCGCGCATGGGAATCACCCCGGCGACACTCGGTCTGCTTTCGTTAGGATTTACGCCTAACAACGAGTTGACAATCGGGAAATGGATGCAAAGCTAAGCCAAGGTGGTGATGAACCCACCGTTGGTCTTGCTCAAGGGCTGGGGTCTTACGACCAGCTCCTTGGTTTAAAATTGTTGCGTGAAGTGTGTGGGATTCATTTTATTTAGCGAAAATGAAACAAGCATAAATGACTTTCCCTAAGTAATGCAGGATAAAAATGAAAACAGTCAAAGAAACAGAAATAGAAATAGAAATTTTAACAGAGATTATAAAAATCCCTACCTCTTCTCTGCCTGCTCCAGTTGCTTCTGAATTTTTGCTCTGAAAATCCGTAGGAAGGAATTCGTCCCTCTGGGAGACGAATTGCAGAACAGAATTCGTCCCTCCCAGAGACGAATTTGAATTCGTCTCAGGGTCAGACGAATTGTAGTTAAGAATTCGTAACAGTCAGAGACGAATAGCAGTCTGCAACAAAAAAATGTACCTGTCAAGCACAAAACACAAAACTTTGATCAGTTTTATGTGATTTTAAAAATATGGGACAGGTCCCACCGTGATCGCCACTGAAAGCACGAGATTTCGGGCAAAGGAAACACTAATTGCAATATAACCAAAACCAAATGCGCTTAAGTCCTAGAAACGTAAAGTGCATGAAATGGAAAAGAAACGCATTGGAAGAGACACAAGAAAATGGAGAAAACACAGCCCTTTCATTAATATCCCTTGATCTCTGTTACAATGACGTCTCCTCCCTTTTTGGGGGCTAGGAGCGTTAAAAGAATTCGATTACAATCACTCAATGTTCCTCTTTCCGCGTGCCCACGATTGCAATGGGCGGGCCAAGATGATGTCGCCGCTGATGTCGATGAGTTCTTCACCTCCGCTGCTTCTCCTACGAACAAAGAAACAACCAAGATGTCAGTAGCACCTGCTGCAAGTGAAAAGTGTTCGTTCTTCTAAAATCATCAAAAGATGCATGCAAACATTTATCTAAAACGATAAACAAAATGATTCTAAACGACTCGAAAACTTGACGAGAAGACAGAAAATGTTACCAGAAGGCCATTGCCACCGAGACATCCGGCCAATCCGCCTTCAACTGGAATTCGTCCCCGGGTGGGACGATTTTCGATCGCAATTCGTCCCCGGGTGGGACGAATTCTTCGTGTTGAAGAAGCCGACTTGCTGCTGCTCCAATGTCGATTCCCGAGACCTGCAAAACGCCTGCAAACAAGGGGGTTATGTAATTGGGGCCATTTTGGGATGACCCAGATGGTCGGATTCTCCCAATTTGGCCTCTACCCTCGGGAATTTGATCTCGCCACCTGCAAGTCAGTGAAACAACAAAGCGACACAAAACATACTAGAATCTGACCAAAAGTTACGAAATTGCAGCTGTGAGTTAACCAAACATAATAACACAAAATGCAACCTAAAAAAGTAATCTAGAATGCTCTAAAACCTAGAAAGTGCGGGGGTGCCCAAGTGGGCCTCCCACCGTTGGCACTTGATTTCGGCGCCAATCCACTAGGGATGGGCCCAAAACCTCTTAGGATTGGGGGGGTCGGCGAATTGGTTGGTTCAGGTGTCCATGTGTTGGATTTGGGTCAGGTTCAAGCTTCCAAAAACCACCCAACAACCTCCCTTGCAAAAGAGATTGGTGGATGTGGGAAGGTGAACCAAAAGGGATGCAAGTGGGTCTTCAACTCGGCAGCACTTCGTTGCTTGAAAACTCCTTCAACCTGTATATTTTGGGTGAGAAAAGTCCCACCTTTTATAGACCCATGGGGTCTCTTTTGGGAGGGAAGCACAAATGCCATGTGTTGGTCATAGGCGCCATGTGGCAGTCTTGTCTTCCCATGAGGGAGGGGAGTCCTCCGTTGACTTGGGCTTTGATAAATGCCTTTTGTGACAGTCTTCTAACGGCCCCTCTGTCCACCTACACACGCGTGCAAGGCAGGAGTCATCAACTGACTGTTCTGGGCTGCCACTTGGCGCCATTTGTCTTTTTGCCCGTTAAGCTTAGAATTCGTCCCACCCAGGGACGGATTCTATTTTGAATTCGTCCCTGGGTGAGACGAATACTGGGCAAAGTGTCCAAGTGTGCCAAATTGCTTCTTGACCTTACAAAATTGCTATGAAAGTGGTTAAGACCACTGTTTAACCTCTGAGGGCTGCCCTGGGAGCTGTGTTTGTCAAAGCGATCAACGTTTGCAGTCACATAATCGGATTGGTGTTGTTTTGGTGTCTACATGACACACCATTAATATTTAAAAGAGATAATCACCATTTGTGTATGCGTTTGTTCATTTCTTCTTAGTGTAACAAAAAAAATCAAAAAAATCATAAACAAAAGATAAAAACCTATGCATTTTGTCACTCGCTCCAAAAGCTCCAAGGATTCCCGCAATCGCTTGGTCACTCCAAAATTCCCCAAAGGTGTCCATGAACCCTTTGGTCAACCCAAAAGCACCCCGAAGGTGCCCATAAGTGATGTAGGAGCATCCAACAAAATATGGGAAATCTTATTTTTTTTTCCTTCCTAAATTTTAGTGCATTTTGTCGGGGCCATAACTTCTCAACCGTAGCTCCGATTGACGTGAAATTTGACAGGGAGCTAGTTGGGAGATTTTTAAACAAATATAACCATTTAGAGTTGTATTTCCCTAGAAAACCAGTTTTTGGGGCCAAATTCCATCATCTAGTGCCCCGAAATTAGGTTTTAAAATTGCTCACCTAATTTTTTTATGCTTTTTGAGCTATTCTAAGGTTAATATCTCCTAATGTATTTAGAGTTAGGACTTGAAACTTTATTTATGGCTTATCTATTGTAATAGGGATGCGCACCCCAATTTTGGACCCCATTTCACTCATTTTCAATTTTAGGATTTTTAGAGAGACATCGTCATGGTGCTCACCCGTAGCCAAGCCCAATCACAAGCGAACGCTATGGGGAATATCCAAGGAGGTACAAGTCACCTCCGTTATAGTCCCAAGGATTTGGTCATACCACCTTGGCGACCTGACACACAAGGCAGTCCCCTCCACACCTTAATGGAAAGGGACTATAGGGGCACCTCTTCTAAGGGCACTCTTGTTCAGCATAGCACCAAGCACACACCCTTACATGAGGGGTACATCCGTAGGAGAGCTCCCTTAGATGCTCGCTATGAGTGGTCACCATGCGATGAAGTTCTAGGTCAACATAGGGTTCGATGAAAGGAACCACATGATTACATTATCCCTCCTTCACCCCCTCTAGTTGTCAGGACTACAAGGAAAAATCTAGAGCACAAGGCTCCTTAAGCAGGACGAGCCAACTCTGCCCATTCCTTTTTTATTTATGAAAGAGAGCACGAGGAAAACCCTTACCTTCCTCAAGAACAATATACATCGTGGGAGCAATATGCCTCTGCAAATGCTAACTATCAGGATCACCTACTGAGGCCAAAGCCTCAGGGGAATGCCACTACCCCCAACAGAGGGATACGGCCTATAGAGATATCGGATCACAATGATAGAGATAGATATCTAGGAGAGGCATCTAGGACTTCTAGACATGAGACGGTAGGACCAATTATCTTAGAATATGCCAATCATATCACACGCTGGATGCAATTCACGTGACTTGAGCTAGAGCGACTACATTTAGAGGAACTATACCATATTAAAAAAAAGCACCTTCAATGCCAGAAGGATGAGTTGTTCCAACACACTATGCAGGAGAGGAATCCAACCCCTCACACACATAAGACAAAACATTATGAGAGGCACAACCCCTAGGTGGGAGACCAGTCTCTCTGACCTTATCGAGCACCACCCCTGATGCCTCCTAGACATGAGCGAGAGGCTACTCCTATAACCAATGATGGGCGCCTTCCTCAGGAACCCACTCAGGTTTATGGGCCACCCTTAGAAATTCATCAAGAAGCCTCTAAGGAATCAAAGTGAGAAGAAGAGCGGGATGAAATACCCTACCAAGGCATGGGGGGTGCTATCTGGCCACCCCTCCATAGGCTCCAAGTTCCTCAATAGGAACCAACCAAAGAGGAGGAGCTAAAATCCCCTGATACATACAAAGCGCTAGAGCACTTAGATTCGATAGAGACCAAGATTTTGGAGCTCCTAAGGCCCAACTTACATGAGGCTCCTTTCAAAGAGGATCAACCTCTAACCGTATAGCTACCTGATGATGCAGTCTTCCTTGTCTCAAAATTGCCAGATTCTGATGAGCTGGACTCACTAGCCAAAGGTGAGGATAAAACAAATATGGCTGACATCAATCACATGTGACAACATCAACACCCCATGGATATTGATGACGCACTTCAATAGCTAAACATAAGGCTAGGGCATGACTGGCATGTTAACCCAATGCAGTGGAACCAACTGTTGAATCCACCACTTTGGGCACACAGAGATCAAATTTCACCTAGAGACCTCATAGCAATATCAGTGTCGAGGGTAGACCCTGTCTTCCTATCTGTGCATAGGGAAGATCCATTTGTGCCCATACCTCTAGAGCCAGATCTGGAGCACAAATATCATCAATATGGGGGTACATCTATCCCTTGAAGAGCAAGCCAAAAGCTCCAAGGATTACCACAATCACTTGGTCAAACCCAAAAAGCTCCAAGGATTATCACAATTGCTTGGTCACCCCAAAAGCTCCAAGGATTATCACAATCGCTTGGTCACCCCAAAAGCTCCAAGGATTATCATAATCACTTGGTCACCCCAAAATCTCCAAGGATTATCATAATCGCTTGGTCACCCCAAAATCTCCAAGGATTATCACAATCGCTTGGTCACCCCAAAAGCTCCAAGTATTATCACAATCACTTGGTCACCCCAAAAGCTCCAAGGATTATCATAATCGCTTGGTCACCCCAAAATCTCCAAGGATTATCGCAATCACTTGGTCACCTCAAAAGCTCCAAGGATTATCGCAATTGCTTGGTCACCCCAAAAGATCTAAGTATTATCGCAATCACTTGGTCACCCCAAAAGCTCCAAGGATTATCGCAATCGCTTGGTCACCCCAAAAGCTCCAAGGATTATCGCAATCACTTGGTCACCCCAAAAGCTCCAAGGATTATCGCAATCACTTGGTCACCCAAAAAGCTCCAAGGATTATCGCAATCACTTGGTCACCCAAAAATCTCCAAGGATTATCGCAATCACTTGGTCACCCCAAAAGCTCCAAGGATTATCTCAATCACTTGGTCACCCCAAAAAGGCTCCAAAGGATTCTCGAAATCCCTTGGTCACCATCAAGAAAATTCAAAAACAACAAAAACCATCAAAATCTCAAAAAGAAATCTCCATCTCATTCTCATGCATACTTCATCAATCAAAACACTACATAATAGTTGCATTAACCATTACATCCATATATCGCACATTTGTTGATCATAGAAGTCAAAGGCACCATGGACTATCATTACTTAGCAAGCATACCATTTTTCACATTTTCCATACAATATCGCAAAAACAACACCATACATAGAGTCACCATATCATAAGTTAGGTTGTCATTTAATGTATCTAGAGTTTTCATCATTTAGATGTCGTTAAATTTCTATCCAAAACTGTACACAGTCAGAAATATTTTACAAAGGTAGAGTCATACTGGAAATACGCCTTGTTATGTAACATCCCAACACAAATTAAAACACATAAAAATTCCCAAGTTGTGTGAACGAAATATGACACCTGCAAAGTAATCCAGGTCACCATAAGCGAAACGGTTATCTTGCTCATCCCCCTGTGTGAATGACCCAAAGAATGCTGAGAGTTGGCAAAAGGACAAGCATCTTCCCTACCTAATTCCCCAAGAATCCCAAGTTCTCAATAGTTGCAAAACATCAAAAATTTGCAAACGTCAAAACACCAAAATTTGACATCCCACAGTGCATACATCAAAAAAGCACATACAATAGTGATTCTCGTCACTCCAAATCCAAATCCCTTGCTCAAAAAGAAAAACAAATAAAACAAAAATAAACAATGATTTTATCACTACAAAGGAGCAAGTATCCCAATACAATTGAATAAAATAAGGGAGTCGAACTTGAATCCCTGGAACTCTCAACATTCAAAAGGTCATGAGGCAAGCCTCAATACCGATTTGGTTGATAGCCTATCGGTCACTGGTGGTAAACTTCTCGCATGATGATATATCTATCACATTAACCTGTGTACATATCAATGTTTGCATGTGGATGCGCTAGCTTATGGTATCCTAGATAGCATCACAGATTAATCTGACTAAATACAATAAAGGAGTTAGTGGAGCTAATTAGGTGATCCTCGGTACGAGTTTGGTTGACGACCTATCACGCACTCGGCGGTATCCTGACAAATACCACATAAATGAACTCAATTGCACACATAGGGATGTGAAATAACTTGGTCAAAAACAAGTCCGATTCATACCTTGTTCAAAAATCTTGTAAGATAAAGTACAGTCGTGGCTAGTGAGTTAAAACCGTCTGAGTCTCAGAAAACCTTAGCTACATTTCTAAACCAACTGCGCTACTTTTCATCCTTACAAATACCATCAAAAAATACAAAAAACCACATGTATACATACAAAGTCATTTACCACAGCAATCGCCTAAAAACAAAATCACAAAGTCCTGTATAGTATATGGTGCCAATGCAAAGTTATCAACAAATCATTTCATCCATTCCATTACCTATCATATAAATCAAACAACATTCGCATTTATCATACCATATGCATACATCAATATAAAGTAGCATGCATCCATCAACATCAATCATTATGCATAACATGAAATTATGACATATATACAAAGAAAAAATAACAAAAACAACAAAAAATGCAACACAAACAAACATCAATAAACATTGCCAGACACAAGTGCTCTTGCACTTAACCTCTTGGCATAGCAAAACTGATGTCGGGGTTTACATTGTCACTATCCTACTCCCTAAGAATGCTACCATAGCTGGACCGCTCCATGGGAAGACGGATTTTCGACAATTTCACCCCCAAACGGCATCACAAAAGGGTCAAAACCCATTCAAAAACAACAAAAAATGCAACACAAACAAATAGCAATAAACATTGCCAGACACAAGTGCTCTTGCACTTAACCTCTTGGCATAGCAAAACTGATGTCGGGGTTTACATTTTCACTATCCTACTCCCAAAGAAGGCTAGCATAGCCGGACCGCTCCACGAGAGGATGAATTTTTGACAATTTAATCCCCAAATGGTGTCACAAAAAAAATCAAAACAACAAAAATAACAAAAAATGCAACACAAAAACAAAGCAATAAGCATTGTCGGACACAAGTGCTCTTGCACTTAACCTCTTGGCATAGAAAATCGATGTCGGGGCTCAAATTTTCACTCTCCTACTTCCCCAAGAAGGCTACCATAGCCGGACCGCTCCATGGGAAGACGGATTTTCGACACTTTCACCCCATTATGGCATCACAAAAAGGGTTACCACCCACCAAAAATAGGTCTAAATGTCAAAAAAATTGCACATGCTTAATGCTAAATCTTCGAAGGCACCCTGGCACAAGTCATCTTGGGTCAAGCGACTCGTCGCTTTTCTCACGAAAGTCATTCCCTCATCGATTCGTCGCTTGAGGGGGTAGTCACACTTAGTCACCAATCAACAAGCACACACCCAATCAAGGCAATGACATGCATTCAAAGAATCATTGACAAATACAATCACGCTCCTACTTGGGGCAGCAAACAAGCAATAATCACAAATTGATCAAACACTTGGCATTATCGAAGCGTGAACACAAGGTTCCCCTGTGGACAAAAGGTTGCGCCCTTTACCTAATCATGACTGATCAATGTCCAATCTCAAGTCACACCTCACCAAAACAGGTTAATACTTGAAATCAAATTCCTTAGTTCGTCAGAAGCAAGCATTCAAGAATGCATGCCCTTTCCATACTTGGGGCATCAAAATTTGGTTAGGTTACCAAGAAACCCTAATCATTAGTGCTTTGGTTACCTATTTTTTTGCTCGGTGCTACGCCATGCACAGTGCATCCCAAGAAGGGGCATCTGTAGACACCAAAATAGCACCAATATGATTATGTGACTGTAAACACTGATCGCTTTGATGCACACAGCCCCCAGGGCAGCCCTCAGAGGTTAAACAGTGGTCCTAACCACTTTTGTAGCAATTTTGTAAGGTCAAAAGGCAATTTGGCACATCCAGGCACTTTGCTTAGAATTCGTGCCGCCCAGGGATGAATTCAAATTGGGATCCGTCCTACCCAGGGATGAATTCTGAATTCATCCTGGGTCAAGACGAATTCCAGGTTCAACGAGAAAAAATAAAAATGGTGCCAAGCGATAGCTGAGGACAGTCAATTAATGCCTCTTGCCTTGCATGCGCGTGTAGGTGGGTAGAGTAGGCGTTAGAGGACTGTCACAAGGGCAGTTATGGAAGCCCAATTCAGGGAGGACTTTCTTCCCTCATGGGAAGGCATGGTCACCACATGGCGCTTATGCATGCCCCTCCAAAGAGACCCCGTGGGTCTATAAAATGGTGGACTTTCCCACCCAAAAGAAGACAAGTTGGAGGCATTTTCAAGCAACGAAGTGCTGCCAAATTGAACACCCCATTGCACCCTTTTTTGATTCACCTCTTCCACATCCTTAATATATTTCGCAAGAGAGGTTATTGGGTGGCTTTTGGAAGTGTGGATCTGAACCCAAACCTGACATTTGACCACAGTAATCTACCAATTTGCCGATAACCCATTCCAAGAGATTTTGTGCCCATCCCAAGTGGATTGGTACCAAAATCAAGTTCCAACGATGGGCGGCCCACTCGGGCGCCCCGCACTTTTTTTAGTTTCATTTTAATCTATTCGGTTATCAATTTTTTATCTTCCATTACATGTTATGTTGTCTAGATAATTTATAACTTCGATTCCATAATGTTTTGATCAGATTTCATCATGTTTTTGTCGCTTTTGTTGTCCCACTAACTTGCAGGTAACAACATCAAATTCCTAGTGATGGAGGTCAAATTGGGAGAATCCGACCATCTGGGTCATCCCAAAATGCCCCCAATTAGCTAACCCCTATGTTTGCAGGTATTTTGGAGATCTTGAGGTGTGACATTTGAGGAGCATCAACTCAGTGTTTTAACACAGTAGAATTTGTCCTACCCGGGGACGAATTACAGTTGAATTCGTCCTGACCAGGGACGAATTTTAGTTGAATGTGAATGGGTAGAGTTTCACCGATTTTTTTGATGACATTGGCCCTCTGGTAATGTTTTTTGGTCTCTGTCAAAATTGCAGGTCACTTAGAATCATTTCATGCATCATTTTATTCAGTCTTAGGCATACATCCTTCATTGTTTTTAGAGAAAAAATGTTTTATATTTGCAGCAGGTGCTACTAATGCCTTTGTTGTTTCTTTGAACACATGAGTAGTAGCAAAGATCAAATACTCATCAAAACCAGCGGCAATGCTTTGGCCCGCCCATTTTTCATGTGGGCATGCAGAAAGAAGATCATTATTCACTTTTGTAATGGAAACATGTTAATGCTCCTAGCCCCTAAAAAGGGAGGAGACGTCTTTGTAACCGAGATTAAGAGAATTAAATAAGAAAGGTTGTGCTTTCTATACCTTTGTTCTTTATTTTTCAATTCGTCTCTTTTCTTTGTTTCGTGCATTTCAAAGTCATAGGATTAAAGCGTTATATTGTGTTTTACACTGCATAGCTTTAGTGTTTCTTTTTATTTCCAGAATCTCGTGCTTTCAAGATCATATTGATTTTTCCTCGCCACCAACGGTTCCTATAGGAGACTTAGAAGATTCTCCCTTCTCCTTAAAAGTTTTCTTCACTTTCATCTTAGATATTATAGGACTAGTAAGATATGCGTTGCCTACCTAAGAGTTGCTTGAGTTGGATTGAGATGATGCTATAAAATTAACAATGGTAGAAACCTTTTTTGGGATGGTTGCTAGAGTCAAAATCATCTCCTCCAAAATCATATCCTCCAAAACACCTCTAATTTTTTCCATATGTTCAAAAACCAACTTAGACAAGCCCTAGTGAATGGGATAAAAAATATCACCTCTTTTGACTTTTAAATCAAATTCTCCATATATTTTAACAAGAAAGAAGGTATGTTTAGCAATCTCTTGTGTTGCATTTTGTTCAAAAATGAAAAATGATAGTTTTTTGGAATGTATTTCTTCTTTACAACATGAAATAATTCATAATGACCAAATATATCATATCCCATAAATCCTTAAGCAAATTTATCTAGTATCAATTCTAAATTTTACTTAAAACTTTGTTTTCCCCCAAAAAATACCTTATTTATTTATCCAAGGAGTGCTTCTCCCTATTTTGACACACATAGTCCATAGGTAAACCTATAACTTCAAAAATTAAGGGAATGGAGATTTTGAATTCAATCAATCCCACTCTCATTGTCCTATTCCTCCAAGAATGAGCTATTTGTTTCAAAAATTCTTTGTTAAAACCATGAAATTTCAGCAAGCATTGCAAAAGACCCTCTTTTTCCAAATTCTTCCTTACTTCCGCATAAACCTCAAGAATAATTGGCTCAAGAACTACCCCCTCCATAATCTCATAGTCTACCCAGAGGAAACTCTTATTATGCAATTGAGTTACAATGTAGCCAATGGGTCCTGTAGAAGAAAAATTCAATCTGTCAGAAGCTCTATCAAGGGGGCCAAAAAGCTCCAAGAGTCATTGAAATAGAGTTGGCCTTTACCTTGGATTTTTTACATTAATTTTATAGTGAAGAGGTGTAGTCATACTTGAGACAAAAGAAAATTTCTCATAAACTAGTAAATTAAAGAAAGTTCCCTTTCCAAGAAACAAAACAAAAGTGTTCTCAAACCATGTAAGGACTATATCAGAACCAACATCACTAGAGCAATACCATATCATGTTCTAGAGAGTTCATTAATAAAGGAGAAACTGGTGTAGATAATGAGGATCCAAACTAATATCATTCATATTAAACAAAATATCTCTACAATCTTGGCTTCTCTCTATGATGATTAAATCCGGTTTTTGATGTTAGCTGGAGATTTTTAGGTAGCTTAACACACAAATTGTAGTACAAACAAGATCACTCCACATCTTGATGTACCACTTCAAATAATGCATGCTAAATAGGTAGAGTGCCAAGGGTTTTCCACCAATATTTAGTAGCCACCTCAACCAATGATTATTGTATTTCCTTATAAGATAGTTTGGAAAGAGGAATTCCAATATTACAATCATGCCAACACCAATGAGATATTTTGATCCAATATGTATCACTATCCCTAATAATATAAGTTTTTTGTGGTATAAGTACAATCAAATCTCATTCATCCACATGACCCAAATGAACCACATGCCTTTCCAATACATGAACAATGCCACATAAGAATTTCCCACCCTCAACCCAAACTAGATAAGGATGACAATCTGTACCTATCTTTGTTGCCACTTCTGGCTATGAATCTAGTCCATAATAAAATTCAGAAATAATTTATGTTACCTAGGAATTTTCTCTAGGTACATGGACCAAGATAATTCTAGACTCTCTTAGCAACAAGCTCCTTACTAAAGAAAAATAGTGATTCATACACCTTCACATAAAAGCTAATAGTAATAAAAATTTGATCAAACTTCATTGTCCAAATACATAATACCTTAGGAGAAATCACTCCTCCACATAGATATTCTATTATGGAGAAACCTAGGTTGGAAATAAAATCCATAGAATCATTCCATTCTCTAAAAATATGTTGAATCCATACTTCATCCTGGGATTGAATTATTATTTTGGCTTCTAAAATATTTTTGGCAATGTTCCAACTGGGTTATTAAGATCCCCTTGCTATGTTAATAATATTTAGGGAGTCCCTTTCAATTATCACCTATTTACAATAAAGGGTATCAAGAAGAATCATTCCTTGGAATAGTGCTATAGCCTTCATAAAATGGTAAGTGTAAATATACAAATTCTTAGAGAAGGCTAGGATAACCTCATCCCTATTGTTCCTTTAGAATCCCCATCAAAGTTAAATTTTATCCATCCAAGGGGAGGTGGTTCCCATTTGGTTTTATCTCTTAAAATAATCCATCCATGCTTGTTACTCTTGGGTTTTGGCTAGAATTCTAACTTCAACTCTATATCAACCTCCTCCTCCAAGATCCCAACCCAATCCATGTGAAGGCTTAAGATATTTTCTACAAAAATTTCAATGGTTATAGAACAAATTGCTACCATATTTATACTGGAGTTCTTAAAATCCCTATTGTTTCTTTCCTTCCAAATGCTCCAAAAATAGTGGGGTAAGATAAAGAACCAAAATAAAATCAATCTAAGAGTAAATAAGAGGGAAACCCACTAAATATAGAAATAAAAAAATAGAATCAAGGAAACCCAACAAACCCCAGGGTATTCAATATGGAGAAAAACACATACAAAGATAAGGGTACTAATAATTATTAGAGTATTTTGCATAAGATCCACAAATATAGCATATATGAGGAAGACACATACCCCTTTTTTAAATATTTTCTAAAGTTAGGATCTTATTTTGAATGGCAATCCAAAAGAACACATTAATTTTAGGAGTGAGGCCCTTATACCAAATTTTAAGTGGAAGAAGCCAAGACTAGGGATTATAATCCAACAAACCAAAGGTAAACTTCATAGAGAAGAAACCATCCTTTTATCCTTTCCAGAACAAATAATCCTCCTTATAAAAACTCTTGATGACCTAGAACTTCAACCTATCAAAAATGAAATTCCAAGCCTCCACCTAATGCTAGTTAAGTTAGAGGTTACCAATGTTTTCTATCTCTTTCTTCCATTAAAGGATTAAAATAAATTGCTCACTATTGACCCAAATGTATCTCTATTTTTATGCTCCACACTAATTAAATTTGGGTATTGAACAAGGGATAATCAAAAATCCAAGAATCCTCCTAGAAGTCTATTATTTTCCCATTTCCTATATTCCACCAACATCCCTTTTAGATTATGGATCTTGACTTTAAGATACTTAGCTAGAAGGTGGATCTAAATATTGGTATGGGGTCATTAGGAAATATTCTTTCTGGTTCATGTATTTAGCTATCAAATGTTCACCCAACCCACATTTTTCTTATAGGTGGACCTCCAACCTTGCTTAGCCATGAGAAATTTGTTCATGTGGTTCATATTCCTTAGACCTAGTCCACCATGATCTTGTCGGCTATAGACATGTTCCTAGGATACCAAATGGAATATTTTATTTCTTCTAACCCTAACCATAAAATGTTATCTAGATACTTTCAATTTTTTTCAAGGTTTTAGGAGGAATTTTGAAGATTGACAAGAAATAAGTAGGGATGCTCTAGAGAGTATATTTAACTAAAAAATCCTTCTCAATTTGACTAATAAGGTCACATTCCCAACCAACAATATTCTTCTAAACTCATTTCATAATTGTATCCTAGAGGTTTTCTTTAATCCTATCGTTAAATAGATGTATTATGAGATAAAGATATGAAAACTCTGTTATCTCACAACCTAGAATATAAGAAATATTCCTTCACCTGGAAGGAGAGGTATTCAGGAAGAAAATATTACTTTTGACAAAGTTTATTTTTTGACTTGCAAAATTTTCAAAGTATATTAGAATTTATTTTAACACTTTAGCCTAGGGAATAGAGGTCAAGAAAGAAATAAGATAATCATCAGTAAATTGATGGTGGGTTATTGGATCTAATGACAATGATGGTATTATACCTTCAACCAAATTCTTTACCTTAATAAAACATCCTAGCACTTTTTCCATCAAAATGAAGAGATAAAGGGACAAAAAATCACCCTAGCATATGCCTATACAACTCTAAAACTAGCAAACAGGGGAACCATTTGTAATTACAAAGAATTTTGTTGATGAGATACAAGACTTGAAAATATTAAGCCACCTTTGGTTAAAACCAAATTTATCCAACACTTTTAAAAGGAAATCCGAAGATTTTATCGTAAGCCTTGTTCATATCAAGCTTAAGAAATGCCCCAAGTCTTCCACTCTTATCCATTGAATAAATCAGTTCATGAACTGCTATAATTCCATCTATTATTTATCTTCCTTCCACAAATCCACTCTGAGCATGATCAATTAAGGTGGGAAAAATTTTACTTTATTAGCAAGAACCTTCGTTAGTATTTTGTAGATAGTGCTACATAAGCTAATGGGTTTGTAATATTTGATATATTTAGCTATAGTAGACTTTGGAATGAAATTCAAGAATGTGTAATGTACATTATATGGGACAATGTTCAACCTTTAGACTTCCCTCAAGGTCTCATTGATCTCTTTACCAATAAAGTACTAGAAGTTTTGGCAGAAGATAGAAGGGAAATTGTTAGTATTGGGTGCTTTTAGAGCCTCCATAGAGAAGACTACTTTTTGAATCTCGTCATACTTAAATGGACTGGTGAGAAAAGATTTCATTTATTCATAGAATAGAGGTGGTATATTATGAAGAAGGGATCTCTTAGAAATTAAATAACCATCAACAATTTTCCCCATAAGGGTTTTAAAATAAGTAATAGATTCATAGTGACTTCATAATGACCACAACCCCTTTAAAGAAATTATGAATTATGTTGTTGTTCCTAGACCTAGTATGAATATTCCCTAGTACATTTATTCTGCCACATTTCCCATTGTTTCTTCAAACCTTAATTGAGCTCATTTCATTCCTTTTGCTTGTCATTATAGTATTACTACAATCCATGTCAATATCCTATTTCCCAATAATATTCCCCTTTATATTCCAGCCTAGTATCCCCTAACTACATGTTCATGTGACTCCCCCTCCTAGCTCTAGTATCACTCAGAATCAACCTATGTTTATCATTTTATACATTTCCACAAATATATTTGTATTCTCTAGATAGAATTATACCTTTATTCGCCCTACTATCTCAATTACTCAAGTTTATATAATTTATTCATCATTACCATCATATTCCAAATGTACTCCCTTAGAATCATACCCTCCTAACCTAAGATTCAGTGTCAAACTTGAGTAGATAAAAAAACAACTTTCTACTATCCATGACACTTCTCTAATACAAAAACATTTATTTAATGATTTTTCCAATGTACTCTCAGATCCATCCATTACTAATTAGTCTCTATTTACATATTTTGAGGAACCTTAGTCTTAGCTATATAAAGGATTTGATGATCCTCTAAGTCATCTTTGTCTTTTTACGTTGGCTTATGCCACTATTACCCATGATGAATCTATCCCCCTACCTATTTTTTCTACTAGTCTTTGTGAGATAGCCCAAGAATGGTATTTATCCTTTTTTTACTATTCCATAAGGATATTTTTCCAATTAGAAAATTTATTTACATAGTACATTATTGTTTATATGAAATAACATGCATTCATTGATGACCTTTACTAGACTAACTAAGCTAAATATGATCCTTTCACAAAATTCCTAGCCTAGTGGTATGTCATTATAGGTAAATATTAGTATATACCCTCACCCAAGGATCTTATTAAAGTCTTTATACAAAGCTTAATGAGAAACTAGCTTACCAAATGGAAACCATTACTATTGCTACCATTGAGGCTATAGTCGACCTTGCTAAGAAAGTCAAAATTATCCTTGTTGGACAAAACATTGGTTATATTTTCTATGGTTCAATTAATTACCTCCATTTAATTGTCAACTCGGGGTAGCTCGTAATCTTGTGAGCAATCGTGCAAAATATATGCATATAATTTCTCCTTCAAAGATGAGTCCCTTAGATCATGGTTTGGGGAATGTTTGGTATTCATTGAAGTTTTTTTTAAACCAATAATCTCATGCTATGTCTAAGAAAACAGGACTGAAAGCATTCAAAAACTAAATTACTACCTTGCTAGAAATCACTAAAAATAGGAGAAATAATAGAGAAGTAAATGTATTTTATGAAAATAAATACAAGAAATAGGGAAAATATGGAATAAATCTATTGTAAGTGGGCCCATGATTCCAATAGGTTCTGCTTGTAGTAGTTTATCACATGATGCTTTAGAACATTTTTATAGGAAAATACTTAGAGATTTTATTAACAATGGTAGCAATAATTTACAAGAAAATTCAGGGGTCTTCTTCAAGGGTGGCCTCCATATTTATAGATATGCGGCCACACCCTATTACAATTCTCAGAATGAATCAAAAAATAATTCACTTTTACATCTGCTTTTTTAATTAGAGGAATCGGGAAAAATATCATGATATTTTAGTGTATTCTATTTTCAGAATACGTCTGATATTTATTTACCTGATTTACATAAGTCGTTTACATAGTAGCTATAAAAATGGGTGATGAGTCATATTTGATGTTGTCCCATGTCTGGTTTCAATGCTGGAATTTTTTTTATGTTGGTTGCTAAAGTTTAAATCTATTCTGCTGAACACAGAGTCTTGTTGATGTTTGGTGTTAGTGGAAATTAGGCATCACGTCTAAATAAGTTGGGAAGTAGGCACCTTATATGTAAAATTTGAGAAGCAGACACCTAACAAGAAACAAATGCCTAATGGGAAGCAGGAACCTAATAGAAACATGCGCTTTACGAGAAGGCACATAACAAGAAACAAGTTCCTAACAAAAAGCAAACACCTAACAATTAAGTGTCAAACGAAAGTCATGCGCTCTAAATGAATTTGGGTGTCTGACTTCGTAAATATTCATCGATATTCCATATATTTTTTTCCTTCATAAAATTGCAAGTGCTAGGTCTGAGTGGGACCTCAAAGAAAAAATGTCAAAATGCAACAATTTCCACTAAATCTACACAAAATACACTTAAAGACAAATATTAGAAAACATGCAAAATAAACTATTAATTATATATAATTTCCATAAAATATTTATATCTACAAGAATAAGTGCCACACATTATAGGAAAAAAAGTACAAAAATGAATAATTTTATGGCTCATCATCCCCCCATGCTTAAGGTGTGGCATGTCCATGTGCCGCTTTGAACTGGTAATTACCAGTTCTATTTACAACATCCTAGTAAGCCCTGTTGGTCAGTGTCCTCTTCTTCTTAGCGGCCTTGGTTTTTTTTTATCTTGGGGTTTTCACTCTTTAGGTTCCTTGGGAGCAGTTGTCTCATGTTCCTGCTATTTCTAGTGTTTTCTACACTAAATTTGTTCACTTGGCCCTACTCTCTTCTTGGGTGGTTCTCTGGTCTAGGCCACCTTGCCTTTTTTAGTGCTTAGATAAAAACTAGAGAAACTAGTGGCATCCTTCTAGAATGTAGGCTCAACCATTTTCCAGTACTCATGGTGAAGTGGCAACTCTTCACCCATAGGCACTGCTTCTTTATCGCCAAATGGGATGCTAGATTCATTAGCAACCCTAGATGTAGGAAAATCTACCCCTATTGGTTCAAGCTCGGGTTTAGATTTGGCCTCTATTTTTGCCACTAGGGGAGTTCTACTTCTTGATGATATATATTTATGTTTCACAGGGCCTATAAATACCATCTCCATAAAATATGCCTTCATTATTGAAGGCTTATCATATTTCTACCCATACAAGTACCAAAACTACTCAGGTCAAGTAATTGGAATTTTCTTGTGAGGCATGTTAGATTGCTCCCTGGTCTCCTTTTCTGATTCCTTGAGGATTTTCTTTGAGGTCTTCTTCCAATTCTTCTTATCTGCCTTAATTTCCTCCTTAAGCTCCTCAAATTTTTATTTTTGGGAAGCAAAAAAATTATTTGTTGCCTCCCATTCTTCATTAGAATCCAACTCTGATTCCTTATAAGATTCTATACCCAATGCCTTCAACTTGGAAACTCTCACTCTGGTTTTGGGTCATTGTTGAGATGCCCTAGTGGATTTTTGCTTTGATATCAAATTTATTTTTTGTACCCTAGGGTGTGTTGGTGCAACTACTAATTCCTGGTGTACAGGAGATTCAGGTTGTTGAGCCTCTTCTTTTTCTGTAGTAAATTATTGCTCAATGGGGACTTCTTCTTCCTCCTAAGGTTATTCATTCCCTGCATCAACTAGAGAGTACTTTGTCTATCCCTCCTTACCTAGAATTTGAGGCTCTTTGACCTCCATCTCCTTTTCCTCCTCATATCATTTCTCTATAGATTGTTCTACATTTTGGGGTTCCTCAACCTTAACTTCATCCTCCTAAAGCATTTTTTCTGCATCAGGAGACATAGAATAGGGATGCTTTACTTCCGTTGTAGCAACATCTCCCTGTTCTATTTCTATGTCAGTAGGGAGTACTTCTATTGCCCCATCGATTTTCACTACCGCATCAACTTTGGTCGACTTCTCAGATCCCTTTGCTCTACCCTACAACTCCAATTGGATTTGCAGTTGCTAAATTGTATGATATAATTTGTGAATTTTTAATGCAACCTCCTTTTAAGACTCCTTGAATAGAGCCCGTTATTCTTTAAATTTGGCTTCCCAAGTGGAAGCATGCTCTCTTAAAACCTGTAGTTGTTATTGCGAATCCTCCACCTAGATTTTTGGTGGTGTATCTTCCATGGCCACCTCATGTTGAGGAGTTGGCCCTTTGGAAATATCCTATAAAATTTGGATCAAGTACTCCTCCCTGTTGAGCTCATCGATTGGTGTCTCCTTGTTGGATGATATCGAAACCACCTTTGTCTCCTTCATTATTTTGCTTCGCATCCTAGTGGAAATTGGTATGAAATATTTCTCTATATCATATTCGAATTGAGGGGTAGAAGGAGATAGAGCCTATCCTTCTTCCTATTTAAATTGGGGAAAAACAAGGGATGAGGCTTGTCTGCTTCCCATGTATTTCCTGCAGGCTGGGATGTAGGCGTCATATCTTCTTTTTCTGTCACCTCCTGGACTAATTTTTAATTTTGAATTGGAATCTCCCCCTCTGCTTGTATCCCTGCCACTACACTAGTTCCCATAGTTTCCTCAATTTTCATATTTCTATGTGACTCCAAATATTTTACGAAGGCTAAAATCAGGCCATGGTGAGCTAGAGAAGAGGTTGTGCATATTTGGTATCACCTAGCCTCATCTCTAAGGGTGCATGCACGATAATGTGGGACACTAATTTTATCCCCATGTAGTATGTGATTGAGAAAATGGAAGTGATTAGCATTTATTTTAGAGTACCTACTAGAACATGTGAAGAAGTGGGTGATCTACTAAAAAATTTCCCTCTAGAGCTCAATAATATGGTGTTTCAGCAAGCCGACGCACGTCAGGTTCTTAGTTGGTGCTCCATTTTTTTTTTTTACATATAGGATAAGATTATCCTCCTTGTATGCGCACTCCATTGTCATAGGGAGGCCTGTAACTTTGGCGATATAGTCCTCAGTGACTGAAATATCCAACCACTACATGTGCATGATCCTATCTCTCATTGATGCAACAAATTTATTTGCCACTACCGCATCTTGTCTTTGAATGACCAGTTGGCAATAGTCCATCCATTTTGCAGCATAAAATAACATTTGAATATCTGCAAAAAATCTTGAGCAGTTTATTGGCTCACTCTTCTTGAGGTGATGATTATTCAATTTTCCTCCATGCTTTTCCTTTAGTTCACAATTCACTTGACGATGCTACTGATTCCTCTTCAAATTTCTACTATGCTTCACTTCTCTATTTTTACTTTTCTCTGAAGGTGGCTTCACAGTAGCTGATAATAAAATTTCTAAAACAACTACTTTCATGCATGCAGGTGGTTAATTATCGTAATCAATAGTTATTATGGATATTTGTAGTAAATTTTCTTCAAGCATGTGCCTGATTGTGTAGATATGATAACCATAAATGATTGACCAATCAGAGGTATGCCATGCAACACCATGCCAAGTGGATTTATTTATTAATGGTTGTAGGTATTTCCTAACATGAGGTCAGCTAACTGACCTACCAAACTGATTTTTTTAGCTAGTTTCCTCCTTGGTTTCTTGAGGCACAACTCTCTTATGGAATTTCCATAAATAGGTATGTCTCTGATGGCCTGAAAGAGAGGGATTGTGACTGTTAAGTTTTTTAAACTAGAGAGGATATCAAAATCTATTTGTATTGGTTTCTTGAGTTCCTACAACATTTTTGTAAAATGTGTAACCTCCTCTTTTTTTTGTACAAGTGTTGATTCTTCTTCTACCTCTTCTATAATAGGTGATTCCCCTTTATCTATCTTATTGGTTACTCTTCTTCTACAAGAGGAGTGACTTCTACACCTACTTGCTTTCCTGGCCTTAACTGGATAGGATCATAATCTACCTTGATATTATACATAGGGTACATCTCATTTTCCATCTTATAGGTTGGTTTCTACTTGTTGTTTGGGTTTGATGTTGTCTATGCTGGTAATTGAGGAGTCCTTGGAGTAGGAAGAGTAGGCATACTTGGATATAGTGAAGCTAGAGTAGTATGATGTGGATATTGATTTCAAGAATTTTTATTTATCCATTGCTACCTAGACTACTTGTATTACATTATTGGATAAGGGTTTTAAGGATTTGCTCCTTCGGAAAATGGATTCCAATATTGTTGACCATACCAACCCATGTTGGGTGGTTGGGCTTGACCTTGGTTTTCGTAATTGTTGTCCCCATAAGATGACATTCCTGATTGCATATTATTACCCATAGGAGACTATTTTTAGTTCCTCCTATTATCCATGAAGTATGCCTTTGCTACTTTAGGTTCCTCTTTAGATTTCATTAATTATGGACACAACTTCGTTTTATGATCCTTTTTACAGATAGCACATACTCAAACTTTGCTTTTAGGGCACTTATTTTTGGAGTGTTTGCCTTTGCATTTAGGACATAAGTAGGCCAATATTGCCTCATTCTCTTGCTTATTTCTCTAAAGTAGAAGGGTATCCATTTGAAGAGCTAGAGATGATAACATATTGCTCTTAAGGTCCTCTAGCATATTTTCAATTTTTGTTTTAGTGAAATTGGTTGACTACTTAACATTTCTAGGGGTTTACTTACCCTTTCTTCTTGAAATGTTTCGACACAACTCCTGAATATTGTCCATTTGGTGTTGGTGAATATCTCCCCTAGATATTATATTTAAAGCTTCCAAGGATTAATTTGTCAGTCCTTTCAAAAAAATACTTCTTAGGGACCTATCTCTTAGTTTTTAATGGGGTCATATTTACAAATTGAAGCTAAATCTATCCCAATATTCTTCCACAAATTCCTCTTTCTTTTGGTTCATGTCTAGGACTTCATATCTTACATCTATTGCTCTACCAAAATCCTGATATTGATCTAGGAAAAGTTTCTTCAACTATTCCCAGGTAGTTATTCATTTTTCCCCCAAGCTGATGAACCAACACATAGCTAAATCATCAAGGGTGGAAGGGAATAATTTTAGTTTTTGAGCATTCGTGGTGTAATCCAAATATCTGCATAAAACATCAAATTTAAATTGGAATAAATTTATAGCTTCTATTGGTAGTCCTCTAAAAGCTGGAAGGTGGGCAGGAGAGATATGTGTCATCTTGTGATCTCCTCCTGCATATCCTATTGGAAAACTAAAACTAGTGGATATTTCCTCTAGATTTTTTACCATTTTTTCCACTACTAGAATTTCTACCCCTACTACGTTCAAAGTAGCTTTCAATGCTTCTAGTTCATTTATTTTATCCTTCAAAATGATGGATAAGTCAACATTTGATATGGTTCCATCTAATTCTGCTTGCCAACATTTGAAATTTAGTAGATCTTCCTCAGATTGAACTCTACTTATCTCCAACCCTGCTTTAAGATTTTGTTGGATTGTTTCATAAGGGTCTTGTGCAAATAGTGGGTTTTCCTGCCAATACACAGGTGGATATTATGATGGTGAGATTTCAGTCTCAGGTTCAAGTTCTACTAAAGTAGAAGGATTCTGAGAAACAATTTTTTTTATTTTTGATAAAATGATCATCTGGTCCCCTATTTTTAGGTGGACTCATACAAATTTTTAGGTGAAGGTTTTTGGAGAGAACAATCTAAAATAATGTAACTATGTTTCCTTTAGAAAAAGAAATTACAATGGCTATTCCCTAACAATGATGCCAAAATGTTGGGCAAAACATTGGTTAGATTTTCTATGGTTTAATTAATTGCCTCCATTTAATTTTCAACCCGAGGTAGCTTGTAGTCTTATGAGAAATCGTGCAAAATATATGCTTATAATTTATCCTTCAAAGATGAGTCCCTTAGATCATGGTTTGGGGGATGTTTGGTATTCATTGAAGTTTTTATTTAAACCAATAATATCATGCTATGTCTAAGAAAATAGGACTGAAAGAATTGAAAAATTAAATTACTACTTTGCTAGAAATCACAAAAAACAAGGGAAATAGCATAGAAGTAAATTAATCTATGAAAATAAATACAAAAAATAGGGGAAATATGGAAGAACTCTATTGTAAGTTGGCCTACATTTCCAGCAGGTTCTACCTATGGTAGTTTATCACCAGACACTTTAGAATATTTTTACATGAAAATACTCAAAGATTTATTTAACAATGGTAGCAAGAATTTACAAGAAATTCCAGGGGTCTTCTTCAGGGATGGCCTGCATATTTATAGATATGTGACCATACCTTGTTACAATTCTCAGAATGAATTAGAAAATGATTTGATTTTACAATTGCTTGCATAATTAGAGGAATCGGGTAAAATATCATGATATTTTTGTGTATTCTATTTTTAGAATACATATAATATTTATTTTTTTGATTTACATAAATCATTTACCTAGTAGCTAGAAAAATGGGAGACGAGTCATCTTTGATGTCCCATATTTAGTTTCAATGCTAGAATTATTTTTATGCTAGTTGCTAAAGGTTTTCTCTATTTTTTTGACCATAGAGTCGTGCTGAATTTTGGCGTTAGTGGAAATCAGGCACCGTATCTGAAGAATTTAGGAAGCAGACACCTTATATGTAGAATTCGGGAAGAAAGTGCCTAACGGGACACATGCACCTAACGGGAAGTAGGCACCTAACAAAAATAGGCACTTTATGGAAATTAGGCGCCTAACGGGAAGTAGGCACCTAATGGGAAGTAGGTTCCTAACAAAAAGTAGGCACCTAATAGTTAAGTGCTTAATGGAATTCAAGCACTTCAAATGAATTTGGATGCCTGACTTCCTACCTCTTCGCTGACATTTCATAGATGTTTTTCCTTCATAAAATTTCATGTGCTACATCCGAGTGGAACCTCGATGAAAACATGCCAAAATGCAACAATTTTTACTAAATCTACACAAAATACACTTAAAGACAGATATTAGAAATCATGCAAAATAAATTGTTAATTATATATATAATTTTCATAAAACATTTATATCTACAATAATAAGTGTTGCACATTATAGGGAAAATAGTACAAAAAATGACCAATTTTGTGGCTCATCAATCCTTATTCGTAGAGGTTAGCTAAAAATCTAGAAATAATAATACAGGACCAAGAATTAATATAAGAATAAGCATGTTTTGGGTGATGGATTTATTGATGCTCGTTTGAAAAATAATGTGAATGCAACTACCCATACAGCCCCAAAGGTCACCTTAGCTAAGCAACTAAAGTCTAATAACAACTTCACTAAATTACCCCTACCTCAATATAATATCTTTGGACAACTTCTTGATGTCAAACATATCAACCTCCAACAACCAATGCCAATTGACTTATTTCAAGGTATAACTAACTTGTAGAATCTTAATGAATATTGTAATTTCCATCGAGTGGTGGGTCATAAGAAAAATAGGTGTAATACCTTACATCATCTCATCTAGAACCTAATTAATAAATGAAAGATCATTTTCAATTAATATAATGCTAAACCCTCTATCTCCAATAAGGATCTTAAGAGTTTTCAAAATACCTTACCCAATCATAACTTGAGGAATACTAATAATGTGATATATCAAAACATGGTCAACATGATTTTCATGCACATAGTTACTTGATAGTAGTGGAGGGATCACCCTTCTAGCTCATGCTCTTGATGTCCTATAGTCCTTTAGAAGAAAGGCAAGAACCCTATGTCATATAAATCCCTTATTATTATCCCAGTTGCTCCTACTAGATTCTTGGACCTCTAAAGACAACTAGAGGATATCCCTATGAAAATATTCCTCTTAGAATTGCTCAAAATATCTCCTACTCATTGTGACTTGATCCTCCAACTCCTTAGTAATCATGTGGTACTTTAGGATATATCCCAAATCGATATCACTAATGTTATGGGAACCTTATAAGGCCACCATTTATATCCTTTCAAGAAATCAACATCCCCATGTCAACTCTCCTGATGAATCTCCTTTGCATATCACATGTCATATTGGAGAAAAGTATATCAAATAGGTCTTGGTGGATAATGGATCTAGCCTTAATATTTGTAATTTGGACTTTATCCATCACCTTGGACTTACACAATGTAATTTTTAGAAGATATTTGATCATCTATGCTTTTGATAGTGGAGAGTGTGGATCTTGTGGTACCATTTCTTTAACCTTGAAATTTGATTCCCATGTGATTAAAACATTGATTTATATTATCACCTATGAAACCTATTATAACATCCTTATAGGATGAACATGGATTTTTTCCACGTGACTTATACCTTCCACCTATAATTAATATCTCAAATATGAATATCAAGAAAAAACTATATATATCCCTATTGATAATGAATCCTTTGCCTACTATCAATGGCTTTATCCCTTGAGCCTTTCTATCCTTCTTTGCATCTCTTACCTTTGAACACATATCAAGATCTAATTTTTGCACTTTCATTGTTGGACAAACCTATTACAACTGCCCTTTCTACTTCATTAATTCCTTCATCTATGTTAACTTCTATTGAGGCCCATCTTGACCCTATGTTTGATCTTGCTACTCTCTTCACTTATCATGACTATGGTCATCCCACTATTAAGGGTTATATCGTATAGATTATTAGTTGTTCCTTTTTATGTGTTGGAATGTCCAATGATGAGCACATATGTTGTGATAATATAATCCCTCCCAAGAGTTAGTTCGCATCTTGTTATTTATCCCTTGATTATCCTATCCCTAAGCAAATTCTTTCTAGTATGGAATATCTTGGGAAGGGCCTTGGTCGACATGAAAAAGACATTAAATAACCTTTAGAGGTTGATACCTAACCTGACCTTTATGAGATTGGCTATATTCTCACTAATATTAAGCCTTTACCTCTCCTTTCATTCTATAGCTTGGATATTAATACTGACACTTTGTCACAATTCCATTTTCTTCATGGTTCTCAATGGGGTGATGTGGATGGAAAAAAACATTGGTCTCTCCTCTCACCTAATACCTTATGTTTATTTTATTCTATTAGTGTATGTTAAACTACCTTAGTCATTCCTACATTTGTTGCTAGTTCATGCTTATATGAGATGGAAGATAACCCCTTTGATTTAACTATTTCGAGAATATGAATAAGTCCAACTTTATAATTAATAGTTCTTCACTTACACACACACCTACAACTTGCTCTATTGATCTTGTAGACCTTAAGGATTTAGAGATTCTCCCTACTCCCCATCATGAGGATGTTACTCTTCTTCTGATTAAATAAACCATGAGTATTAACATATGTATAAATGTTGATACAAAGATCCTTAAGATAGGCACCACGTTAACCTCTAATGAAAATTTATAATATATTTCTATCCTCCAAGAGTTCTATGATATATTTACGTGGACCTATGTTGATATTATTGGGCTAGATCCATCCCTATCCATTCATCAATAAACCAATTAAGCAAAAGATTCATAAAATGCACTCTAAAGTCACTCCCCTTGTCAAATATGAGTTGCAAAAGCTCTTAGATATTAACTTTATCAAGGCCATTGATTATTCTAATTGAATTTCTAATATCATCCTTGTTATTAGAAGAAATAAGGTGCTATACACATGTGTATCAATTTTTTAGATATCAAAACAACTTCTCTAAAGGACCATTTTCCTCCACCTCATATTGATATGATTTTAATTTTATAATTGGTTACGATATTTGTTCCTTATGTATGGTTTCTCCAAATATAATTATATCTATATTGCTATCAAGGATCAGGCTAAAACCCCCTTCATCACTCCTTTGGGTACCTTTTGCTAGTGTAACAACCCAAAAACACACAAATAAAAAAAATACAAAAATATAAAAAGTTTTTTTTCACTAAGGAGAGAGGTACATGAAACCTTCATAAACCCCTAATCCACTAGCAAAACCTAAAGTTTCATTCTCTTAAGTTTCCTTGGAAGTTACATCTCACAAATTACCCTAACACAAATCCATATCTGTAGGTGTATAATGTGTTACTGCGGATAAGTCCATATGTTTCATCATCCTTGATGAGCTAGATTTATCACCCTCAATCCATAAAATTTGTACACGCATATCCATACCATACACAAATACTTTTATGTAGGTATGCTATAGGTACCACGAGTTAAGCTATCCATCTCATCTCCATGATGAGCTATCTTAACTCAGATGTAATCTCTTCCTACTTAGTACTCTATCTCCCTAAAGGGGTCTCAATTCCCTTAGGTCACCTATGAGTTCACCCTAGAACTCAACACTAGATTCCCTATCATAAAGCAATCAAATGATAAAACATATATACTACCATATCATAAAAAAATCAATCCATAATAGAGAAAATGAAGCAAAATCAACTTGAACATAGAATATAATACCTGGTATAATCGAATATATAAATATAGTAAAATTGCTTTCAATAACTCAACACGAATACTTCAACTTCACTTGCATAATAAACCATCCTACTCAAAGGTATTACATCAACTGCATTGGGGATATCTCCCCACAATTCTAATCTATGGAACATAAGTAAATCATTATAATATGTCATACCTATTCTTTGTTTCCCATTTGATTCTTTGCTTCTCCTTGCTTCCCTTTGGTTCTTTGAGGGTAGTAGGGGATAAGGATACTCATGGTTTAGGATAGGAATACCTTTAAATGCATCTAATAATCTATTATGCCAAATTACAACTATACAATAACCCATTAAGTCTCTAACCATCTAATGCATAATGGACATCATAAAAGAAACCTTACTTTTATTTTCACCTCTCAAAAATCTCCTTGGATAGTCATCCAAACATGCTATCGCTTAGATTAGAGTCTAACTTAATTTCATTTCATTCATGTCTTAAAGCATTAAAGTCCCATACCCTTCACCTTTAGAACAAAAATTCTTCATTCCCTAAACCAAAGCCCCATAACTTTAGCTTAAATAATAAATCCACATCACATTCCATTTAAGAATTTATAAGATAATCAACATTAATCCAAGGGGTTATTTTAATTAAACCTTTCGCATCTTTCCCTAATATTCAAGGTTCCATTTCAATCAAAACCTAACATTTACTTATCCCATATAAATAAAAGGTCCAATTATATGCCAACCATAAAAATCAAAGGTCCATTTAATTAAATCCCAATATAAACCAAAGATCCTATTATATATATATATATATATATATATATATATATATATATATATATATCTCACCGTATCGCTCCAAAATTTTTGCATCCTTACCCTCAGGCTATAGGATCTGTGCCCGAAAGGAGGATGCAAGAAGGATGGGACAATACCTTGGACTGAGAGGCCCTTTGAAGGTCTCGCCTCTCGGGGGAGGGGTATAAGGGTGAATTTTTGACGGATGGTGGGTTCACTAGGAAACTTTTGAGTGGCATTTTCCACGCCTAGGTTGATAGTGGGTTTGATGTGTTCATTTTGCACTTTAATCATTCAACTCCTAGGTTTGGCCAAGATGAATCTAAACTATTCTATATGCCAATGTTGATTTAGATGAATACAAAAAATAGAAATGAATGCTAACCACAGAGAATATGCTAGCTAGAACATAACATACCTGATTCCAGATGTCTGATGAAGATTCTGAGTTTTGTAACAATCCAGATCACCTCAATTCGTACATAATCGTTTGATATTTCATAGGATCGTCTCAAATCGTAGATGGTCGTCTGAGATCAGACATAATCATCTAAAATATGACGAATTCATGAGATGAATTCATCAGAAACTTGCAATCACAGAAATAGATACAAAATACCAAATATGCAACTGCAGAAGCAAAGGAAAATGATAGCAATAATAGCAAACATGTCTAAATCATGGATTCAAATAACAAAATAAGGAAAATGCAGTAGATTTAATGATTGATATTAACTTTATCATGTAGTTATGCTAAATGAGGTGAACTCCAAGATGCATAAATATAATAATTTAAGATAGTACAGAAATATAATAGGAAAATGTAGATAAAAAACTAAAGAAATGCAAACTCTGGGCTCTGATTGCCCCCAATCCGGACTATTGTCAGGATCACCTCCAATCGTATGAGATCGTCTGCACTCCTAGACAAGATCATCCGAAATAGTATGGAATCACTTGCGACGATCCGAGCTAGCTTCGACTGAAAAATAGTAAATTTCCTACAAAAAAACATGAAATACATAATGTAAATGATGGTGTGGGGATGCTTTGAGGTGCATGGAAGTGTAGGGGGTTTAAGCAGAGTTTCAAGAAGAGAGTCAGGGGGATAAACTGAGAAAATATCAATTTATATAGGATTAGGGAGAGGTTAGGAGGTTGGGCATCATCCCAATCTAGGAGATCTCCAACGGGGGAATCTCCAACTACGCAGATGCGCTTCTGCCCAAGTTGGAGAGGTTGTTGAAACAAAAGCTAATTATGAAAATTTGGTTCTGGGACAAAATCATCTGGATGTTCTATTCCAGATGAATTCATCAGATTTGGGATGATTTCTTCTAATCTGCGATGATATCGTCCAACGGTCAAAACAAATCCTAAAAATGGTGCAAAAAATGGGGAAAGCGGGTAACGGACGGTTAACGGGCAGTTTGAGGTTAAAATTTGAATTTTTATTTTTTTACTAGGGTTTAACTGTGCCAATTTTAGGGTGCTACATTTTTCCCCCTCTTTAGCGAATTTTTTGAAGAAAATGCATTAAAGACGAGTTTTTCTCATTTTATGAGAAAGCAAAAATGTACTCATTTTTTTAGACAACGATTCTAGGTTGAATCGTACGACTACTGGCTATGGTTGGCCCTGCGTGTTTTTACCCAAATTGAATGTTTGAGGTAAAAACGTGGAAAAGCAAAATTAAAATGTTGCTGGTTTTGAATAAAATTAAGAAAAATAGGGAAAAACCCTAATTCATTTTTTTACTATTCATTTTTACTATTCCAGAGCTCTGCAGAGAGGAAAAATTATGGAGACAGCGCACAGAGCGACAAAGGTCCGGCGCGAGCTACGGGTAAGGATCTAATCCTAGTGAATTAGGGCAACCTAGTGAATTAGTGAAAAACATTATATGCTATTGATTGTGGCATACCAGTCCAGTTGTGATATGATGTACATATATTTTTGATATATATATATATATATATATATATATATATATATATGATCTTTTTGTGATATAACTTGTGTATATGTTTTTATGATGCTTCAATGTTTGAATTGTTTGTTTGTTGATTGATGATTCATGTAATTATGTCATTTTTAGAAATATTATAATGTTGTATGTCATGTTGTAAAATTTAAATGAAATAATATGATGTAAACAATTGGTTGGTTTTGGTGTGATTTGATGAAAAAAAATAAAAGGGACTTCTAACAATAATTTCAAAGGACATTGTCGTTGTTATAGACCACTTCATGGAGTTGTCTCTCACTCGGTCGTTAAGCTAATCCCAGTATAGAAATATTGCTAAAAGTAAAAGAATGCTTAAGAGACTGTCTTAAGACTTTGTGTTGTGATGATGGAAATGATGATGGTTTGATGATTTGTTTTCAGATTTTCATAAAAATAGTATGCATGAGATACTAAAAGAAATATGATTTTTCTAGGCATAAATTCCTAAGTGTGATAAAATTTTGAACAATTCCTTAGAAATTATACCAGGGTGGCAAGATTGAATGTTGACATAATGACATGAAATATAATAAGTGTCTGTTTGTTTTAAAGCATAATTGTGTAACATAATGATGCAAGTCATATGTTTTTATGAATTTGTTTTAAAATAAATGGAAAATAAAATTAGAACAATGGTTTGTGCTAGGCATAGAATTATAGGTATAGACTTATACCATCATCGCGAAATCCAAAGAGAATTTGATATTTTGGTTTTATTGCATGATTGATTTTTGATTTTTGATTTTTGATTTTTGATAAACAAAAAATAATAATATAAACTTGACTTTATTTTGCTAGATTTTTTAATTGGTTGTGTAAAATAATTTTGGATTTTTGAAAACAATGTATGTAATTGTGTTTATACTAAACAGATATTCTGAAATAAGAATAAAATTTATTCCAAAAGAGTTGTAGAAATATTTTAAATTATCTAAAAAAAAAATGTAGATTAATAAGGAACCCTCATGTGCATATGTGAGTTCATTGCCGATCCTGATTTATCATACTGATAGAGAATCTCTCAAATACAAATGTGTGTGCAATTGTATTGTTCATTCATCAATTTTGAGCAAGATAATTTGATACAAGTAATTTGAATTAACCAAATGAATGTTTGTTGACCATGATTTATATGCATGTAATCGTACCAGACTACTGTGTAAGTTAGGTTATCAAGAGCTAGCTAATCCATAAGCCGACATAGGTCTATACAAAAGAAGGTTGCTAATGTGATACACATATCACCACGCTAGGGATTACCCAAGGCCAAGCGGGTTGGGCACAAACTGCCTGTTATGGGGCTTACCTCATAGTTTTCGAATAATTGAGAATTCCAGGGATTCAAGCTCATTCACCCTTATTTTATTTTCAAGGGTAGGGAAAGGATTTTATTGCATTTTGCTTTTGCTTTTCTCATGTTTGCTTTTTTTTTTTCTTTCTTTGTATTTTTTCTTGATATTTGAGATAATGCTGAAATATTGTCGTGATGATACAAAATAACATTTTTCTTTTTCTCTTTTTCTTTGAATTTTTCTTTTCTTCCTATGCTAGGGATACTTGCTCGGATTAGCTATAGAGCAAGGGATTTTTATTTTAGGTAGGGGTGAGCTTGTCCTTTTGTCAATTATCAAAGATCCTAGACCTTGTGCATGATAGGATAGTAGGGGAAACTTTTCACTTAAGAAATCATTTCTACGATGTAGCATCATATCGAATTTGTAATCAAATCATTTTAGTGTGAAGATATATACTTGGTTCAAGTAAATAACAAGATCAATTCTCTATGCTCAAAACTTCATTTAATTCAACTGTGGACTTTGATATAAGAGAGATTAATAATCAAAAATAAAATCAAGATATTTATTCATGTGAATGTGAAAGTGCGGGATTCCAAATAAATGTCAATTTGTCCAAAATAATTGAAAATATAACTGCAACACTTTCAAGAATTGACAAGTACGAAAATAAAATATGTGTTTGAATATTTTGATTTTGATGTTTTATATTTTTATATTTTGATTTTGATTGATGAATTACAAGAAGAAATACTATTACTGTTTTTGAAAAAATATTTTGATAGAAATGGCAAAAATGAAACAATATGCAAAAATACAATATATACAAATGACGAAATGACCCAATGTTATGCATAATAATGCTTAAGATGCATAATTTTCATAGGTTCTTTAAGATATTTACCGTCTAAGGTAGCTAATCGATATGCGCCCGATCCAAATTTACCAGTGATGACATGGTCCGAGCCAGTTGGGCTCAAACTTACCTTTAAGGTCTTTAGTTGCATTAGTATTTTTTTTATTTTCTTTTAAGACAAGGTCGTCGATCTCAAAGGATTGCTAATGAAATTTCTTGAGGTATGCTCGTTTAAGCTTGTTTTGGTAGGCACGGAGATGCTCCAAAGAATTGATGCACTTTTCATCTAGAAGTTCTAGTTGACTAATTCTGCCAGCACGATATTCATCTCCTACTTCAGTATCTTGAAGTAGTAGAGCTAAAGAAGGAACTTCTAATTCAAAGGGAAAAACGACTTCAGCACCATAAACCAAAACAAAAGGTGAAGTTCCTGTGGGGATACAAACGCTAGTTCGATAAGCCCACAAAGCAGGATATAATTGGATGTGCCAATCTTGGCCAGATTTATTGACCAATTTTTTGAGGATTTTGATTAATGTTTTATTAGAGGCTTCTGCTTGGCCATTACCCTGAGGATAATAGGGAGTGGACCAACGATGTTGAATTTTATATTTTTGACATAATTTCTTAACATATTTATTTTTAAAACAAGTTCCATTATCTAAAATGAGATTTGCAAGAATTCCAAACCTACAAATAATTTGATTAAAAATAAACTTGGAAACTTGGGTTCCAGTGCAAGAAGCTAATGGCATAGCTTCAACCCACTTCGTGAAATACTTAGTGGCGGTTATGATGAATTTGTGTCCATTGGATGACATGGGGTTGATTTTTCCAATGATGTCTAAGACCCATTTTGAAAAGGGCCAAGGAGATGAAATAGCCTGCAGTTCTTGTGCAGGCACATGGACAAGGTCAGCATGTTTCTGGAATTTTTCGCAATGTCACACATGATTATGTGCATCAGTATCCATGGTAGGCCAAAAATATCCTATCCAAAGGATTTTATTAGCAATGGTGATACCACTAAAATGTCCCCCACAAGATCCAGTGTGGGCTTCATTCAAAGCTGATCTAGATTCTTCTAGATTCAAACATCACAGTAAAATACCTTCAAAATATCTCCTATACAAGGTATTACCAATAATCATGAAGCAACTTGCTTGTCTACATAATAACCTATGTTGGTTGCTAGTACAACCATCAGGGAAGGTCCCATTTTGAAGAAAATTAAAGATATCAGTGTACCAATGTTCAAGAGTAGTTTTGTTGATTAGAAACACATCCAAAGGTTCTAGGCATGATTTTCTTGAAGTGGGTTTCTGGAGTCAACGAATAATGATGGTAGCATATTCGTCATCTAACTCCAAGGGCAAAAGAGATGCGACTGTAGCCATAGTGTTAGCCGCACGATTGCTAGTTCGAGGAATAACTTCAAAGGTAACTTGATCAAACAAGGATAATAATTGTAAAACATATGCTTTATATGGGCGTAATTTATCATCTCTGATCTGATAAACATCATTGATTTGATTTATGACAAGTTGAGAATCATCAAAAACCAATAAAATTTTAATTTTCAGGGCGAAGGCAACTCATAATCCAAGGATAAGAGCTTCATATTCAGCAGTGTTATTGGTGCAAGAAAATGTTAATTTGAAGGACAGAGGTATAAGATGTTTCTGCAGAGATATTAAAATAATACCTGCACTAGCCCCACTCATACATTGGGCTCGTCAAAGTATAGGGACCATTGCTCTGGATGGTCTGCCTCTAGTTTAAGGCATTCATCAGGAAACTCGATGATGAGAGGATGGGTAGACTCCAAGGGTGCAGCAACTAATTGATCTTCTATGATTTGACCTTTAACAAACTTTTGTCCTATAAATGTGAGTTCAAACTCGCTTAGCCCAAGAACCCACTTTGTTGTATGACCAGATAAGTACGACCGACTCATGAGATATCGCAAAGGGTCGAATTTGGCAATAACATACATTTTATGACTGAGCATATAATGTCGTAGTTTCTATGTAGAAAATACAACTGCTAGACATAATTTCTCTAATATGGTATAGCGAGTTTCATAATTGATTAAGGTCCTGCTAATGTAATAATTAGGACGTTCTTTCTTCTCATCATCAAGTTGAGCTAACATAGCTCCTAAAGAAAAATCAGAAGAAAAAATGTACAAAATAAATGGATGATAAAATTTAGGTGGGGAAAGCATCAGTGGTTTAAGGAGATATTGCTTATGTTGAACATTAGGCACATAATTCCATTTATTGGGATTTTTCAAAACAAATGGAGTTAATCCATCATTTTGAGTTTGATCCTGTTGAGAGTTTTGAGCCTGTTGTCTGGTAACGGCTCCGATGGTTCCTACAATATTATTTTGCAGATGATGAATAGGTCTTGGTCTAGCATTTATTACTTGTTCATTAGAAAGTATTTGGTGAGAATATGGTCTAGTAGTGACTCTTCTAGGAAATGATTCTTCTGGAACCATAGAACTTGTGATGGGTTGAACAAGATATGATTCATCTTTAGAACTATTTGATTTATTTGAGGTGATTTCCATGTCACTTTCAGTATCATATTTGGTATCACTAAGATCAAGTGTCCAAATATTATGTAGAGGTTTGGTTGTAACCATGGATAAAGTTGTGTCAAAGACTTGTGGATCTTGAACAAGTAATTGCTCACTAATATTTCCTAGATATCGGGTAGGAGGGGGAACATTATGATGCTCAATTTGATGAGCCACCTCTTTACCATGCTTTTGTAAAGGATGTCCAATGATTGATTGGCATTTTGATTCTAATTTTGGGGGATGTTCTTTTGAGCATTATTAGAAGGATTTTGTTTAGGTTGAAAGGCTTGCACATCCATCTCATTGTTATCAATCAGGTCTTGTATTTTATTTTTTAATCTTTTACAAGAGTTGGTAGCGTGTCCAGGTCCTCTATGGAAATCACAATGTAAATCAGCTCTATATCCGGGTATGGTTGGATCAGGTTCCCGGATGTTTGGTAATTGGATCAAACCTCGTGCTAATAGTTGCGGGAGAATAGTTGATAAGGGTTGATTTAACCTAGTAAATTCTCGAGGTGGTTTATCAGGAGGTTTTAGTATAAACTTCTCTGTTGTTTTCATAGTATTAACATTGGCAATGTTTTTGCTATCAGTGACTCGATCACCCACAACTTGTTTATTTTTATATTGATTTCTGGATGTTTTCTCATCATCTTTCTTTTTGAGTTGATCTCTTCTAATAAGAGCATCTTCCACCCTTCGAGCTAAATCTATAGCTTGATTGAAGGTGGTCAAGGTAGCAGTTGATAATTCATAGGATAGTTGTTCTTGTAAATTATTGATAAATATATCCAACATTTTTCGATAAGGTAATACAAAGTGTAATTTTCCTATCAACTACCTCCATCGAGCTAAGAAGTCAGCAAAACACTCATCTTTGTCTTGTTTTAGGTTGTACAAATCTTTAATGGTTACATGCCTTTCAATATAGGCACTAAATTGATGCACAAAATATTTAGTGGTTTCTTTGAAATTCCTCAAAGAATGAGTGGGTAGTTGATAATACCACTCCAATGCCATCCCTCCTAAACCTTTTGGGAACATTTTTAGTAATAACAAGTCATCATGTGATATATCATGACATGCTATCCTAAACATACGAAGATGCTCTATGGGATCTCCAGTTCCTTTGTATATAGGTAGGAAAGACATAGGAAAGTGTTTGGGATATGGTTGTGCTACAACTATAGGATATAGAGGCTGACTACACATCTCTGGATAATTGTACGAGGGATGGTAGGGATCTATCTGGTCCATGCGGGAGACTAACTGTTTCACCATGGCTTCCAGATTACCAGTTTGTCCACCATATTGGTTCGGTGGTACATGAGTATGGGATTTGTGAGCATAGGATAGCGTGATGTAAGGATTAGATGCTATATTGTTGTTATGCAAATGGTTGGTAGGAAGAGTATTATGAAGAAGATTTGTTGCAGCATTATGCTATATCCTCGATTGTTGGAAATTGGTATTTGGTTTTGTTTTAGGTTTTTGTTGATTTGAGGTATATTGATCAATAGCTTGGTGAAATAGAGTAGTGAATGAAGGTTTATTTTGTGTGGGGATAACCCTCGTCTTGGTAACAGGCACTCTAGGTGGTTGGGTAACCTGTTGTTGTTGCGTGTTTTGAATTATAGCAGCCATGTCCAAATTGGATGGTCTAGCTTGATCACTTTCTTGATCAACAAAGGACAAGGGATTAGTGCGTGTGTGATATATGTCTTCTAGGGTTGCTTGAGTGTCACTAATTTGATCTTTGTCCATATGGACTGCTCTATTAAGAGTGCCAATATTAGTATTGAGGAACTTCCAAAAATGTTCCATGTTCTCAAATGTAACAGCTCCTTCTAGAGATATTTTAGGGGATGAGGATCCTTCCTCTCTGTAATTTTCTTTTTGTTCATTTCCTACTGCAAATTATTCTTCTTGTTGGTCGAAGGTTCCTTCTTCCTGAATTGGATCTTCAGGAAGGACATCTGGGTTATTTTTTGGTTTTCTTAACCAATCTTCTTCTACTTCAGTTTGTTTTCCATTCCCGAGTCTAGTCATTATGTCTAAATTTAAATTTTAGCAAATATATATTAATATATTTGCAACAGATTTGGGAGGTATATATTTTAATTATATACCTACTATAATGCTTGAAAATAAAATGTTTTGATTTTTGTTATGATTTTGTTTTGTTTTGTTTTTTTTATGCTTTATAAAGACAATAAACAACACACTAAATGCAAGAAATAACAATAATAAAAGAATAGCTTAGTTTTCTATAAATAGTTTATAGATATCATTGATAGGATCAAGTTCATCAGGAGTCATGAAATGCTCCTCTTCAAATTAGAAATGGTTTTTCAAGAACTTGATAAAGTGTGCTATAGTGATATTATCTCGTTTCAGACTCTGTCTTGTAAAAATAAATCTCATGGCAATACTCTCGATATAACACAACTCTAGGAACTCTATTCCATATTTGTCTATCCGTAAGAACGACTTCTTGGTCCTCTATACGAGACAAAAATTTATGTACTATAAATGCATTATCAAGGTATTCCTCAAAGGTATACAATTCAGAAGACACAAGGGCTCTTTTATCTGCTAACCACCTATGGCAAGCTCTCTGAAGCTCATGATACAAAGTCACTTGATCGGGATCTAGGATTCTATCTAGGACAAACCTATTGATTTGCCTAAGTTTGGTTGCTCTAAATGAAATGAGATTCAATATCCTATTAAGCTCGTCCCATAAAGGTGGGACTCTATATGTTGGAGCTACTCTAAGTAAATAATTAATCTCTATGGCTGCTAATTGATTTTCAACATTAATGGTGATAGCTTGTCTTTTATTATAATCTACCATCTAAATATAATATGCAATCTTTGATTCTAAATGCAATTATGTTTTAATTTTTTTATTTTTTTTAGATTATTTTCAAAAGATTGTTTAGTTTTCACGTTGGGTTCACCAAAATGTATCGCTCAAAATTTTTCGTATCCTTACCCTCAGGCTATAAGATCCATGCTCGGAAGGAGGATGCGATAAGTATGGGATAATACCTCGGACTGAGAGTCCCTTTAAAGGTCCTTCCTCTCGGGGGAGGGGTATAAGGGTGAATTTTCGATGGATGGTGGGTTCACTAGGAAAATTTTGAGTGGCATTTTCTATGCCTAGGTTGATAGTGGGTTTGATGTGTTCATTTTGCACTTTGACCATTCAACTCCTAGGTTTGGCCAAGATGAATCTAAACTATGCTATATACCAATGCTAATTTAGATGAATACAAAAAATAGGAATGAATGCTAACCACAGAGAATATGCTAGGTAGAACATAACATACCTAATTTCAAATGTCTGATGAAGATTTTCAGTTTTGTAACAGTCTAGATCGCCTCAATTCGTACGTAATTGTCTGATATTTCATAGGATCATCTCAAATCGTAGATGGTCGTCTGAGATCAGAAAGAATCGTCTGAAATATGACGAATTCGTCAAAAAATTGCAATCCCAAAAATAGATACAAAATACCAAATATGCAACTACAAAAGCAAAGGAAAATGATAGCAATAATAGCAAACATGCCTAAATCATGGATTCAAATAACAAAATAAGGAAAATGCAGTAGATTTAATGATTGATCTTAACTTTATCATGCGGTTATGCTAAATGAGGTGAACTCCAAGATGCATAAATATAATAATTTAAGATAGTACATAAATATAATAGGAAAATGCAGATAAAAATATAAGGAAATGCAAACTCTGGGCTCTGATTGCCCCCAATCTGGACTACAGTCAGGATCGCCTCCAATCGTATGAGATCATCTACGCTCCTCGACAAGATCATCCAAAATAGTATGGAATCACTTGCGACGATCCGAGCTAGCTTCGACTAAAACACAGTAAAGCTCCTGCAAGAAAACATGAAATGCAGAATGCAAATTATGGTGTGGGGATGTTCTGAGGTGCGTGGAAGTGTAGGGGGTTTAAGAAAAGTTTCAGGCAGAGATTCAGGGGGATAAACTGATAAAATATTAGTTTATATAGGATTTGGGAGAGGTTAGGAGGTTGGGGATCATCCCAATCTAGGAGATATCCAACGAGGGAATATCCAACTATGCAGATGCACTTCTGCCCAAGTTGGAGAGGCTGTTGAAATAGAAGCTAATTATGAAAATTTGGTTTTGAGATGAAATCATCTGGATGTTCTGTTCCAGACGAATTTGTCATATCTAGGATGATTTCGTCTAATTTGTGATGATATCGTCCAATGGTCAAAACAAATCCTAAAAATGGCAAAAAAAATGGGGAAAGCGGGTAACAGGCGGTTAACATGCAATTTGAGGTTAAAATTTGAATTTTTATCTTTTTACTAGGGTTTAACTATGCCAATTTTAGGGTGCTACACTCACACATAATCAAAGGTCCATTTAATTAAATCCTATCATATGATTTACCTATAAATCAAAATTCCATTTAATTAAATCTCAATGTATGTTTATATATAATCAAAGGTCCTTTTAATTAAACCCTATATAAATCAAAGGTCCCTATATATATTCCTCACATATAATCAAAGGTCCATTTAATTAAATCCATATAAATCAAAGGTCCCTATATATATTCCTCACATATAATCAAAGGTCCATTTAATTAAATTCTAACATATGATTTACATATAAATCAAAGTTCCATTTAATTAAATCCCAATATATGTTTATATATAATCAAAGGTCCATTTAATTAAACTCTAGTATATGTTTCTCATATATATAATCAAATTTCCATTTATATATATCTCACATATACTCAAAGGTCCTATTTAATTAATCTGATATATGTTTTATATATAAAATCAAGGTCCATTAACATAAATTAAAACTATGCTTTAAAACCTTTCAAATACCATGGCTTTTTCTCTTCTTTATTTTACGCAGTACCACTACATCCAATGATACGCCTTACAAGGCACACCATACTCTATGGCCAACCTAGTTTTCCAAGCTGCACTTTCTAACTCAGGGTTGTCTTCTGCCAAACAATACATTTTCTTTTCGAGCAGCTCCCGGGTAAACAAAGTAAGAGCATCACTCTCTACAACACTTGTTTGAACATGGTGCTCTCTAGTGGCATCAGGGGTCTCTAACTTAGACATAATATAGAGTGGCCTCATCATAGGCACACCTCTCTCACTAGTGTTGAATTTCCTAAAGCTAGTACAACACACAACACTTTCCAAGCAAATATGGCAACTTAAACACACTATGTTATCCCTACAATGCACAACACTTCTAAGAAATGATGGTAGCTTTAAACACACTAGGTTTTTCCCCATACTGCACAATGATTTCCAATCAAATATGGTAGATTTAAACACATCGATTATTCCCCACAGCATACAAAAATTCTAAGCAAAGAAAGTAGCTTTAAACACACTGGTTTTTTCCACTGTGCACAACACTTCTTTGCAAATATGGTAGCTTTAAACACACTGGTTTATCCCCATAGTGCACAACACTACTAAGAAAATATGGTAGCTTTAAACACACTAGTTTTTACCCACAGTGCACAATGCTTTTAATAAAATATGGTAGCTTTAAACACATTGGTTTTTCCCCACATCACACAACCCTTATAAGTAAATATGGTAGCTTTAAAGACACTAGTTTTTCCCTATAGCACACAGTGCTTCTGAGAAAATATGGTAGCTTTAAACACACTGGTTTTTCCCCATAGTGCACAACACTTCTAAGAAAATATCATAGCTTTAAACACACTAGTTTTTCCCTATAGAGCACAGTGCTTCTAAGCAAATATGGTAGCTTTAAACACACCGGTTTTTCCCCACAAAGCACAACGCTTCTAAGAAGAGACGATAACTTAAATACACAAAGATTTCCCTACAACACACAACACTTTCCAAGAAAATATGGTAGCTTTAAATACACTGGGTTTTTTCCCATAGAGCACAACGCTAATAAGTAAATATGGTAATTTAAACACACAATGATTTCATACCAAATAGATCTTATAATAACCCAACCCGAGTTTTAGCTGAGGTGTACGCTTGCAAGGTCTACTATCTCCCTTTCAACCTCTGGTGCACTTATCATTTTTCTACCTTTGCTTCCCTCATCTACTTCTTCCTTTTGTTCCTATCCTTCCTTGAAATTCTACCTCTTTATTTTGTTTCCTTCCTCCTTACATGCCCCCTCTTCTTCATGGTCCATCCACCACTTTCCCTTCAATGCCCATCCCCCATCCCTTTTGCCTTACTCCCATGTTTTCCTTCTTTGACAAGTTTTTAGCATCGTAGCCCTTACCTTAGGTTGCACCAAGTAGGGATGTGGGATCATGATATTTTATTTTAAAATAATAAATATATTCATCTCATAATTTAATATTTATAATGTTCTTTTTTTTTATAATATCTCCATTATATATTTTTTCTTTAATTGAAAGGTCCTCTTTGAATATATTCATAATTAATTAAATAATTTTAATTAATTTTCTCTTATCACTAAAATAATCATCTTTAATTAATCTCAAATGAATTATGCTTTCTATTTATTAAAATAACTATTTTTAATTAATTAAAATGAAAACTCCTTAATTAATCACAAATGAAGTTTACCAATGAGCTCTAACAAGATAATCATTATTTTCTTAAACTCCATTAATTAATTTAAAAGTATCTAAATTCCGCATACAACTTAATTTATTCTCTTTCTCAAGGAGGATGCTTTGTTTTTATTTTAAATACGACAATTAACCTCATGCTTCAATAAACATCTTGCAATGGTTCCTATATAGGAGCTAAATCATCAAACTACTTGTATCGCCCAAAATTTTCGCACCCTTGCCTTTAGGCTAAAGGATTCATGCCCTGGAAGGGGAATGCGAGAAGTATGGGACAATACCTCAGATGAAGAGGCCTTTTGAAGGTCGCACCTCTCGGGGGAGGGGTATAAGGGTGAATTTTTGATGGATGGCGGGGTTCACCAGGAAACTTTGAGTGGCAGTTTCCGTGCCTAGGTTGAGAATGGGTTTGATGTGTTCATTTTATATTCAATCATTCATATTCCTAGGTTGGCAAAAATGAATCTAAGCTATTCTATATGAAATTTTGGGTTTACATGAAGACAACAAACATGAATAAATCGTAAATACAGAGATTATGTGAAATGGAGAGGAATACACCTGATTTCTGATGTCTGATGAAGATTCTAAATCTTGTAGGAGTCCAGATCGTTTCGAATATGAAAAGATCATCTGTAATTACACAGAATCATCCCAAATCATATGTGATCATCTGATATCAGACAAGATCATCAAAAACCTGATGAATTCGTCAGACGAATCTGTCAAAAACCTGCAATCATGGAAACAGACACCAAAAACCGAAAACGCAATTGCAATAATGATGCAAAATGATAGAAATAACATTATAGATGCTTAAATAATAAATTTAGATAGCAAATCAAATGGGATGCACTATTTTAATAACTTATTTTAAATTTTATCATGCAAATATGCTAAATGAGGTGAACTCCAGGATGCAAAATAGAAATAAATTGATCTAATGCATAATTAAATAAGAAATAAAGGTAGAAAATGCAAACTCGAGGCTCTGGTTGCCCCCAATCTAAAATGTAGTCAAAATCATCTATAATCGTACGAGATCATTGCCGATCTTGACAAGATCATCCTAAATCATGTTGGATCGCCTGCGATGATCCGAGATTCCTCTGGCTGAAACACAGTAAAATCCTGCAATAAAACCTAAAAATACAAATGCAAATGATGGGGGCGAGGATGTTCTAATACAACAAAAATCTAGAGTTACAGGGAAATGATCAGCCAGGGGGATAAACTAGGAAAATACCAAGTTTACATAGGATTAGGGGGAGGTTATGAGGTTGAGGATCATCCCAATCTAGGAGATTTCTAACATAGGAATCTCCAACAGCGCAGATACACTTCTGCCCGAGTTGTAAAGGTTGTTGAAATAGAGGCTAATTATGAAAATTTGGTTTTGGGATGAAATCGTTTGGACATTATGTTCTAGATGAATTCGTCCAATTTGGGACAATATCGTCATATCAGTGACAATATCGTCCAACGGTAAAAAAATTCTAAAAATGGTGCAAAAAATGAGGTGAGCGGTTAACGGGCGGTTTCGGGGTTAAAACTTAAATTTTTAATATTTTTACTGATGGTTTAACTGCACCAATTTTAGGGTGCTACATTTCACCCCCTATTTAGCGAATTATCTGAAGAAAATGCGTTAAATACGAGTTCTTCATGCTTTACGAGAAAGCAAAATTTATTCCATTTTTTAGACGACAATTCTAGGTCGAATCATACAACTGCTTGCTATGGTGCCCCCTCCGAGTTTTTACCCAAATCGAACATTTGAGGTAAAAGCACAGAAAAAAAAAATTAAAAAATGTTGTTGTTTTTAAATAAAATTAAGAAAAATAGGGTAAAACCCTAATTCATTTTTACTGTTCACTTTCGCTGTTTCAGAGCTCTACAAGCGAAATGGTGGAAATGGCACACAGATCGACAGAGGTCAGACGCGGGTTGCGGGTAAGGATCTAAACCTGATACATTATGTTTTTAACTTGATTTGTTTAATTTTTTACTTTAAATTTTAATTTTTTTTGGTCATCGCGGCCATTTTTAGGTCGTCGATGACGTCGAGATGAAATCGTCCCAATTTCGTCGAAATCGTCCCTATATCATCGATTTCATCTAAGGGAGAAATTAGAGAAATAGGGGTGATTCCATCCAATAAAGGACGATTCCTAAATTGAACAAAAGGGAGATGATTTCATCCTACCAAGGACGATTTTACTAAATTTAGTACGATATCATCCAATAATGGATGATATCATTTTTTTATGAGATGAAATTGATTTTAATTGATTTTAATGATTATGTACTAATGATTTTTTTTGTTGTTTTATTGTTTATTTTGCAGAGGGGATTACTAAAGAGTCAAGAATGGAAATATAAGAGGCTCAGAGCCGATGTAGCCACACTCGATCAGGCCGATCAGGATAGAATAACAAAGGTTGGACTACAGCATGTGGCAAAAATGCCACAAATTCCTATAGACATGGGGCTACTAACAGCCCTAGCAGAGAGATGGTATCTAGGGTCCTCCTGCTTCTGGCTACTGATAGGGGATATGGAACCCACTCTAGAGGATGTATGAAGGATCTTGAAGATCCCCATACATGGGTGATTCATGACTTCTTCAGACAATCAGGGCCATGCTATGATGGGATTGTGCAACGACCCAATCTTCACCCTAGAGAAGGGTGGAGTGAACATCGAGGCATTGAGGCAGATTTTTGGGACATCTTGATTGACTCAGGTTTTGGCAGGGGTGGTAGGTGGCCTAATTCTATGCCACCAAAGAGGATGCAGGTTATCGTGGCTCCTCTCAGATGTGGTTTACGACATGAGAGACCATGGTTACAGGTTTGCTTGGGGTAGTTTTGTACTATACCGCTTGTATAGGATCTTTTACGGGGTTGATGTCTAGTGTTGACATCACTGCTATAGGTTTGGTTCTAGGAGAACATTGCGATGAGAAGGCCGATAGGGCTTCCACTGATAGGAGTTGACTGGGAGAGACACCAGGTTTTCTATTGGTGGCTCCATAGAGGGTCATAGTGGAGGATAGATCTAATGATATCCCGAAGGTTGCTAGACAACATCATTCTAGATCAGATCACTTGGAGGCCATGGAGAGAGCATCTAGGGTGGGGAGAGGATGAACAAAATTTGGCTCGCATTAGGTGAGTCTTCTAGTTGAGGATGGAGCAGGGAGAGGTAGAGATCCATCGCTACGACTGAGTTTTGAGGTAGTTCGATCTACAATAGGGGATCCCTTCTCTTAGGTATTACGAGTACTCCCAGACTGTTTGAGATAATACTATACTGAGTGCAGATCTAGACATGTAGCGGTTCTAGAGTTAGGACATTGATGATGTCCCCATTTAGCTAGTGGATGGGGACGATGCTGGGGTAGCAGAAGGATATGATGCCTGGTATGCAAGAATCCACCCTCATTGGATGATGAGGGCACATGGTTTGATGCACGCTATTATGTAATGGATGGGGAGGCAGCACCAGGCTACCATCGATGCAACAAGGAGTCATGAAGGGAGGGATCAACGATGACCTCCTTAGGAGAGATGCCAAAAAGTGCCACAAGCTTTGGAGAGACCGTAGCAGCCAGAGAGGAGGGAGGAGGGACTCCCTTCTTAGTAGAGGGATAGGCCACCATCGCTTGATAAGGTCAAGGGTGTCGAGGTGGGGGAGAGCAGCGATATGGTGGCTCTTCGAGCATAGAATGCCTACCTATGATCTCAGGTGTAGATGTTGCAAGATGAGGCTACACGACTTAGGGCTCAGAGTAGATGGGTGAGCATGCAAGAGCTAGCGCGGGCTATTGCTCAGACCACATTCTATCTAGGAGTATACTTCCAGCTAGTTCCAGAGGGCCATAGGATACAACTACCAGTCGGTGTTGTAGAGCCGATCAATATGGGGTCATCGAGGACATCCTCATGATCGACATCGAGCACCCGCGATACAACACAGACCTCAATGGGACCACCTCCTCCACATCAGGTCGAGAGAGAAGATGAGGCTGAGAGCTCGAGGGCTTATCGAGACTAGCTTCTTTTTGTACATAGACCATATATGTTTGAGAGGATTGAGTATGCCAGGGTATATATTGTAGCATACCAATCCATTTTGATATGATGTACATATATTTCTTGAGATATATATATTATTTTTGCGATATGACTTGTGCATATGTTTTATGATGCTTTAATATTTTAATTGTTGATTGATTATTCATGTAATTATGTCATTGAAAATATTATAATTTTATGTCATGCCATTAAATTTCAATGAAATAATATGATGTAAACAAATTGGTTGTTGTGGTGTGATTTGATGAAAAAATAAAGTGACTTCTAACAATAATTTCAAAGGACATTGTCCTGTTACATGACAATTTCATGGAGTCGTCGCTCGCTAGGTCATTAAGCTAATCCCGATAGAGAAATATCACTAAAAGTAAAAGGGTGCTTAAGAGACTTACTTAAGACTTTTGTGATGTGATGATGAAAAATGATGATGGTGATAATTTATTTTTCAGATGTCCATGAAAATAGTATGCATGAAATATTAAAAATATGATTTTTGCTAGGCATAAAATTCCTAAGTGTGATAGAAATTTGAACAATTGCCTAGGAATTATACCATCATCACAAAAAACTGAATGTTGACATAATGAAATGAAATAGGAAAGTTTTCATTCTTTTTAAAGCACAATTGTGTAACATAATGATTTAAGCCATATGCTTTTATGGATAAAAATGGGAAATAAAATTAAAACAATGGTTTGCGCTAGGCATAGAATATTTAGGTATAGACTTATACCATCATCGCGAAATCTAAAGAAGAAATTGATATAATAGTTTAATTGCATAGTTGAGTTTTGAGTTTGAGATAAACAGAAAATATAATGTGAGGACTTGCACTAGGCATAAAATTCCAATTTAGGTTTAGAAACTATACCATCATTGCGAAAGTCAAAAATATATACATGTGACTTTATTGCTAGATTTTTGAACATGTTTTGAAAGAAATTTTGGATTTTGAAAAAAATGTATTTAATTGTTTTTATGCTAAGCAGTTATTCTCAAGTAAAAAAATCAAATTATTCTAGAATATTTGCATAAATATTTTAAATTATCTCAAAGACAAATTTGACATTTATAAGGAACCCCGTGTGCATATGTGAGTTCGTTTCCGATCTTGATCTATCATAATGATACAAAATATCTAAAATACAAATGTGTGTGCAATTGTATTGTTCACTTACCGATTTTGAGCAAGATAATTTGATACAAGTAATTAGAATTAACCAAATGAGTGTTCATTAACCATTATTTATATGCATATTACCATACCAAACTACTATGTAAGTCAAGTCATCAAGAGCTAGCTAATCCATAAGCAGACATAGGTCTATACAAAATAAGATCGATAATGTAACAGACATATCACCACACTAGGAGTTACCCAAGGCCAAGCGGGTTGGGCACAAACCACCTATTATGGGGCTTACCTCATAGTTTTCAAATAATTGAGAATTCCAGGGATTCAAGCTCATTCACCCTTATTTTATTTTCAAAGGGTAGGGGAAGGGATTTTATTGATTTTTGCTTCTTTTTTTTTTTTATCTCTTTTTTTTTTCTTTATATTTTTGCTTGATACTGAGATAATGCTGAAATATTGTTGAGATGGTACAAAATGCTACTGAAATAATGCTTCTTTTTCTCATGATTTTTTTTTTCTTGATTTTCTTTTTCTTTTTCTTCCTATACTAGGGATACTTGCTCGGATTGGCTGTAGAGCAAGGGATTTTTATTCTGGGTAGGTGTGAGCTTGTCCTTTTGTCAATTCTTAAAGATTCTAGACCATGTGCATGATAGAATAGTAGGGGAAACTTTTTGCTCAAGAGACCACTTCTACTGTGTAGCATCGTTTTGAATCTGCAATGAAATCATTTTAATGTGAAAAGGTATACTTGGTTCAAGTAAATAACAAGGTCAGTTGTCTATGCTCAAAAATTTATTTAATTCAACTGTGGACTTTGATATAAGAGAGATTAATAATCATACCAAATAAGATCAAGATATTTAGTCATGTGAGTGTGAAAGTGAGGGATTCCAAATAAATGCTAATTTATCCAAAACAACTGAAAATATAACTGCAATACTTTAAGAATTGACAGGTGCAAAAATAAAATATGTTTTTGACTATTTTGATGATTTTGACTTTTTTTATAGTTTTATTTTGATTTATGAATTGAGAAAATACATAATATTACTATTTTTGATATTTTTAAATGAATTTACTAAAATGAGACAAGATGTACAATATATACAGTGACGAAATTACCAGAATTATGCATAATAGCACTTAAGATGCATAATGTTCATAGGTTATTTAAGATATTTACCATCTAAGGTAGATAATATGTATGCTCTCGATCCAAATTTAGCAGTGATGATATGTGGCCCAAACCAGTTAGGTTCAAATTTACCTTTGAGGTTTTTAGTTGCATTAGTATTTTTTTATTTTCTTTTAAGACGAGGTCGTCGATCTCAAAGGATCGATGATGAAATTTCTTAAGATATGCTCGTTTGAGCTTGTTCTGGTAGGCTCTAAGATGCTCCAAAGCATTGATGCACTTCTAATATAGGAGTTCCAGCTGACTAAATTTGCCAGCATGGTATTCATCTCCTACTTCAGTATCTTGAAGTAGCAGAGCCAAAGAATGAACTTCTAATTCAAAGGGAAAAACAGCTTCAGCACCATAAACCAAAACAAAAGGTGAAGTTCCCGTGGGAGTATGAATGCTAGTTCGATAAGCCCACAAAGCAAGATATAATTGAATGTGCCAATCTTAGCCAAATTTATTGACTAGTCTTTCGAGGATTTTAATTAATGTTTTATTAGATGCTTTTTCTTGGCCATTACCTTGAGGATAATAGGGAGTGGACCAACGATGTTGAATTTTATATTTTTGACATAGTTTCTTTACATCTTTATTTTTGAAACAAGTTCCATTATCCGAGATGAGATTTTTAGGAATTCCGAACCTACAAATAATTTGATTGAAAATAAATTTTGAAACTTGGGTTCTAGTGCAAGAAGCTAAGGGCATAGATTCAACCCACTTCGTAAAATACTCAGTGGTGGTTATGATGAATCTATGTCCATCAGATGAAACAAGATTGTTTTTTCTAATAATTTCTAAGCCCCATTTTGAAAAGGGCCAAGGAGATGAAATTTCTTGCAGTTCTTGTGCAGGCGCATGGACAAGGTTAGCATGTTTCTGGCACTTGTCATAATGGTTCACGTAATCATGTGCATCATTCTCCATGGTAGGCCAAAAATATCCTATCCTAAGGAGTTTCTTAGCAATGGCACTACCACTAAAGTGTCCCCCACAAGATCCATCATGGGCTTCACTCAAAGCTGATCTAGACTTTTCTAGATTCAAACATCTCAATAGGATACCTTCAAAATATCTCCTATATAAGTTATTGCCAATTATGACGAAGCAACTTGCTCATCTACGTAATAATCGATGTTGGTTTCTATTAAACCTTCAGGGAAGGTTCCAATGTGAAGAAAATTGAGGATATCAGTGTACCAAAGTTTAGGAGTAGTTTCATTGAGTAAAAATACGTCCAAAGGTTCCAAGCATGTTTTAATTGAAGCGGGTTCCTAGAGTCGACGAATAATGATGGTAGCATATTTGTCATCTAACTCCAAGGGTAAAAGAGATGCAACTGCGGCCATAGCATCAGCCGCATGATTGCTAGTTCTAGGAATAGCTTCCAAGGTAACTTGATCAAATAAAGATATTAATTGTAATACATATGTTTTATATGGGCATAATTTATCATCTCTGGTCTGACAAATATCATTAATTTTATTTATAACAAGTTGAGAATCATTGAAAACTAATATATATTCAATTTTCAGTGCCATGGCTACTCGTAATCCAAGGATGAGAGTCTCATATTCAGTAGTGTTATTAGTATAGGAAAACATTAATTTAAAGGATAGAGACATGAGATGTTTTTGTGGAGATATCAAAATAGTACCTACACCAACCCCACTCATGCATCGGGCTCCATCAAAGTATAAGGACCATTCCTCTAAATGATCTGCCTCTAGTTTAAGGGATTTGTTAGGGAACTCAATGATGAGGGGATGGGTGGACTCTAAGGGTGCAATGGCTAATTTGACCCTTAACAGAATTATGTCCTATAAATGTGAGTTCAAACTTGCTTAGGGCAAGAACCCACTTTGTTGTGCGACCATATAAATAAGGTCGACTCATGAGATACCGCAAGGGATCAGATTTAGCAATAACGTATGTTTTCTGACTAAGCATATAATGGCATAGTTTTTGTGTAGAAAATACGACTGCTAGACATAATTTCTCTAATACTTTGTTGCGGGTTTCATAACTAATTAATGTTCTACTAATGTAATAATTAGCATGCTCTCTCTTCTCATCATCAAGTTGAGCTAACATAGCTCCTAAAGCAAAATATGAAGTAGAAATATACAAGATAAATGGGCGATCAGGTCTAGGTGGTGAAAGTATAGGTGGGTTAAGAAGATATTGTTTGAGGAGTTCAAATGATTCCTGACATTCGTTGTCCCAATGGAAAGAGACATCATTCTTAAGAAGCTTAAGAAAGGGTCTGGTTTTATCCACCAGCTTATCGATGAAGCGACAAATGGATTGAAGCTTACCTTGTAGACTTCGTAATTCTAATAAATTCGTAGGTGCGGGCATATCAGTGATAGCCATTATATTGAGAGGGTCAATTTTGATGCCACATAAAAAAACTATAATCCCCAATAATTTACATGACTTAACTCTAAATATACATGTGGCTGGATTCAATCGAATAAGATATTCCCTTAACCGATCAAATAATTTTCTCAAGTCATCTAAATGGTCATCTTCTCTAGTAGAACGAGCTATAATGTCATCTACATAATTGTGTAGTATATCATACATCATATCATGAAAGATATAAGTCATGGCTCATTGATAGATTGCACCTACATTCTTTAAACCAAATGGCATCACTTTCCAACAAAAGGTCCCCTAAGGGGTAATAAAGGTTGTTTTAGCCTGATCTTCAAGAGCTATCCTGATCTAATTATAACCATAAAATCCATCCATTAAGGATATAATTCCACTCCAAACATTAAAATCAATGATCTAATCCATATTGGGAAGGGGAAAATCATCTTTAGGGCACGCAACATTAATATCTCTAAAGTTTGTACAAACCCTAACCTTAGTAGATTCTTTCTTAGTTACTAGAACTACATTCGAGATCCATTCAGCATAATCAATGGCTTGTATAAAAATAACATTCATGAGTTTTTCTAACTCTCCTTTGACTAGTAAGGCCACTTTAGGATGTTATTTTCTAAGTTTTTGTTTAACAAGTTTAGCATCCGAATGGACTACTAGGTGATACATAACTACAGAAGGGTCTAAACCTAGCATATCTTCATATGTCCAAGCAAAGACATCTTCATATTTTTTAAGAAAATCAATGTATTTATCCTTTTTTTCTTGACTCAATTCTGATCTGATGTTGATTATGTGAGGGTTATCCTTGGTTCCAATGTTAATTTTGATGACATTTTCTACTTCTATGTAGATATCTCTGAAAATTAGGTGGGGTGGGTGAAACACCCAATTCCTGTAATTCTTCCAAGGTTAACTTAGATAATTTGTCTTGAGGATTCATGGCCTCAAGCCAGGATATACTAGGTATAGAGCCATCAAAATAAAATTTGTTATGTAATAATTCCTCAACGGAGACATCATGGAATATATCTCCCTCCAACTCATCATCAAATTCAATGATCATCTCAGGATAAGCTATAGATAGCATATTACATGTGAATGGCTTATTCGTTAAACGCAAAGCATCACGTTCATATAAATAATCTTGGTAACATATAAGATGGTCATCATCCTCAAATGGATCACCCTTACCAGAAAATAGGCCCACACCACATCGAGCGGGCCACGGATCTACCTCAAAAGGTTCTTTCATACCATTCTGGAAAGGTCCCAAACCTTTCCCTTTATATCCCAATTTAAGAATTCTAGGTTTTGCTTTAGTATACTCATTAGTAAAATAACATCGAGCATATCCATCATAATGAGTTTTGATATTTTTGGGTATTCTACCCTAGTCATATCCCTTATAAATAAAGGCACAAATTTCGACTTGGTAAATACTTCCCATAGGCTGTGGGAGGCCCAAGGTATGAGGAGATGGTGGCAAATTATTTAAAATAAGGGAATCTTGCATAGAAACATTCGTTTCTTTTGATATAATAATTTTAGATAGATCGGGTAAGAGCTTGTCAGTAAGGGCATAAGAGGTAGAAGGAATATTTCCTACATATTTTGATGTAGAGAATATGCATTTTGTAGATATATACGGTGTAGAGGTGTTAATAGATGGGTATTTTATAGGTGTATAAGTTATAGGAGTAGAAAAAGAGACATTGGTTGTGGGATTAGGATCCTTCTTAGGTCCTAATGCAATTTGTTCAGAAGATGGTTGAGCTATATGTGAAGGTGCATCTGATGGAGAAGAAGTAGATGAAATTGTGGGTTTGAGTTTCACACATTTAGATGAATAATGAGAATTATGATGTGTGGATGACAGTGCGGGGCAAAATTGAACTCCAATAGGTTCTACCAAACCACACATATCAAAGGGTCTTGGATCACCATGAATGGTAACCAACTGATTCTTAAATTTGAATTTAACACATTGATGTAAGGTTGAGGGAACATATCGCATTGCGTTGATCCAAGGACGACCCAAGATTATATTGTATGATACATGGCAATGTACAATAAACACAGTCGTATCCAAGGTTCTCGGACCAACCTGCAATGGAATGGTAATAACTCCACACACTTCTTGTGTTTCGTCATTGAAAGATTTTATGATCATATCAGTTCTTTTCATTTCTTCACTTCTAAACCCAAATATTTGGTAGAAGTCAAAAGTGCAGATATTTAAAGATGAACAATTATCAATCAAAACTCGTTTGACTGCTACATATCCAATTAAATCAATAATATACAAAGGGTTATCTTTATGTAAACTATGTTGTGGTATGTCTCTATCCCAAAAGTCAATACAATCAACTTCATAAATTATTATAGTATGGGCCATGGCTTCGGGTTGAATTTCTTGTGGTACCATCATCTGGATTAGTATGAGCATTAATTCATCTCTATGTGTAGGAGAAGATCTTAAGAGGTCCAAAAGGGAAATTCTAGCTATAATATTTGATAATTGTTCATTAATATTATAAGGAGGTTTAGGTTGAACATTAGGTGCATGATTCCATTTATTAGGAAGATTCAAAACAAATGGAGTTGATCCACCATTCTAAATTTGATCTTGTTGAGAATTTTGAGCCTGATGTCTAGTAACAACTCCGATGGTACCCAAAATATTATTCTATGGATGATGAATGGGTCTTGGTCTAGTTTTTATAGCTAACTCATTAGAAATTAATTGGTGAGACGATGGTCTAGTAGTGACTCTTCTTGGAAATGGTTCTTCTGGAACCATATGACTTGTGATAGGGTGAATAGTATCCGATTCATCTTCAAAACTATTCGATTGATTTGATATGATTTCCATATCACTCTCAGTCTCATATTCTGTATCACTAAGATCAGGTATCTAAATATTATATAGAGGCCTGGTTGTAACCATGGATAAATTTGTGTCAAATATTTCTGGCTCATGAGCAGGTAAATGCCCACTAATAGTTCCTACATATCGGGTAGGAGGAGGAACATTATGATGTTCAATTTGATTAGCCACCTCCTTACCATGTTTTGGTAAGGTATGTTGAAAAATGTCTAATGGCTGATTGGTATTCTGATTCTGGTTTTGTGTGGTGTTTTGTTGAGCGTTATTAGGAGGATTTTGCTTAGGTTGAAAGTCTTGTACCTCCATCTCATTGTTATCAATCAAGTCATGTATTTTATGTTTTAATATTTTACAAGAGTTGGTAGTGTGTCCAGGTCCTCTATGGAAGTCACAATGTAAATTTGCTCTGTATCCGGGTATAGTTGGATTAGGTTCCCGGATATTTGGTAATTGAATCAAGCCTCATTCTAATAATTGTGGTAGAATAGTTGATAAAGGTTGATTTAACCTAGTAAATTTTCGAGGAGATCTATCAAGAGGTTTCAGTACAAACTTCTCCATTGTCTTTGTAGCATTAACATTAGCAATATTCCTACTATCAATGACTCCATCACCCAAAACTTGTTTATTCTTATATTGATTTCTAGATTTTTTCTCATCGTATTTCTTTTTAAGCTGACCTCTCCTAATGAGAGCATCTTCCACTCTTCGGGCTAAGTCTATATCCTGATCGAAGGTGGTCAAGGTAGCAGTTGATAATTCATAAGATAGTTGCTCTTGAAAATTATTAATAAATATGTCCAACATCTCCAGGTAACACAAAGTGCAATTTTCCTATCAATTATCTCCACCTAGCTAGAAAATCAGCAAAATATTCATCTTTGTCCTGTTTTAAGTTATACAAATCTTTTATGATCACGTCTTTCGATGTAGGCACTAAATTGATGAACAAAAGACTCGACATTTTCTTCAAAATTCCTCAAAGAATTAATGGGTAATTGGTAACACCACTCTAATGACATTCCTCCCAAGCTCTTCGGGAACATTTTTATTAATAACAAGTCATCATGTGATATATCATGACATGCTATCCTAAACATACGTAGATGCTCTATGGGATCTTCCGTTCCTTTATATATGGGTAGGATAGGCATAGGAAAATGTTTAGGATATGGTTGTGCTACAACTATAGGATCTAAAGGCTGACTACACATCTCTCAATGATTGTACGAGGGACGATATGGATCTATCTGGTCCATGCGGGAAACTAACTGTTTCACCATGGTTTCAAGATTACTAGTTTGTCCACCATATTGGTTCGTTGGGACATAGGTATGGGATTTATGAGTGTATGATGGTGTGGCATAAGGATTAGATGCTATATTGCTATTATGCAAAGTGTTGGTAGGAAGAGTATTATGAAGGGGATTTGTAATAGTATTATGTTGTATCCCAAATTGTTGGTAATTGGTGTTTGGTTTTGTTTTGGGTTTGCATTGATTTGAGGTATTTTGCTCAATAGTTTGGAAAAATAGAGCAATAAATTATGGTTTCTTTTATGCGGGAGTGACCCTAGGCTTGTTAACAGGCACTTTAGGTGGTTGGGTAACCTGTTGTTTTTGCATGTTCCAGATCGCATCTACTATATCCAAATTGGATGGTCCAGCTTGATCACTCTCTTTTTCAATAAAGGACAAGGGATTAGTGCATGTGTGAAATATGTCTTCTAGAGTTGCCTGAGTGTCACTAATTTGATCCTTGTCCATATGGACTGCTCTATTAAAAACATCAATATTTGTGTTAATGAACTTCCAAAATTGTTCCATGTTTTCAAAAGTGATAGCTCCCCCTGGAGACATTTTAGGGGATGAGGATCCTTCCTCTCTATTAGTTTCTTCTTGTTCATTTGCTATAGAAAGCTCTTCTTCTTGCTGGTCTAGGATTTCTTCTTCCTAAACTTGGTCCTTAGGAGGGACATTTTGGTCAATTAATGGTCTTCCTAACCAATCTTCATCTTCTTCGATTTGTTTTCCATTCCTAAGTCTAGGCATTGTGCTACACTTAGGTTTTAGAAAATATATATACTTATATATATATATATATATGCGGTAGGGTTGAGAGGTATATATTTTAACTATATACCTACTATAATACTTAAAAAGGAAATGTTTTTTTTTTTTTTTGTATTATTATTTCACAAGTATAAAAATAACAAACAACATGCTAGTTGCAAGAAATAGTAAAAATAATGACTTAGTTTTCTATAAATAGTTTATGGATATCGTTGATAGGATCAAGTTCATAAGGAGTCATGAAATGCTTCTCTTCAAATTGGAAGTTGTTTTTTCAAGAACTTGACAAAGTGTGCTATGGTAATATGATCTACTTCAGACTCTAACTTATAAAAATAAGTTTCATGGCAATAATCTCGATACAACATAGCTCTAGGAACTCTATTCCATATTTTTCTATCTGTAAGAACTACTTCTTGATCCTCTATATGAGATAGAAACTTATGTACTACAACTACGTTCTCAAGGTATTCCTCAAAGGTGTACAATTCTGAAGACACAAGTGCTATTTTATCTACTAACCACCTATGGCAAGCTCTTTGAATTTCATGGTACAAAGTCACCTGATCAGGATCCAGGATTCTATCTATGACAAACCTCTTAATTTGCCTAAGTTCTATAGATCTAGATTCAATAATACCCAATATCCTATCAAGTTCATCCCACAAAGGTTGGACTCTATTTTTTTGAGGTACTCTAAGCACAAAAGTAATCTCTATGGCCATTAATTGATTTTCAACATTTCTGGTGATAGCTCATATTCTATTATAATCTACCATATAAATATGATATGCAAATTTAAAAATTTTCTAATGATTCTAGATGTTCTTAATAATGTGTTTTTTTTTTGGATTATTTTCAAAATGTGTTTTAGTTTCACGTCGGGTTCACCAAAATATATCGCCCAAATTTTTCACACCCTTGCATTTAGGCTAAAGGATATGTTCCCTGGAATGGGGATGCGAGAAGGATGGGAAAATACCTTGGATGGAGAGGCCCTTTGAAGGTCGCGCATCTCGGGGGAGGGGTATAAGGGTAAATTTTTTACGGATGGCGGGGTTCACCAGGAAAATTTGAGTGGTAGTTTCCATGCCTAGGTTGAGAATTGGTTTGATGTGTTCATTTTATATTCAATCATTCATATTCCTAGGTTGGCCAAAATGAATCTAAGCTATTCTATATGAAATTTTGGGTTTATATGAAGACAACAAACATGAATGAATCCTAAATACAGAGACTATGTGAAATGGAGAGGAATACACCTAATTCATGTTGTCTGATGAAGATTCTAAAGTTTGTAGGAGTCTATATCATCTCGGATATGACAAGATCATATGTAATTGCACAAAATCATCCTAAATCATAGGCGATCTTCTGAGATCAAACAAGATCATCAGAAACCTGACGAATTCATCGGATGAATTCATCAGAAACCTACAATCATGGAAACAGACACCAAAAACTAGAAATGCAATTGCAAGAATGATGCAAAATGATAGAAATAATAGTATAGATGCTTAAATAATAAATCTAGATAGTAAATCAAATGGGATGCACCATTTTAATAACTTATTTTAAATTTTATCATGCAAATATGCTAAATGAGGTGAACTCCACGATGTAGAACATAAATAAATCGATCTAAGGCACAATTAAATAATAAATAAAGGTAGAAAATGCAAACTCGGGGCTTTGGTTGCCCCCAATATGAACTGCAGTCAAAATCATCTATAATCATACAATATCATTGTCGATCTCGATAGGATCATCCTAAATCATGTTGTATCACCTGAGATGGTCCGAGCTTCCTTCGACTGAAACATAGTAAAATCCTGCAATAAAACCTAAAAATACAAATGCAAATTATGAGGGCGAGGATGTTATAATACAACAAAAAAGTAGAGTTGTAGGGAAACGATCATTTAGGGAGATAAAATGGGAAAATACCAAGTTTATATAGGATTAGGTGGAGGTTAGGAGGTTGGGGATCATCCCAATCTGGGAGATCTCCAATGTAGGAATATCCAACTGTGCAGACACGCTTCTGCACGAGTTGGAGAGGTTGTTGAAATAAAGGCTAATTATGAAAATTTGGTTTTGGGATGAAATCGTCTGGACGTTCTATTACAGATGAATTCATCCGATTTGGGATGATATCATCAGATCGATGACGATATCGTCCCACGGTCAAAACAAATTCTAAAAATGGCACAAAAAATGAGGTGAGCGGTTAACAGGCGATTTCGGGGTTAAAATTCAAATTTTTAATTATTTTATTGATGGTTTAACTACGTCAATTTTAGGGTGCTACACTACTCAAGTTATGATGCATTAGAAATGAAACACATTTATACAATTAAACAAATAGGGAGTCTTTCCATAAATTCAATCACCCATCTTAGCCATTGATTTTACGGTAGCTACTAGGCTATCAACTAAAGCTCTGGTTGATTGACTATTGATGATTATCCCTTTCGTCAATGCATGCACATATGAAGGTATCTATCCATGTTACCTTCGAGTACCTTAATCATAATTTCCCCTAATATTTGGTACCCTCATTTCTGGTCAATAATTTTTCCTGTTCCGCCTACAAGTGTACATGATCTTGCACACTTGGCAATATGTTAGCAATAACATGCCCTTATAAATCAACTAAACATCACATAGTTGATTCAAATGTTTAAAATAAGTATCACCACATTATCGGTCCATACATTGTTTTCTTGTGCCTTTAAGTCATCTAGGGATGGTCATGACATCCTCTCGCACTAGGATTAAACATCGTCCTTAGTGTTTCCAGTTTTCCTTTTGTGGTTCAGAAAAAAATAAAATTATTACATTATATAATCTTAAAAAAAAAAGGGAAATGTTTTCGCATAACCTCCACTTTCTCCAAAGTGGCATTCTTCTCAGATAACTGTTCCTACTAGACCTTACATTGATAGAGAATCTAATTTCATAGATATTTGAATCGAAATTCAAGAATATTCATCGACGCTACTTTAATGGCCTCTGAATTTGTCATCTGCAATTTAGAAACACCCCACACATTTTTAGGGTCAACAACATATTTCCTAAGAAAGGATATGTGGAAGGTGTCATGGATTTTGGATAGATTAAGTGGTAATGCAAGTCGGTAAGCAACATGATTGATATTTTCTATGATCTCAAAGGGCCCCACAAAATATGGATTCAAATTCATGGATTTTATAGCATTTTTCTTTATCTTAATCCTTAAGAACACCTTATCTCCAACATAATATTATCTAGGAGTCCTTTTTATATCTGCATAACTCTTCTGCCTATATGTAGCTTCCTTAAGCCTTTGCCTAATTTATTTTAGCTACTCTTCCATTACCATAACCATCTCTGGTCCAATCACAACTTGATCCTCTATGTTATCCCATGACAATGGTGTTCTACACTTTCACCCATACAAGGCATCAAAAGAGGCATCAAAAGGTACCATTCCTAGCGAGGAGTGATATCCATTATTGTAGAAAAATTCTACCAAAGGTAGACAATATTCCTACTAAGATTTATGATCCATGCAATACATGCAGAGTATGTCTTCCAAAACTTGGTTTACCCACTCTATTTTTCCATCGATCTAAGGATGGTATGTTGAACTCATATTTAATTTCGTACCTACACTATGAACGGATTTCCAAAATTCATAATTGAATTTGGAGTCTTTATCTGAGATGATTACCTCTAGAAACCCATGCAATCGGAATACCTCTTTAACAAATTTGCTAGATACTACCTGAGCATCATCCTTGGTATTTCTTGGTATGAACTGGGTAACCTTAGTCAACTTATCAACCACTAAAAATATATCATAATATTGGTACCGAGTCTTGGGTAACCCCACAATAAAATCCATGGATATGACCTACCATTTTTGCATAGGTACCTCATGCAGATGAAGTTTTCCTATAGGATGTTGGCGTTCTACCTTAACCTTCTGATATTTGAGGCATCAAGCAACAAAATATGTGATATCCTTATTCATTACTACCCAAAATAAGGCTCTTTTCATGTTTTATTGTATTTTGGCTCCTCATGGATTAGAAGAATAAGGATATCTATGAGCTTCTCACATGATTAATTTCCTCAAATTACCTATCTTTGGTATAATGATCCTTCCCTTATAGCACAGAAGGTCATATTTCACACTAAACTCCTATATCCTTCAGGATCTCTATCCATCTTGACTCGAATCCCTTCGTAATACTCATCCTTAGATTACCTATGTTTTACTTGATCCATCAGATCCATGTGAGCTCTAGTGATGGCTGCTATATATCTCCTACTTAAAGCATCAACCACTTTATTCTCCTTTCCTTTTATGTACTCAACCTCAAAATCATACTCAATGAGGAATTCTACCCATCCTCTCTACCTTGAATTAAGTATTGGTTGGGTGAATATATATCATAGACTATGATGGTCTGTTTTCAGTTCAAAGGGCCTTCCCACCAAGTGTGGTGCCAAAAATTTAGAGTTTGCACCACTTCAGCCAACTCCAAATCATGCGTAGCATAATTAACTTCATGCTTCTTAAGTTTTATTGAAATATATGCCACTGCTAAATTCTCTTGTGAGAGTACCCCACCCAACCTGTCTATTGATGCATTTGTGCACACTAAAAATTCCCCTTGAAGATTGGGAACCTTTAGGACCGGTGCAGTAGTAAGCTTATGCTTTAATAGCTCAAAGGTAGCTTTACACTTCTCTAACCAATTGAATTGTTTTCCTTTCTTCTGAAGGTTTGTTATGGGTCCATAAATATTAGATTAGCCCTTTATATAGTATCTATAGTAGCCCATTAACCCCATGAAACTTCACACTTCAGTGACATTAGTCAGGGATGGCCAATTCAGAATAACCTCTATCTTTTTTGGATCCACAATAATCCCTTTTTTTGATATAACGTGTCAGAGGTATATTACCTCTGGAACATAGAATTCACTCTTAGCCAAATTTCCATAAAGTTGATTCTTTCTCAACAATTTCAACACAATCCTAAGATTCTTATCGTGCTCTACTTTATCTCGAGAGTATTTAAGGATATCATCCAGGAATACCAGAATAAATTGGTCCAAATGTCTTCATAACACATTTTTCATTAGGTTCATTAAAGTGGTTGGGGCATTAGTCATTCCAAAGGGTAGAACCATAAACTCATAATGCCCATACCTAGTCTTAAATACCATTTTGTGAGTATCTTCCTCACAAATTATCAACTGGTGATACCCTGACCTCAAATAAATTTTAGTAAACACATTGGCATATTTTAGTTGATCAAATAAATATTCAATCCTAGGTAAAGGATATTGATTCTTGATTGTAGCCTTATTTAGCATTCTATAATAAATACACAATCTTAGTGAACCATCCTTATTTTTCATGAATAGAACCGATGTGCCCCATGATGACACATTTGGTTTTATCAAACCCTTATTTAATAATCCTTGCAATTGAACCTTCAGTTCATGCATTTCAGTAGGATTTATTCTATACGGAGATCTATGAATAGGTTCAGTTCCCATCATAAGTTCAATTATAAAATCAAATTCTCATATAGGAGGTAATCCAGGTAGGTCCTCTAGAAATATGTCCTAAAAATACTATAGGATTGGATGTCGCACTAGTATTTTTCCTTTATCTTGGTCTCCCACATTGTTGATTTTTACCCCATACACTATTCCTTCTCTCTTTAGGATATTTTTTCACTTGCATAGCGGATAACGTTCAAAAAGTAGATAACGTTCAAAATCCTCTTGATCTCTATGAACTCTTAGTCTTTATCTGCCTTTCTCTGAATACTCAATCCAACGATCTTGGAAATTGACTAAGGCTCTATGATTCCATAGACAATCCATCCCAAGAATCATATCAAAGGCATGTAGGGGAGCTACATATAAACAATATTTTGTAGTCCCTTTAAATAGAGTAACTTTTGCCATAGGGTGATATTGGTTTACCGATTAGGTTTACCCAGAACTGTACTCTACCTTCCACCCTTGAGACAAATACCTAGGCATTTTCGACACAATCCTTGCTAGACTAGATGAAATAAACCTGTCAGTGGCTCCACTATCTATTAAAATGTTTACCTTATTTAAAATCTTACCTTTAACAAGTAATGGGGTGGCTTATCCCTCTATCGTTTGCTCCTGATTGCAGTATAGATCTGATGTTCTAGTTCCTTCCATTTCGCACCCACTGAGTTAGTCCCTACTTGATATGAATATTGATTATAGTAATGAGGTCCTCTATAATTGTAGCACCCTTCCTTGGGTCCTTGATGTTTCTCAGACTTCTCATTCCCATTCTCAGCTATTTGAGTTTGAGTATGCAACTTCTGTAGCTGAGGTTTTGTATTGCTAGGCTTGTTATCCTTCTTCTGAAAGTTCTTATTGAACTTATTATGATTCTCATAGGGTTTCTTCTCAAGATTTTGGGCATTCTTGGATTTTCATTCTTGCTCAGTATCCCATTTGACAAATCCATTACTATTCCTCTTCTTAAGTTCTTGTCACACTTTCTTGAGTAGAGTGTCATACTTATAAAAAAAGTGTGACTCCACTTTCTTTGCTAGGTCATATGCCTTTTGCAATGATTTGGGCTCTTGCATATCCACATCATGCCTTATACTAGATTCCAATCCAAGGATGAACTTATGAACTCACATTTTGTCATTATAAATAGTCACATATTTGAATAGTCTTATGATCTTCTTATAGTACACTTCCACTATGTTGGTTCATTGTCTAAGACTAGCAAATTATTCAAATTGTAGGGTGTAGAAATGCTATGTTAGAAATCTCTTTTTGAATATGTTTATAAATCCTTCCCATGGAGTATCAATGGGTTCAATATTAGTTTCCTCATAGTGGGTTTCCTACCATTCTAGAGAAACTCATTCTAGGTTAATCATAGCCCACAATGTTTGGGTTCTATATGAGTAACCTTTTACCATAAAAAGAACCTATGCCTCTCTCAGCCATGCTTTCGCTACATCCCAATCATCTTCTCCATAAAAATTTGATATGATGATGTTTTTCATGTCCCTAGCTATTTCTTTTTTTGCTAAGGCTTTGGCTTGTGCTTGTTCTATAGTTAATCCATCATCTAGGTCAACCTCTGAGACTCAAACTTGTGAATTCTGATTTATAGCCGTTTCAAGCAAGTGTCTTATCTGATCCTGCATAGCAGCGACCATAGCAATGAGGTCTTCCACATACCTGTTGGGTTTGGTTGGTTCCTCATCTTGATTTTCTTCTTCCACCTTAATTTTTCAAGTTTATGTAGGTGTAGACCTCCCTCTTCTAGTTTTAGGTGGCATCTTAACCTGATTCCATCCAAGGAAGGGGATAAGATTACAATTTTATCTTAAGTTGTACCTCTAATCAAGACATAATACAGAGTTATCTTGCTATATGCATCATCAAACTAACTAGAGAAATAACTTGGGTTGGGATGCATCACCAATACCAAAGCCCATACTAACGCATCCTGACACTCCACACTCCCTTGGACTAATTCTCATTAGATTCTAGCAATTGGGGCATCATAGATCATCAAAAATTTAGCCTATGCCATAAGTGAGCCTTCATTGGATGAATCTATTTTTCCTTTAGCACACATAGAAGCTCTATACCCCCATACCTAGAACTTTGGTACCAAATTTAATGACCCAAAAACACACAAACAGAACAAAATACAAAAATAGAAAAAGTTTTTTTTTTTCACAAAGGAGAGAGGTACATGAACCATTCATGAACCCCTAATACACTAGCAAAACCTAAAGTTTCATTCTACTAAGTTTCCTTGGAAGTTACATCTCACAAATTACCTTAGCACAAATCCATCTGTGTAGGCGTATAATGTGCTAATATAGATAAGTCCATTTATTTCATCATCCTTGATGAGCTAGACTTATCACCCTCATTCCATCGAAGGTGTACATGCATCTCCATACCATACATAAATCCTTTTTTGTAGGTATTCTATAGGTACCACAAGTTAAGATATCCATCTTATCTCCATGATGAGCTATCTTAACTCAGATGTAATCTCTTCCTACTTAGTCCTCTATCTCCATAAGGGGGTCTCAATTCCCTTAGGTCCTCCTATGTTCACCCTAAGGGGGTATCAATTCCCTTAGGTCACCTTTGAGTTCACCCTAGATCTCTACACTATATTTCATATCGTTAAGCAATCAAACGATAATATATGGTTCTCAATGGGGTGAGGTGGATGGAAAAAAACATTGGTCTCTCCTCTCACCTAATACCTTATGTTTATTTTATTCTATTAGTGTATTTTACACTACCCTAGTCATTCCTACATTTGTTGCTAGTTCATGCTTATATGAGATGGAAGCTAACCCCTTTGATTTAATTATTTCAAGAGTATGAATAAGTCCAAATTTATAATTAATAATTATTCATTTACACACACACCTATAGCTCACTCTATTTATCTTGTAGACCTTAAGGATTTAGGGGTCCCCCCTACTCCTCCCCAACATGAGGATGTTCCTCTTCTTCTGATTAAATAAACCATGAGTATTAACATATGTATAAATGTTGATACAAAGATCCTTAAGATAGGCATCACATTAACCTCTAATGAAAATTTAGAATATATTTCTCTCCTCCAAGAGTTCCATGATATATTTATATGGACCTATGTTGATATTCTTGGGCTAGATCCATCCCTATTCATTCATCACTAAACCAATTAAGCAAAATATTTATAAAATGCACTCTAAAGTCACTCTCCTTGTCACATATGAGTTGCAAAAGCTCTTAGATATTAAATTTATCAAGGCCATTGATTGTTCTAATTTAATTTCTAATATCATCCTTGTTATTAGGAGAAATAAGGTGTTATACACGTGTATAAATTTTTTAGATATCAAAACAACTTGTCTAAAGGAAAATTTTCCTCCACCTCATATTGATATGATTTTAATTTTATAATTGGTTGTGATATTTGTTCCATATGTATGGTTTCTCAAAATATAATTATATCTATATTGCTATAAAGTATCAAGCTAAAACCCCCTTCATCACTCCTTGGGGCACCTTTTGCTAGTGTAACGACCCAAAAACACATAAACAGAAAAAAATACAAAAATAGAAAAAGTTTTTTTTCACTAAGGAGAGAGGTACATGAACCCTTCATGAACCCCTAATCCACTGGAAAAACCTAAAGTTTCATTCTCCTAAGTTTCCTCGGAAGTTACATCTCACAAATTACCCTAGCACAAATCCACATGCGTAGGTGTATAATGTGTTACTGCGGATAAGTCCATATGTTTCATCATCTTTTATGAGCTAGAATTATCACCCTCAGTCCATAAAAGTTTTACACGCATCTCCATACCATACACAAATCCTTTTGTGTAGGTATGCTATGGGTACCGTGAGTTAAGATATCCATATCGTCTCCACGATGAGCTATCTTAACTTAGATGTAATCTCTTCCTACTTAGTCCTCTATCTCCCTAAGGGGGTCTCAATTCTCTTTGAACCTCCTATGTTCACTCTAATGGGGTCTTAATTCCCTTATGTCACCTCTGAGTTCACCCTAGAACCCTACACTATATTCCCTATCATTAAGCAATCAAACGATAATACATATATACTACCATATCATAAAATAATCAATCCACAATAGAGAAAATGAAGCAAAATCAACTCGAACATAGAATGTAATACATGGCATAATCGAATACAGAAGTACAGTAAAATTTCTTTCAATAACTCAACACGAATACTTCAACTTCACTTGCATAATAAACCATCCTACTCAAAGGTATTACATCAACTACATAGGGGATATCTCCCTATAATTCTAATCTATGGAACATAAGTAAATTGTTATAATATGTCGTACTTATTCTTTGTTTCCCATTCTATTCCTTGCTTCTCCTTGCCTCCCTTTCATTATTTGAGGGTAGTAGGGGATCAGGATACTCATGGTTCAATAAAGGCATACCTTTAAATGCATCTAATCATCTACTATGCCAAATTGAAACTATACAATAATCCATTAAGTCTCTAACAATCTAATGCATAATGGACATCATAAAAGAAACCTTACTTTTATTTTCACCTCTCACAAATCTCCTTGGAGACTCATCTAAACATGATATTGCTTAGATTAGAGTCTAACTTAATTTCATTTCATTCATGTCCTAAAGCATTAAAGTATCATACGCTTAACATTTAGAAAAATCATTATTCATTCCCTAAACCAAAGCCCCATAACTTTAGCTTAAATAATAAATCCACATCACATTCCATTTAAGAATTTCTAAGATAATCAATAGTAATCCAAGGTGTTATTTTAATTAAACCTTTCGCATCTTTCCCTAATATTCAAGGTTCCATTTCAATCAAAACCTAACATTTACATATCCCATATAAATCAAAGGTCCATTTAATTAAAACCTACTATATGCTTCACATATAAATCAAAGGTCTTAATATATGTTTCTCATAAATATCAAAGGTCCATTTAATTAAACCCTAGTATATTTCACACATATAAATCAAAGGTCCTATTATATGCCTACCATACGAATCAAAGGTCCATTTAATTAAATCCCAATATAAATCAAAGGTCCTATTATATATATATTTCACACATAATCAAAGGTCCATTTAATTAAATCCTATCATATGATTTACATATAAATCAAAGTTCCATTTAATTAAATCCCAATGTATGTTTATATATAATAAAAGGTCCATTTAATTAAACCCTATATAAATCAAAGGTCCCTCTATATATTCCTCACATATAATCAAAGGTCCATTTAATTAAATCCATATAAATCAAAGGTCCCTATATATATTCCTCACATATAATCAAAGGTCCATTTAATTAAATTCTAACATATGATTTACATATAAATCAAATTTCCATTTAATTAAATCCCAATGTATGTTTATATATAATCAAAGGTCCATTTACATATATCTCACATATAATCAAAGGTCCTATTTAATTAACCTGATATATGTTTTATATATAAAATCAAGGTCCATTAACATAATTTAAAACTATGCTTTAAAACATTTCAAAGACCATGGATATTTCTTTTATTTTTTTTATGTAGTACCACTACATCCAACGATATGCCTTACAAGGCACACCATCCTCTACGGCCAACCTGGTTTTCCAACCTGCACTCCCTAACTCAAGGTTGTCTTTTGCCAAACAATACATTTTCTTTCCGAGCAACTCCTGGGTAAACAGAGTATGAGCATCACTCTCTGCCACACTTGTTTGAACATGGTTCTCTCTAGTGGTGTCAAGGGTCTCTGACTCAGATATAATATAGAGTGGCCTCATCATAGACACACTTCTCTCACTAGTGTTGAAGTTCCTAAATCTAGTACATCACACAGTGCTTTCCAAGCTAAGGTGGCAACTCAAACACATTATGCTCTCCCTACAATGCACAACACTTCTAAGAAATGATGGTAGCTTTAAACACACTAGGTTTTTCCCCACAGTGCAAAGTGCTTTCCAAGAAAATATGGTAGCTTTAAACACACTGGTTTTTCCCCACAGTGCATAAAACTTCTAAGCAAAGAAGGTAGCTTTAAACACATTGGTTTTTCCCCATAGTGCACAACACTTATTTGCAAATACGGTAGCTTTAAACACATTGGTTTGTCCCCATATTGCACAACACTTCTAAGAAAACATTGTAGCTTTAAACAGACTAGTTTTTCCCCACAGTGCATAGTGCTTCTAATAAATTACGGTAGCTTTAAACACACTGGTTTTTCCCCACATATCACAACACTTCTAAGCAAATATTGTAGCTTTAAACACACTAGTTTTTACCCACAATGCATAGTGATTCTAAGCAAATATGGTATCTTTAAACACACTATTTTTTCCCCATAGTGCACAATGCTTCTAAGAAAATATGGTAGATTTAAATACACTGGTTTTTTCCCCACATAGCACATCGCTAATAAGAAAATATGGTAATTTAAACACACAATGTTTTCATACCTATTATATATATATATCACACATAATCAAAGGCCCATTTAATTAAATCCAATCATATGATTTACATATAAATCAAAGTTCCATTTAATTAAATATCAATGTATGTTTAAACACACAAAGCTTTCCCTACAACACACAATGCTTTCCAAGAAATATGGTAGCTTTAAATACATTGGTTTTTTCCCCACATAGCACATCGCTAATAAGAAAATATGGTAATTTAAACACACAATGCTTTCATACCTATTAGATATATATATATATATATATATATATATATATATATATATATATATATATATATATATATATATATATATATATATATATATATATATATCACACACATAATCAAAGGTCCATTTAATTAAATCCAATCATATGATTTACATATAAATCAAAGTTCCATTTAATTAAATCCCAATGTATGTTTATATATAATCAAAGGTCCATTTAATTAAAACCTATATAAATCAAAGGTCCATTTAATTAAATTCTAACATATGATTTACATATAAATCAAAGTTCCATTTAATTAAATCCCAATGTATGTTTATATATAATCAAAGGTCCATTTAATTAAACCCTAGTATATGTTTCTCATATATATAATCAAAGGTCCATTTACATATATCTCACATATAATCAAAGGTCCTATTTAATTAACCTGATATATGTTTTATATATAAAATAAAGGTCCATTAACATAATTTAAAACTATGCTTTAAAGCTTTTCACAAACCATGGATTTTCCTTCTTTTTTTTTATGCAGTACCACTACATCCAATGATACACCTTACAAGGCATACCATACTCTACGACCAACATGGTTTTCCAAGATGCACTCCCTAACTTAGGATTATCTTCTACCAAAAAATATGTTTTCTTACTGAGTAGCTCTCGGGTAAATAGAGTATGAACATCACTCTCTACTGCACTTGTTTGAACAAGGTGCTCTCTAGTGGCATCAAGGGTCTCTGACTTAGATATAATATGGAGTGACCTCATAATAGGCACATATATCTCACTAGTTTTGAATTTCCTAAAGCTGGTACAATGCACAACACTTTCCAAGCAAATATGGCAACTCAAACACACTATTATCTACCTACAACGCACAACGCTTCTAAGCAATGATGGTAGCTTTAAACACACTAGGTTTTTCCCCACAATGCATAGCACTTTATAAGAAAATATTATAGATTTAAACACACTGGTTTTTCCCCACAACACATAGTGCTTCTAAGAAAATATGGTAGCTTTAAACACACTGGTTTTTCCCCACAATGCACAATGCTTCTAAGCAAATATGGTAGCTTTAAACACATTGGTTTTTCCCCATAGTGCACAGTGCTTCTAAGCAAAGATGGTAGCTTTAAACACACTGATTTTTCCCCACAATGCACAATGCTTCTAAGAAAATATGGTAGCTTTAAACACACTGGTTTTTCCCCATAGCGCACAACACTTCTATGCAAATATGGTATCTTTAAACACAATGGTTTTTCCCCACAATGCATAGTGCTTCTAAGAAAATATGGTAGTTTTAAACACATTGGTTTTTACCCACATTGCATAGCGCTTCTAAGAAAATATGGTAGCTTTAAACACACTGGTTTTGCCCCACATCACACAACGCTTCTAAGCAAATATGGTAGCTTTAAACACACTAGTTTTTACCCACAGTACACAGTGCATCTAAGAAAATATGGTAGATTTAAACACACTAGTTTTTCCCCATAGATCACAACGCTTCTAAGTAGAGATGGTAACTTAAACATAGAAATATTTCCCTACAACGCATAGCGCTTTCCAAGAAAATATAGTAGCTTTAAACACACTAGGTTTTACTCCAAAACACACAATGCTACTAAGAAAAGATGGTAATTTAAACACACAATCCTTTCATACTAAATAAATCTTAGAATAACCCAACCTGATTTTTCGCTGAGATGTATTCTCGCAAGGTTTGTTGTCTCCCTTTTAGCCTTTGGTGCGCTTATCATTTTTCTACCTTCGCTTCCCTCCTCTACTTCTTCCTTTTTTTCCTCTCCTTGATATTCTACATCTTTCTACTATCTCCTTCCTCCTTACATACCCCATATCCTTTTTGGTCCGTCCACCGCCCTCTCAAAGATTACCCCATCGCCTTCGCTTCAATGCCCATCCCCCATCCCTTGCGCCTTACTCCCATATTTTCCTTCTTTGGCAAATTTTTAGCATCGTATCCCTTACCTTAGGTTGCACCAAGTAGGGATGTGGGATCATGATATTTTATTTTAAAATAATAAAGATACTCATCTCATAATTTAAGATTTATAATATTTTTTTTTTTTTTATATTATCTCCATTTTATTATTTTTATTTAATTGAAATGTCCTCTTTCAATTTATTCATAATTAATTAAAGATTTTTAATTAATTTTCTCTTATCACTAAAATAATTATCTTTAATTAATATCAAATGAATTATGCTCTCTGTTAATTAAAATTTATATTTTTAATTAATTAAAATGAAAAATCCTTAATTAATAACAAATGAAGTTTACCAATGAGCTCTAACAAGCTAATAATTATTTTCTTAAGCTCCATTAATTAATTTAAAATCATCTAAATTAAGAATACAACTTAATTTATTCTCTTTCTCAAGGAGGATGCTTTATTTTTATTTTAAATATGACAATTAACCTCATGAATCAATAATCATCTTGCAGTGGTTCCTATATAGGAGCTAAATCATCAAACTACTCAAGTTATGATGTAGTAGAAAGAAAATACATTTATATAATTAACCAAAGAGGGAGTCTTTCCATCAATTCAATCACCCATATTAGCTAGAGATTTTACGATAGCTACTAGGCTATCAACTAAAACTCCAGGTGATCGACTATTGATGATTATCCCTTCTGTCAATGCATGCCTATATGAAGGTATATATCCATGTTACCTTCGAGTACCTTAATCATAATTTCCCCTGATCTTGGGTACCCTCATTTTTGATGGGTAACTTTACTTGTTCCACCTACGAGTGTACCTGATCCTACACACTTTGCAATATGTTAGCAATAACATGTCCTTATAAATCAACTAAATATCACATAGTTGGTTCAAATATTTAAACTAACTATCACCACATCATCGGTCCATACATTATTTTCGTGTACCTTAAAGTCAGCTAGGGAGAGTCATGATAGCTATCAAGACATACCTTTTTATCTTAAGATTACTGGTGCTACATACCAACACACCATGATGTATATCCTCTATGACATGATGTATAAAATTATTGAGAATTACATTGATGGACTTCTTGTCCATTCAACTAATTGCAAAGATCACCCTCATGATATTTGATGCATCTTTGAATGTGTTAGAAAAAGAGTATATTACATCATTTGGATCATGTAAATGTACCTTTCTTGGTACATACATAGAACAATAGATTACTTTAGGGGGAATTTATCTAGATACTTAATGAAATGTAATAAATGCACGAGTGTCAAAGTGCAAGTTGTATATGTGCAAGCTATCCCTTGCACAACTAGGTAGAGTGTTGACCATGGAACCTATTTTCTATATAAAGGGCTATATGTATAGAGTAAGATACAACAACAAAAATTAGAGTAGACCAGAGTAGTGTGATGTAGTAGTGTGATGTAATATGATGAAGTGTGATATGCTCAATGTTTATTCTTGAGAAATAGCTCTATTTATGGAGTGTTCATGTCCTTCAGAGCTATTTTGTAAACATCTCCATAATTTCTATTTATAGTATTTTTAGTCATCTCACATATTTACTTTATTTCATATTATTCTACATCTTGTTATTGCTATATTTCAATACATACTACATCAAAATCTAACAGTGGTATCAAAGCCATGGTAGGTCAATAGGAAAGCCACCATTATCATTGACCCTAAGTTTTTATCAACTTGACACACCATTGGACTAGTCACTATCAAAAATTCTCAAAAAAGTCTAGGTAGTAGAATTAAGGAGAGCCATAAGTTAAGATTGAAATAAATCTTAGTTTTTGGAATATTGAGATTGCATATGTCTAGAGTATTTCCACAGAGTTTAAAGGGAAAACTTGTGAATACTAGGACTCAAAATTTGATATAATAGTTTGATGAATCAACTAATGAAATTCATCTAAGAGATTTAGAGAAATTGACCTAAAGTTTCTTTTATTGTAGGGAATTAATTCTTATATGATTGGAACATCTCCTACAATAGAAATCTAGGATATTTCAACTTTGTTACCTGAAGTTTGGAGTGCCTTCATAGTGTAGAGATTAGTTTCTGCATGAGAAGAATACTATATAAGAGACTTCTGGAGCATAATTATGGTGAAGTTGGGATATAGGAGATCTCCATTGCTAGATTGGAAACTTCACAAGAATAAAATGCCATAGAAGCGATGATCGAGAAGAAAATGCCATAGAAAACTTGATCCAAAAGAAAAAGCCATAGAAACCTTAATCCATAAGTAAAGGCCATAGAACCCTTGAAGAAAATGCCACATAAACCTTGGTACTGAAAAAGTCCACATAAGATTTGATACTAAAAAAGACCTTAGAAGCCTTGATCCTAAAGAAAACTTCATAAGAAAGTATCTAATTCAGAAGCAGATTTTGGTACTAGTATTTTTTGTAGGAACAAAAATATTTAGTGAGTTGGGAAAGCTTCCTACAAAAATGTTAGGAGGAGTATCTTCTTCAAAATCAATACATCTGAAGAAAAATATATTAGGAGAAGATCTCATTGATGAAGAAGGACTAGGATATTACTTCTTGAATACATAGGTAGCAAAATCATAGATCCATGAGAATATTTCACCACAAACACTTCCAAAAGCATAAGGTTGAAGATAAAGTCTCAAGGAAGACCAGAAGTAGTAAGATAAAAGGCCTTAGATAGGTCTCTATGAGAATCCAGTAAAAGTCTTGGAGAGCCTTGCTAAATAATTTATCAAAGGATTTCCAAGGAGAACTCGTTGAATAAATTCACTATTAGAGATAGTGAAATATTTGGAATAATTATTGGCATCTAATAACAAGCCCAAGACCTAAATATATATAAAATCTTGAGAAGAGGATCATGTTTGAAGTCATAATTCGACAAGAAGATTGAAGGAAGAATCAAATATAATACGCCTACAAAATATAGGAGAATTGGAGATTGCCTCTCATAGAAATAAGGCACCACTTCAAAATCAAATATATCTTCATATCTATAGCAAAAATAAGGAGACTACAAGAGGAGAACAAGCCATCAAAAATTATAGGATTGTGAAAGGGAGACCATATTTTAGTGAAGACAAAGGTGTTTAAGGCAGCCTACAGAGAGCTGCAAGATCTTATTCAAGGTAGAAACTTGGTGATCATACACACCAAGATCTACATCCTCTACAGAAGTGGTAAAAATGACTTTCAAAAAAAATTAAGCAACTATTGGTGCAAGTAGATTCATTAAGTGGATTACTTATCAAATTTGTTTAAGCACCTTAATGGGATTGAAGTTGCAAATAGGAGAGTTGAATTAGAGTCTTAAAATAGTAAAAAAAGAAAGGATTCTTTAAGGTTCATTTGCACTTTGGGATTTTATTATATTTCATAGTATCAAACCATAGATCAACTACATTTCATCTAATTTGGAAAAGAAAAAGAAGACTAACTCCTATTACCCTGCTTTTAAAAAAAATTGCAGAATAATTCTTGAAGATTCATTTCATATTATTCTTGATTAGTTGCACTAGATTGATTAAGTGAATTAGTTTTTGAGAGTTGATTGGAGTCATAAGATGATATTTTTAGTGCATTAAAAAGTAAAATGTTATTATATTTACACTATTATATTGCTCTAACAAATATTATTGTTTGTGTTTGTGAGAAGGGCACAAAAATAGAATTTTTCAAAGTGTCTAAAGATACTATTAGTGCACAGAGATCTAAAAATTTTTGTGGCCTGAGGAATCCATAAAATAATCTCAATCCTCCAAATAGTGGAGAAGAAAGTAACCACCAAAAGAGAATCAAAGAAAGCATCGAATGAGACTTGGTGAGTCTCAAGTTCAAATAACAATAAATAGTGCAGAAAAATACATTAAAAAAAAGCTTCCATCATGTGGTTAAAAGCTTGGATCCATTCATAAAAAATACAAGAAAAAAGGGGAAGGTTTCTAATCAAAGATACAACCTCAAAACCCCTATATTCCACTCAAATATTCTTCCTCAAAACCATAAATTTAGATGTTAAAAGAGGAGTGCAAAAGAAGGTGCAATAAGGATATGTTGTGTAAAAACTATTTTACATTATATTGCACTATCGTAATATGCTTATATAGGGAGAAAAGGCAGATTTAAAGGTACCCTAAAGGCACTACACTTGCTAGAAAAACCAGTTGAAATTGGTCATATGCTAGTAGTAATCCAAGCTTACCTTAAGAAGCCAATCAAAGGGCTCATACTCCTCGCATCCTGGATGACCGACCCTGCAAGATACAAATGCAAAAGAAAAGGAAGAAACAATGTCAATCAAGATCAATAACATCTACAAAAGGAGGATGTAAGAAAGTAAGAAAGAAAAGAAAATCGAAGCACCATTGGAGTGTCACTTAATCCACATCTTCTAGTAGAAATCAGTGCTCAAAGCCTCTATATTGTTGATCCATATTCCATATGAAAATAGTCTAGGTGAATAAAAGAGGCGTTGGGGAATTTTAAAGATAAAAGGATCTCCAAAAAGGTCTATTTGAACCAGTGAAAGGGAGGACGTCCATGCAGTGAAGAAAGTGAAACTTGTCACCAAAGTAAAACCCTAACGCTCAAGTCAAGAGAGAACTCATCTTAAAAAAATGAGCTACACGAACAAGTTGTTGCATTGAATGTATGGGATACACTTTTCCATTGGAAGACCAAATGTTTTTCCAAATATCATAATGCTCATATGTTACAAGAAGGAAGACAAACATTTATTTTGCACCAAACTCTCTTCAAGCGCTTGAAATAAAATGGACGTGCCTATTGGAACTTTATATAAGAAACTTCTCCATATTAAGGATTTCAACGATTGAGGTCAACATGAAAGCAAGATAAATTTTCATCTCAACATTTATCACTTCATCATTTGCATGCATAGGGCATAATTATAGCATGGAAAAATGTGTTAGAGCCTTCAATGCTCAATCCAAGTGAGCTAAAATCAAGAGTCCAAGCAACACAAGTTTTGAAATGCTTAAAGCTCCATGTTATTCCATTTGATGGTACAATCATAGCATTCAATATGTCTAGGTAAATATTGTATCACTAGCTTCTTAGCAAACAAGGTTGTATATTACTTGGTGAAAGGTAAATTTTTATTCCCATTCTTATGTGCTTTATTTCCTCGAGAGTTATAAGGTCATAATCCAAGGAATTTAAATAATTGAAAGCAATTTCATCAAAGGGAATACTTTATCAAATAAATATAATATGTGCAATATAAAACCTAGGAAAAATAAGGGTTTCTACTAGAATAATTAATAATTATTTTCAAATATTATTGTGGTCTAATTTATCCAAATATTAGGGAGTAATAAGGGCTACTACATCAAATTAATTAATTGGAAACTTAGATACACTAAACCTAATTCCCAAAGTGTTATTTATAAAATATAGGTTTATCATAGTTTCGTCAAAGGTTGGATATTCATAAAATTATTGTCTCAAACTTCTCAAAAAGAGACAAAAGATCCAACTTTAATAACTCTTTAAAATTTGGTAAAAATGCTTAGTTCAATAGGATCAATAAGGGATAAAAGGAAATGATTTTGGTATTCTTCAAAACCTTACAAAATCAATCAAATATTGAACTATAATTTACAAAATCACTATATCTTATCCATAGCATACTAGGGAGTCATAAGGCATTCTACAAAACTTGGTAATATCAACATCTATCAAATATTATCAAGTTACAAAATATAAGATTTCCTTAAAACCTAGAAATTCATTAGGAATATATATTCGCATTACTTGGGAGACATAAGGAAGTCTAAAAAATAAGGATTAATAAAGGTTTTATCAAATCAAGCTTATATTCTTCGATCATGAATCATATATCCTAATATAGGGAGTCATAAGGTAGACAACAAAGAAAATCATATCTCAATTCTTCTACTTCTTCAAATGGAAAAAGTAATATCATATAATGAATGTGGAATTTTCTCTAATAGAAATCATTCTACAAAACACAAAAATGTATGGTACATTGACTCAGGGGGCTAGTCATTAAATGATATGAAATATACAATGGTTTGACTGTATTGAGGATGTTAAAGGCTACAAAATGAGGATTGCAGATAGCCAAACTTATCCCATACATGGATATGAATATATAACACCAAGCAAATAATTTCTAAATATTCTATTACAGAATGTATTGTATGTTCCTGAAATAACATTCAATCTCATATCAGTAAGAAATTTAGTGGAATATAAGTATATGATCAACTTTGGATATATGGATGGAATCAATACATTCATGAAAAAAGGTAAAATAAAAGCAACAAGATCAATCCATGAAAATACATATATTCTAGATTCAATGGAAAATTCACAGAATATTGTGATGTTTCATAATGATGCTAACATATTTTCAAAGGAATAGGTTCAATAAAATGAAGAAATAGTACATCAAAAAGGCAAGCATAGAAGAATCAAAATCAAGAATATGGGAGGACAAGTACACCATGATCTACTCAGTCATCAGCATTTAGAACCAAATGAATATGTTCACAAAGAAAAATATAAAAGTGGTTGGATGGAAGATAAGGATGATGAGCCTAAACAAGTCAAAGATCATTCAATGAAAGAAGATCCACATTGAAGAGTAAAGTATTCAATATCCAAATAATGTAATACTGGGGGGTGTTAGAAATAGAGTATATTACATCATTTGGATCATGTATAAGTACCTTTCTTGGTACATACTTAGGACATTAGATTACTTTAGGGGAATGTTATATAGTTACTTCATGCAATGTAATAAATGCACGAGTGTCAAAGTACAAGTTGTATATGTGCAATTTGTCCCTTGCATATATAGGTAGAGTGTTGTCCAAGGAACCTATTTCCTATATAAAGGGCCATAGATATAGAGAAAGATACAATAGTAGGAAGTAGTATATACCAGACTGGTGTGATGTAGCAGTGTGATGTAATATTATGGAGTGTGATATGCTCAATATCCATTATTGAGTAGTAGTTCTATTCATGGAGTGTTCATTTCCTCCAGAGTTATTTTGTAAAAATATCCATCATTTTTGTTTATAGTATTTTTAGTCATCTCAAAAATTTACTTTATTTCATATTATTTTGCATCTTGTGATTGCTATCTCATATTACATGTTGCATAAAAAGCTAATAGAATGCATGAGGACTTACAACATCCACCTAACACCACAAAAATACATCTTTAGTGTCACCTCGAGTAAAATACTAAGTTTCATTATATTTCAATGAGGCATTGAAATTCACCTAGCCAAGATTAAAGTAATTACTAGCATACCTCCACCTAAGACTAACTTAGTTGCATAGTTTTAAAGGTAAAATTTAAGTCCTTAGGTGCTTCATTGCCTAGCTAGCTAACAAGTGTTAACCATTCTCCAAGATACTTTGAAATAATGGTGCTTTTATCTAAGATAGTGAATTCTAGGCGACATTCGATTCTTTGAAGAATTATCTTTTATCTTAACTTGTCTTGATCCCACCCAATTCCCTTAAACCTTTCCTATGGTACACATATGTTTTTGCTCACATGTTGGTTGTTATGCTAGCTCAACATGATGATCAATGACATGAACATGCTATTTATTATATTACTCACAATTTAGTTAGTTATGAACCCCATTATATTTCCATAGTAAATTCATGCCTTGTTGTTTTCTTTGCCACTGAAAAGATTTTATATTACATGCTTAGTTAGAAAACTTGTTTTTACCAAGATTTATCCTCTTTTATACTTAATGTCCAATCCTCATTTGTCCAAATAAATTTTCAAATGGGTTTTACCTCTCATTGAGTTTAAATTATGGTTTATAAAATAGAAATCCATTAAATACCAAGCCACTGCAAATCTATTAAGTGCCTCCCCTTTGGAAGATACTCATTTTATAGTTGTCAGTTTTCTAGATAACTCTATCTTATCTCTTCATTCCAATCCACCCACCACTTATACCTTGTTTTTTAATGATCTTTCTATACTAAATGTATAGGTGATAGCATCATTTTGAATATCCCATCATAATAGCTCATTTCTCTATCCTTTAAGATTTGATTTTCTAGAACCAATAACACTATTGAGTACAAATCCATAATTTTATATATTTGTGTGTATCTTGTCCTCAATATCAAAGTTTTATCTATATTTTATGATTATTAACTAGTTATTAATTAGGTCAATGACATCAATCAGACTAAGGGTAACACATTAAAGCCTTACAAATTCATTGTTGACTAGATTTTATATTTTATCGACTAGATCACCATTGAAGTTGTCCCTCTTTCTAGAAACCAACATGAATTTTATATGGCTATAGCCACATATTTAACACCTTTAGAACTTAAATATGAGTAGGATTCCATTAACATTCATTAGATTAGAGAGCCTACTACTAATTTGTCTAGTATTGCTCCCCTTGAGGTCTTTTCAATCGGGACCTCTACCCTTGAAGCACCATGGTATACCCATTTTCTTGTATTTTTTTTTATGGTGCCATCCCAAAAATTCTTGGTCATCATGAATGTATAATTTTATTATTATTAATTAGTTATTAATCAGGTCAATGGCATCAATCAGACTTAGGGTGACACATTGAAGCCTTACAAAGTCATTTTTTACTAGCTTTTATATTTCATTGACTAGATCACCATTGGAGGTGTCCCTCTTTATAGCAACCAACATGCAGTTGCCATTGCTATAACCATATATTTAACAAATTTATAACTTAAATATGAGTAGGCTTCCATTGTCATTCATTATATTAGAGAGTCTACTACTAATTTGTCTAGTATTGCTCCCCTTGAGGTCTTTGCAATCAAGGTCTCTACCCTTGAAGCACCATGATATGCCCATTTTTGTGCAATTATTTTGGATGGTGCCACCCCCAAAATTCTTGTTCATCATGAATGTATTAATTTTTCCATCAAGCCTATCACTATGTTATCATCGATGAGATTTTATATTGTTATCCTTTGATAATATCTTGCTTCATTTTTTAGCTTCTAATAAAAATTAGATGGCTATCTAGGATGTCCATGATGGATCTTGTGGTTGATGCTTTAGTGGCATTACCATTGATTTTAAGCTTCTTTGGATGCATTACTATTGGACCAGTATGAAGAATAATTCCTATGACCATGTTAAGAAGTGTGAGGAATGTCAAAAATATGATCACATAATCCATGTTCCTACTCAATATTTGAAACCCATTCCTAATCCCTAGGCTTACTTTGTATGGTGCCTTGAAATTATTGGTAAGATCAATATACCTTATTTATATGGTCATAAGTTCATTATCATTACTACTGAATATTTCACTAAGTGGATCGAAGCCATGCATTTAAAATTTTATCACTGGTGTGCAAGTTTTAAAATTTATTCTTAATCAGATTCTTTATCAATATGGGATCCCTTCAATGACCCTTTCTAAAAATGGCACCCCTTTTAAGAATAAATATGTTAAAAAATATTGTTATAAATATAAGATCCAACATAAATGGTCTACACCCTATTACCCACAATGTAATTGTCAAGTAGAAGTATCCAACAAAACCTTAAGCAACATTATCAAGAATCATATCAATAAGAATGGATACGATCGACATATCCAAATTTATTCAACATTTTGGGGCTATTACACTAGTATTTGTATACTGACTGGTAGAATCCATTATGCTTTGGTATATAGATCCAGTGTAGTTTTCCCCTTTGAGTTTGAGGTATCATCCCTTGGGGTTCTTATAAAGGATTCCTTGGTAGGTGTTAAATATCGTGTTGGTCACCTTTCCCAATTAGAACTATTTGACAAAAATCATGTCAATGATTTAGAGCACCTTAGGGCATATCACAATCACCTTTAACTAACTATCAAGAGTGGGTATGCCCTTACTTATTTACTGTGGGTGACCTCATATTTAAAGAAAATGAGAAGAATACCCATGCTAAATATGATCTTAGAGGTAAATTAGAAACTAATTTACTTTGTCCTTTTGTCATGATGACAACCTTTAGATTAGGGGTATATTTCTTATTTACCCTTGATGGCATTAAACTAAAATAACCTATGAACATGATGCATCTTAAGAAATACTATGCTTAAATATAAGTGTTGTGCATTTTTTTACGCATGATTTCATGAACAATTGTTTGTTTACATGGATGCCTATCTTTATCATTCAAGAAAAAAACTACATCATTTTCTTTCATGCATGCTTTCTTGGTTTACCTATTCATCCCTTAAATATATTTGAGGATTCAAAATGAGGCAATGATTATTCTAGCTAGCAAAATATATTATTACATTTATGCACTAGGTCACTAAGCTAGAATATCCCCTTGATCATATGCTCTCTCATTATGGATTATATACCTCTAGATATTAAGGAATTTGAAGGATGGCTCAAGCCTTGTTTTCATTTTATAAATGTATCATCTACAAATGTAACATAACTATATTATAAACACCTCTACATGTCCTTCAATATTCCATTATTTGGATGAGGCTTTATCCACATGATTGATTCTTATTTCTTTTTATGGGTGATCCCCTAGATATTATGGAATGTAGTGGAGGGCTAAGGCCTTGATCTCATAGTATTTTGCTTATTTATGAAAGCATAAGAATATTTAAATACCCTAACTTCCTCTTTTAAATTCCATAATATCTAGGGGTAATAACCTTATTCTTTGAACTTTTGTTTATTCTTAAAAACTTTTGGAATTTAGAAGTAAGGTCGAGGTATTGTAGTCTTATCTAATTATACATAAATAAGCACTTAGCACCTCAACCTCTATTTCTAAATTTCTCAATGATAAAAAATTTCCTTCATTTGTTAGTACATATCATTTTTTTGTGCAATTGATTATATTTTAATACTTCTTTTACTTATCATGCTTGTCTCATATAACATTACAATTTAGTTGTATCCTTAATTTTATGCTATGTTCATCACTTAGATTTACACTTACATTACAATTGTTTTTAGAAGACATTAATGTGATGTATAATTTTTTCTTCACACATGTACTATGATGTAGTATTCTCAATATATTTGTATTATCTATTGAAAACATCTACCATTGTCTCATGCAGTATCTTAATTTCATTGCTCATCATGCTTTGCTGATAATTTTAAGGAATACCCCTTTCATTGGTACCATTGACCTACTAACCTTTTGATCCAATGATATCACTCCCTAAAATCATCAATCAAAATATGACCCTATGCTAACCTTGCTTGGGGTAAGGATTGGTTATTTTTAAAACACTTGTTTGGGTGAGTAAAATTCTAAAACACCCATTTAGGTGACCATACTTCTGAATTACCTATTTGGGAAATCATACTTATGAAACACCTATTTGGGTGAGCATACTTCTAACACATCCATTTGGGTGAGATTATATACTAAATTTTCTTTTATCAATTATATTTTATTTCCTTCTAAGAAGAATTTTTATTTTAGGTTTATCATATAAGGATATATACTTCTCCTATTAACACTTATCCATTACATTCATCAACCCATCATTAAAAATTGTATAGTGATATTTTAGTCAAAAAAAATTATTTATATTCATTTCATTTATACATTACATGTCTATTCTTCTTAATTTCCTTTGGCATTTAGCCCATTTTTGTGCCACCCAGTTGCTAAAATTATATACCTCCATTGCCATAGCAACCTCCCCTATGTGGTACCCAAAGAAGACCACACTACATCCAAAATTTTATTTTATTTCCTCTATGTCTTCCTTAAACAATTTATGGTATGTGGTACTTGCTTCCATTATAGGGAAAATAGTAACCTAAGCCCTATCCATGTCACTCTCTATTCCCATTAGTTGACCACTAGAAACATTACTCTCATCCATGTTGCTAACTAGTTTGATATTGAGATTGTCTCCCTTTGTTGTGACACCATAGAGAGTTCATCAAACGTCTATGTACTTACCTCTAATACCTCTTATTGTAGTTTTATGGATATGGTTTGGAACCATTATAGTAATTTTTAAATTACCTTAATCCATCACTTTGAACAATCGTCATCCCACATGATAATATTGTAGTAGTCAAGTATCTTCTTTGGCTTATTTTTCTCCACCCATACCATTAATCCCTAAAGCCTTTTAATACTTAATACCAATATACAAATTACAAGATAAATTTCACAGGATCAAATATAATATAGTCAAATTACAATAAGATCAAGATAACAATGTAAATGAAACTTTTAGACTAAACAAATGATAACACAATCCATAGAATTTTTATTATGAAAAGAACTTGTGTACAAGTTATGAAGATTTGAGTTCATAATATAGTTTTACAAAATGACCTTTGAGTTTCTTATCTTACCACCTGGTCAAGATACTCTTGACCTTTCCATATATTAGATAATTTAATATACTCTAACGCCCCCTTGTATTACATTATTTATTGTAAATTTCTCTTGATCTGCATAGATGATTTCTAAATATTTGAAACTTGTTTTGACCCAATGCCTTTATGAATAAATCTACAATATATTCTTCTGTAGGATTATGTTTCAATTGAATGTGATTAATATTAAAATAATATTTGATAAAATGGCACCAAGCTTCAATATGTTTGGTTCTTTCATGTATGATTGGATTTTTGATCAAATTTAATACTCCATTATTATCACAATTTATTATTGTTGGAGTTCCTTTGATCCCCATGTTAGGAAATATGTATTGTAACCATAATGCTTCACAAACTACATCCTTTGCTACATGATACTCTACCTCTATAGATGAAAGTTCTACTACATTTTTCTTATTGTACCATGATAATGGTCTTGAATAAAGATAAAAAAATGTTTCATGAAGTTGATTTTCTATCATCTTTAGATCCAACATAACCAGAATTTGAATATCCTTGTAGACAAAAATTATTATCATCCTTTTTATATGTAAGCCCATATTCTATAGTTCTATTGATATATTATAATATTAATTTTGTGTCTTTTCAATGACTGTTTTTGGGTTCTTTCACAAATCTTGAAATACAATTTACAATAAAATCTATATTTGGTCATGTATTTGTTAAATATAAGAGACTTTCAATCAATTGACGATAGGTTGTTGCTAAAACAAAATATGTTTCATCATATTTGTATAACTATAGTCCTTGTTCCATAGGTTTATCCTTGGTCTTAAAATTTTTCATTTTTTATTTCTTTAGTAAATATTTTGCATATTTTATTTGTATTATTGTAATATTGTTTTCATTTTGATTGATATATAAACCATGACAACAATGCATAAATTCCAACTTAGTCATTTAAAAATCCTTTTCAACATATTTTTTGACTTCATTTATTAAACCCTTTGAACTTCTTGTAATTACTATATCGTCAACATATACTATAAGTATTACTATAGCATTTCCAATATTTTTATATAGAGATTTAGATATGATAAACTTCTCTTAAATTTGTGCTATAATAAATGATTATTGATTTTTATATACCTTGCTCTTGGGGCTTGTTTTAGACCATACAAGGATTTGTTTACTTAAAAAAATTGTGTTCATGTCCCTTAATTAGAAATCCTTCTAATTGTGATGTATAGACTTCTTCAATATTAGCATTAAGAAATGCACTTTTTACATCCATTTGATGAAGTTTCCATCCATGATGTTTTTCTAAAGCATAAATTGGTGCAAAAGTTTCTTCATAGTCAACTCCTTTGGTTTGAGTATATCCTTTTACTACTAGTCAAACCTTGTACTTGTCAAGTGAACCATTTGATTTATATTTGACTTTATAAACCCATTTACAACCAACTATTTTATTCTTGGAGGTATCTCAACTAAATTCCATATTTTATTTTTCAATAATGATGTATATTTTGATTCCATAGCCACCTTCCATTTTGGATGATTCAAAGCCTGAAGTGTAGATGTAGGTTCTGCCATAGAACTTAACAATCCTCTATTTATTCTGGTGAGACTATGAGTTTGAGGTCTTATAGTAGTAATATTTGGTATTTGCTCTAGATTTGAATCTCTAAGTGTATTTCTAAGCCATATAGATTTTTCTCTATAAATTTGTGGAAATTTTTGTAGTTTCATTTTTTTCATCTTGAGATTCAACTTTGTATCTTAATTTGATGAGTCATCCTCTAAATAATAGAAGAATACCTAAATCAAACTTTTGTTCTTTAATACCAACATTACTATTTTATCAAATACTACATCTTTGCTTATATATATTTTCTTTTTTGTTGGGTTAATTATTTTATATCCTGCAGATTCATCATCATAACCAAGGAATATACCACACATTGTTTTTCATCTAATTTTGTCCTTTTTTGTTTTGGAATATGCACATAAGTTTTACATCCAAAAACTCTTAACCACTCTACACTTGGTTTTCATATTGACCATACTTCTTCTGGTGTAACATTCTTGAGTATTCTTGTAGGTAATCTATTATGCAAATATACAATTGTTTTAACTGCTTCTACCCAATACTGATGATAAATATTAGCTTATTTTAACATGTATCTAACCATTTCCATGATAGATCTATTTATTCTCTCAATAATATAATTTTATTGCAGTGAATATGTTTTAGTGAGTCACCCTTTTTCCATTTTATTCTAGGAATAGATTGATTTTTTTTGACAAAAATTCACCTCCTCTATTAGAGAAAATATTATCGATAGTTTTCCCTATTTATTTTTTAGCTAGAAGTTTAAATTGTTTAAAGAAACTAAATTCTTCATATTTGTATTTCATAAAGTATACCCACATTTTCTTGGAATAATTATAAATAAATAGGTGAAAATATGTGTGTCCTCCAATACTAGTAACATTCATTGGACCACATAAATATGTTTATATCAATTCCAATGGTTTTTGAGCTCTATGTTGACAAAGTAAAAAAGTTATTCTATGTTGTTTTCCTACTAAATATTTTGGACAAACTGTATATTCCCAAAAGAGTTTTGAAAATCCTTATACCATTTCATATGAAGTCATTTCATTCAATGATGATGCACTTGTATGTCCTAGTCTTTTATGCCAGAGCTCTTTTATTTTAGATATTTCCACCAAAGGAACTATATTTGTTACTATATCTAGGGTTGATAAACTATCTTTATAAGATATTGAAGCTATCACTTTTCCTTGCTTGATAATATGACATTGTTCTTTTCCTTTAATAACTTTGAATTCTACTCCCAAATTTTGATCCATAAGATAAGAAACTGAAATAATATTAGTAGTTAATATTGGGACATATAACACATTATTAATTACTCATTTTCCATTTGTTATATTGAATAGAACATCTCCTACTACTTTGACTTCATGAACCATACTATCTGCTATAGCTATTGGTTTCTCATTTTTTTCACAATAAATAGTAAACCATTGTTTGTTTCTAGTCATATACCTATTGTCTCCAGAATATATGTACCAATAATCCATAATGACTTCTAGGTTTAGATAAAGTAGTAAACCTTATGTCTCCCTATAAAAAAAATGAAATTTGCAAATTTTGTTTTCTCTAAGTTTTTGGTGTAGAAATCCTTTTGACTCCCAAATAACTAAATTTACAAATATTTGATTTTCAAACATTTTCAAAAAATTAGAAAACCAATATATATATATATATATATATATATATATATATATATATATATATATATATATATATATATTTCAAAACTTTAAAAACTTCAAACAAACTAATTTCTATACCTTATCACTCCATATTTAATTAAATTCTTCAATAAATAAATATTAAACTTAAGCAACTTATTACTCCAACTTAAAAAATAAATCAAACTAAAAATTAAATAATCCTAAACCTTATCACTCCACAAAATCTCAAATAAAACTAATAACACATATTAATATTACTTATTACTCCATAACATTAATAAACCTTATTACTCCTATCAAAAATAAAACCTTAGAATAAAACCTTAAGAATTATTACCTCAAACCTTCTCCTACTTCTGTGCCTATTTCCATGACTTTTCTCAATGAATCTTGCTCATGTGAAGGCCCTTTAATAGGCTAGTATCATTGATGCATGTCTCTGGATGATATAGTTAGAATGTTTCATATCCTTACTTGTAAAAGTGTTATTATGTAACAAAGTAATGCTACATGGTAAGGTGGTGTTACATGGTGCTAATTAACCTAACTTATGCACCGTTCTACCTATTCCTTGAGTGTTACCAAGAATGTTTGAATAATGCTTGGTACTCGATTAACGTTTTGATACTAAATCACCAATTTCAATGCCACACTAAAAAACCTAGCACTAATTCACCCTTTCCAATGCCATTTCTCATTCTTAAATCATTTGACTAGGTTCTTTTTAATGCGTTTCAATTTTCTTACTGCATTTCAATTTTGAGTGCTCCTAACTTGTTGTCCATGACGATATAGAGTGCTATTTTCCAACTTGTTATCCATTGTGACATTGAATACTTGGTACCAAATGTTGTGTTGTGATGTAGAGTTCTTTGTTCCCTAACTCGATCTGAATGTTTCTTCATTTGTTTAGATGTAGAAGTCTTAGAACCATAGCGCTTATTGTCCTCTTAGATACTACTTTACTTGTTTTCACTTAGGATGCTTGGGTACATATTCAACCTAAGAAATTTCACTAGTCTGCAAGTGTTATTCTATAAAATTAAGGATGTTGTGGTCCTATATTTTGAGAGCTATCAAACTTTGAACACTAACCTCCTTGCATTGTTAACTTTTATTTCTCTTTCCTACACTTAGCTCTTTGTCATGTTCACATATTAATGCTTCTCTTAATATTTATATACATAGAACAACTTGAGTTGAATGTATTGCTTTCAATATTAAAAAACTCTACCTACAATAGTTGAATTCTTCTTTTCAGGGCTATTTATTGACACTTGAATCTTATTTATACCTTGCTACATATTTTCTTGAATATTATCTTCTATGGAAGTCCCTTTTATTGTTGCTTCTTTCAAGGTCCAAAAGACCTAAAAAATTTATAGTTATTTTCTTTGTCAAGGTCTACCTTCATGATGTAGGAGCATCCGGCGGCAGCAAGGCAATCTTGCATCAGCCAAATTTTTCTAAGTGTTTCCAATTTTTTTTTTTTCTAAGTGTTTAGCAGGAACAAGGCAGAAGTTGGAGGGTCACAAAATTGCAACACGTCGCGATATCGCGACGTCGCGATATCGCGACGTCGTGATATCGCGACATAAAAGCGAAGCATAGGCCCGAAGGCAGAATGGTCGCGATATCGTGACATAAAGAAAACACAAGGTAGAGGCTCAAAGGCAGAAAAACACAAGGCATGGGATCGAAGGCGAAGTGGTCATGATATCATGATGTAACAATAAAAGAAAGGCTCAAAGGCAAAGTGGTCGCGATATCGCGACGTGAAAATAAAAGTAAGGCTCAAAGGCGAAGTGGTAGCGATATCATGACGTCATGATATTGCGACGTCACGATATCGCGACGTGAAAATAAAAGCAAGGCTCAAAGGCAGAAAGGTCATGATATCACGACCAAGAACAAGAACGGAGGGCACAATGAAATTACATCGCGATATCATGACATGTTGCGATATCGTGACCAAAAATAGAAACAGAGGACACAATGAATTTACGTCGCGATATCATGACATGTCGTGATATCACGACCAAGAAGAAAATAAATGGAAAATAAACACACAGACGGCCATGCGCACAAAAAAAGAGGCAACATTCAACATTCTGAAAAAGCGGCAGTTGTAGGTCAAGGTTCTCTTAAATGCATGCTTTCATGGCAGATCGGGGCAGTTGCCAATTACGAAAGGAAAATTGAAGACTCGAAAGGGGAAGCTGATTTTGCAGGTTTTGTTTAATGTATTTTTCCAGAAGGGTCATTAATGGCCTAGGGGGTCGAGACCTCGATAAAAAATCCACGATTTGTAAGAGAAAGGGTGGTGGATTAGAGATTGCATGTAGAGGATAGAAGTTGAAAGCTAAGTCGAGCGCTAGCTGTTGTAAAGCCTACGGGCTATTTATGTGTCTGTAACTATGATTTGTAGATTAATGAAAGAAAATTTGGAGTGAACTTGTGTGCATTTTCTTATCCGCCATCAAATAGTATCAGAGCCAAAAGTTCCTGAGTGTGTAACAGATCATTGGACGTGAGGAAGTTACACCAGGATCTATGGAAGGGCTTGTGAGAGAGTGAGCATAATGCCTTCTATAAGAAACCCCATTTGCAGGAGAGGCACGACGTCAGTAGAAGATGTCTGAGTTTTGCAAATGCAAATACAAGCCCTACAAGAAGATATGCGTAGAAGATAGGAGCCAAGAAGAGATGAAGGCAGTGAAGATGAAGTGGATGAAGAAGAAAACCAGTTTGAAGAAAAATAAGAGGCTATAGATCCTACACAAGCCAGACTGTGCAAAGCCATATCCCATATTGGGAAAATGTCGAAGATGGAGGTTTCCACATATTCTGGGAACCTGGATCTGGAGGAATTGATCGACTGGATCAACAATCTAGAAGAATATTTCGAGTATGAAGAAGTTGAAGATCCCGAGAGGGTCAGATTTGCTAAGACCAAGCTAAAGGGTCATGCTAGCATATGGTGGAAGGGAGTGCAGCTGGAGCGAAATAGAAAAGGAAAAGAACGGATAAAAAAATGGGCATGAATGGTGGAGAAGCTGAAAAGACAGTTTATTCTGGTAGATTACGAGTTGGATTTGCTAAGAAAAATGCAGAGTTTGAGGCAGATGAACAAAACTGTCCAAGAATACACAGAGGATTTTTATAATATCTCCATCAAAACTGGCCATTTAGAAGCAAGCAAGGAGAAGGTGGCCCATTATATCAATGGGTTGAGACCCAGTATCCAAGAAGAGTTGAGCCTAGTTTGGGTGAGCACCATTGAAAATGCTTACCAGTTTGCTCTGAAGGTTGAAGAGAAATTGAACAGAAGGTTTTTGAGAGCAAGCAAAGAGGAAGAGGGCATGGCGGAAAGACTGGTGGAAGAAAATATGAAGGAAAAGAGGAGAAGAAAGAAGAATCTAGCAGCAGCCAAGAGTAGAAGGCAGGTGATGATTACAAACCCCAAGTTCAGAACAATGGCTACCCAAGAGGAAGAGGTAGATCTAGACGTGGGTATGGAAGAGGAGTGTTTTGTGGAACCTGTTTCCACTATGGAGAAGAGGGACATCATGCATACGAGTGTCCCCAGCATCGCAAGAGGATGAACAAGAGACCTGAGGGTCCTACCAGAGCTGCGGTAGCAAATAAAGATGTTGAATCAGAAAATTCTGAGAAGGTTGAGAGAGGAGAAGTCATGGTCACCAGGAGAGCCATGCTGATTAAGAAAGACAAACCAGAGCAAAGGAGAAGCTTATTCCACATGAGGTGCAAAAGTTTAGGTAAAGTATGTAATGTTATTATAGACAATGGAAGTACTGATAACTTAGTCTCCGAGGAAATGGTTACTAAGTTGCAGCTGGAGAGGAAGAGACACCCGCATCCATACCGGATTGCATGGTTGTGGAAGGACCACAGAGCATGGGTTTGTGAATAGTGCTTAGTCATGTTCAATATTGGGAACTACCAGGACGAGGTCTTGTGTGATGTTTTTCCCATGGATGCTTGCCATTTGCTGTTAGGAAGGCCATGGTAGTTTGATCGAAGTGCAGCGTATGATGGTCATGCAAACACGTAATCCTTGGAAAAATATGGAGTGCGCCACAAGTTAAAGCCATTACAGGTAGTGGACGAGAAGGTGTGCAGCAGTGCCAAAATTTGTCTGGTAGAAGGCAATTTTTTTTTTTGCTAGGAGACGGGGTTTAAGCGGGCTACAGAGGTAGGTGCACATTTGGAGATGTTACAAAAGACACGGACTGAATAACACAGAAGTGAAGGTCACTTCTCCATTTACCCCGGGTGTCTGATGTAGGAGCATCCGACGGCAGCAAGGCAATCTTGCATCAGCCAAATTTTTCTAAGTGTTTCCAATTTTTTTTTTGTTTCTAAGTGTTTAGCAGGAACAAGGTAGAATTTTGAGGGTCATGAAATTGTGACATGTCGTGATATCATGAAATAAAAGTGGAGCAGAGGCCCGAAAGCAGAATGGTCATGATATCGTGACATAAAAGCGAAGCATAGGCCCGAAGGCTGAATGGTCATGATATCACGACGTCGCGATATCGTGACATAAAGAAAACACAAGGCAGAGGATCAAATGCAAAAAAACACAAGGCATGGGATTGAAGGCGAAGTGGTCACGATATCGTGACATCACGATATCAAGATGTAACAATAAAATCAAGGCTCAAAGGCGAAGTAGTTGCGATATCATGACGTCACGATATCGCGACATCGCGATATCACGACATGAAAATAAAATCAAGGCTCAAAGGCGAAGTGGTCGCGATATCATGACATAAAAATAAAAGCAAGGCTCAAAGGCAAAAAGGTCATGATATCGCGACGTCGTGATATCGCGACCAAGAATAGGAACGGAGGGCGCAATGAAATTACGTCGCGATATCGCGACATGTCACGATATCGCGACCAAAAATAGAAATAGAGGATGCAATGAATTTACATCGCGATATAATGACATGTCATGATATCATGACACGTCACGATGTCATGATATCATGACATGTCACGATGTCACGATATCATGACATGTCACGATGTCACGATATCACGACCAAGAAGAAAACAAATGGGAAATAAACACGTGGACGACCACGTGTGCAAAAAAAGAGGCAACAGTAAACATTCTGAAAAAGCAGCAGTTGCAGGTCAAGGGTCTCTTAAATGCCTGCTTTCATGGCGGATCGGGGTAGTTGCCAATTACGGAAGGAAAATTGAAGACTCGACGGGGGAAGTCAATTTTGTAGGTTTTGTTTAATGTATTTTTCCAGAAGGGTCATTAATGGCCTAGAGGGTTGAGACCTCGATAAAAACTCCGTGATTTGTAAGAGAAAGGGTGGTGGATTAGAGATTGCATGTAGAGGATAGGAGTTGAAAGCTAAGTCGAGCGCTAGCTGTTGTAAAGCCTGTAGGCTATTTATGTGTCTGTAACTGCGATTTGTAGATTAATGAAAGAAAAGTTGGAGTGAACCTGTGTGTGTTTTCTTGTCCGCCATCACTTCAAGAACTGAATCTACAATGTCAAGGTCTGCCTCCAAGACCTGATTGGTCAACTATATTAAAATTGATTCATCCTCCAATAGATGAGTCCTTGTCTTCACTAGTTATTCTGCAATTGTGGAAAGACTATAACTAAGTCCTAGTCTTGACTAGTTTTTCCTTCAACCTATGTAAAAAAATCCTTGTTGTATCTCTAATATCACTGAAGGCTTTTAAGACTTAATACCAATATGAAAATTAAGATAAATTTCATAGGTGTAAGCTACCTAATGATTCATTTCCCAATTATATATATCCCATAAGTTCTTATTTTTATTATTATATTCTAAACCACAACATTCAACCATGATATTTAGATTAAACACCTAGTTTATTTTTGAAGTGACCTCACATCCATCACTAAGTTTACCCAAGTCCATATGATAAGACTTACTAGATGTGAGACTTTTGGATGGCTAATTTCCTTCTCGTATGCCATACGAGCTAGCCCATATCTTTCTATCTATTGAAAGAGATTATACCAAACCAACTATCCCTCTCATTCGTTTTCCTTTTTGAATGAGATATTTGTTTCTTTACAATCTATTGAAAGATATTCAAGCTCACCCAAGCTATCACTCTTATATGTCCTTCAATCAGCTAGTGTAATCCATCATATATTTTAGAGGAAAAAACCTAGCACTCCTCACCTTACATAGGTCTATCTATGTAAGTGATATGGGTTCATAATGAGTGGCTAAATAACTCTTACTAAGTGTACTCATTTAACATAACTCCTTTCATAACAAAAACTTATTTGAACTAAGAGCCCACATCCCATGATGCTAAACATTACCAGGAAGTGTGGTGAGAACACGTTGAATTCCATAAACTACCTTTACCGTTTGTTAAGAAAACATTTAGGTCTATAGGGATGGTTCTCCCTTAGATTACTACCTACTAAAATTAACGAAGGCCACCCATATGGATAAAATAATATAAAGTCTTGTTCTATGTTCCCTAATAAGGTGTCAACCGATGTCGACTAGAATTAAGTGAAGCATCAATTAGGCAACACGTAATCCAAGGGAATTTTCTACTTTGATTTACAAGTTTTCGATAGTAGGGGGTTAAATTCTCCCTAGTCACATAATATGGTAGCACCCATTGGATAATTTAACTATCCTTAATTGATTTAATCTATGTTAAAACAAGGTATTCAGATAGCTCTTTTATTTAATGTGTAAATAAGAATCCATCCATTAAAGCATGCAAATCAAGGAATTTAAAACACGAAGAATCAATTAAACATTCTTTCAACCCACATAACAATATCTTGTTCATATTGATAAACCACATAACATATTTTCATTAAAACTTCTGTAACTAGAACAATATAAGAAAACCAAATAGTCTATTATATTTGTTCATTCCCACCAATGGTGTGGAATCTAGCAAGAATATAATTAACATTATTTCCAAGTTCAACCATGAGCCTTTCCAAAACACAAAGGATATTTAATAAAAATAGTAACTAGTAATAGTCATCAATGAGGAGTCTTTACAAAGTTAGGAATAACTCATAATAAATTTCCACCTAAACTACTTGTAGCCACCTTGTCCATCCTCCATCTTGGTCCCTGCATCGCAATCTATGAGGTATTTTGCTCACAAAAAAACACATATAAACATAATCCAACTCTCACTATAGTTTATAAGATGATTGATCTCAATTCCTTGAGAGATTCACATTACCTATTCCTTCAGTAAGATTCAAAATAATAAATAATCCATAGCACATATGAGCTTCAACATATCCTCTATTTAATTAGCAAAAAACCAAAATCTAATCTATTTATTTCATTTAATAAGCTGGTGCAACTACACTATGGTACAAATGTAAAATCCATAACAAATTGAACCATATAGCCGAATTCCTATTGCATATATTTTAATAATAAATCACTCTCAATAATTATCAACACAAGTAGCAATAAGAACATCGACACAATAATACCCAAAGTGCAAGTAAGAGTTAAGTTAACAAAAGCACAGGGGCAAACATTTTTAAACCAACGAACATCCAAGACCTTTCCAAAGGAAACAAGAAAAATCATTCAACCGTTTCTCCCTACAATACGTCCCACATGATAGTGATGTTTCCATTGAGGGTATCACTCAACAACCCTCGATAGAGTAATGTTTCCAAAAACTTTTTATCCTAGCTATCACTGGCTATCCTCGCTTATCCAGGCTCTTGTATAAGTCCTATCCATCTAGATGCTCTTACTTGGTGGTATTTTGTAGCAAGAACCAATCAAAATAAAACCTACAACTTCCTATCACATGATTTCGACTCTTCCTTTTGCTCTTCCTTCTATGCTTAGTCCCTTCTTTCCTTATTTATTTCCTTACCTTCTAACTTCATTGATGCTAAACTAGATTCCCTTCAACACTCCATTTTTTTGGTACAATGTGAAACCTAGGCAAACGACATTGCCCAACGTCCCCCACTATCTAGAGTGTATAAAATCAAGTAATCCACCGAACAAGAAGCACTCAAAAATGAAATAAGTGAGAGTGTTTTCCCTCAATCCGCTATGGTTGGAGATCATTTCAACTCAACCTTAACACATCTGGTAAGGATTATGATTTCACCTCTAATATAAACATGTATAACCCTTGGGATGTGAGTGCACATAGGAGTACTTATATAGTTCTATATATATGTGTGTAAGTGTATACATGCCTTGGTACAAAGCAATACAAGCCAAAACTTAGAAGAAGCCTAAGTTACCAAGATATACTTAAATAAATATTTCCTTGTCTTTCAAAGAGACAATACAAGCTAGCACTTATGTGAGTCTATTTACTTGTATTCCTTATTTTTGGTATTTCCATTAAAACCAATAACAATTCTATAAAGGCTATAATAGTTGAACATTTAACTATTTTTAAATAATTGTTAACAATAAGCTTCAACCTACTCAATATACTTGCTCAAGCATGCCATAAAAATAGTTCTCCCAACCTCAAAAATAGCATAAACACATCCAAAATAAGTGTAAGGATAGACTTGCCAAGGGAGGGTCATGACATACTATCCCCCTTAGGCTTAACACAATCCTCTATATTACAGTAATTTCTTAAAGCATATGAAAAACCATTACACATTTTTTTCAAACAAGAATGGAAATTATTTTTGTATGTGTACTAATTTTTCCCAAGTAGTGTTTCTTTATGTGTAATGGTCCCACTAGACCTTACACTGCTCCAAGATTCATTTTCTAAGATATTTGGATTGAAACTCAAGGATATTTATTGGTTGAATCTCTATAGCCTCTGGATTCACCATATACAAATTAGAAAAGTCTTACACATGTTCAGGGTTAGCAACATATTTATGAAGCAAAGAGATGTGGAAAGTATCATGTACATTGGATAAACTAGGTGGTAAGGCAAGTTGATATACCACAGGATTAATTTTATCTAATATTGAGAAGGGTCCCATGAAATGAGGGTCTAGTTTTGTGGATCTAATAGCACTCTTCCTTGGCCTCACTCTCAAGAACACCCTGTCACCTACTAAAATTTTTTGTGGTGATCTCTTGAGATCAGTGTAACTCTTTTGTTGAGCCATGGCTTATTCAAGTCATTCCCTAATCATTCTTAAATTTTGGTCCATATCCTTAACCATGTCTAGTATGAGCATAATTCGATCCTCTGGATTGTCCCATGATAGTGGTATTCTACATTTCCTACCGTATAATGCTTCAAATGGTACCATGCCTAGAGTTGAATGATATCTATTATTGTAGGTAAATTATACCAAGTGCAAGAAATCCCCCCAATGAGTTTTTTGATCCATACAATACATGCAAAGTATACCCTCTAATACCTGATTCACTCTTTTGGTTTATCCATAAATTTTAGGATGATAGGCAGAGCTGATATTTAGTCTTGTACCAATGGCACGATGCAAGCCTTACCAAAACTTGAAAGTGAATATCGAATCTATATCCAAAACTATTACTTCAAGGAAACCATGAAGCCAAAATATTTCCCTGGAAAATATGTTAGCCACAACCACAGTGTCATCCCTAGTATTTTTAGGTATAAAATGAGCATTCTTGGTTAATCTATCGACCACCACAAAAATTATGTCATGTTGGAATCAATTTTTAGGCAATCCCATGATAAAATCCATTGAGATTACTTACCACTTTTTCATAGGTACATCATGTAGATACAACAGTCCCACTGGATGTCTCTGTTCTACTTTTACTTTCTGAAACTCGAGGCATTGGGTGATAAATTTAGCTATGTTTTTCTTCCTTATAGGCAAAAAAAATATTTTCTTCATAATCTCTCTCATCTTTGCTCCTCCTATGTGAGCTAAATATGGAGACCTGTGTACCTCATTCATGATAATTTTTCTTAGATCACCATCCTTAAGGATCACCACCCTATCCTTAAAGCACAATAAACTATTTTTACAAATAAAGTCCTTATTTTCATATGGTTTCTTTTCCATATTTTCCCTAATTTGATTGCAATATGAGTCTTGTTGTTGAATTTCCTTTAATTGTCCTGTCAATTCAACATGGATGCATTACAAGATAGCTAAGTGTCTCCTTCTACTTAGTGCATCGATGAACTTATTCTACTTTAATTTAATGTACTCAATGCTAAACTCGTATTCGACAAGAAATTCCATTAATTTTCTCTGCCTTGCATTGAGTGAATGTTGAGTAAAAATGTACTACAAAATCTAATGATTTATTCTCATCTCAAATGTGCTTCCCACCAAGTAGTGTCACCAGCTCTTAAGAGAAAACACCACTGCAACTAATTCAATATTATGGATCACATAATTGACCTCATGTTTATTTAGTTTCCTCTACCTAAAAGCTATCACTACATCTTATTGGGAGAACACCCCTCCCAAAACTTCTAGAGATGCATCTGTGCAAATAGAAAACTCCCTTGAGGATCATGTATCTTTAAAAAAGGTGGTGTAGTAAGCTTTTGCTTAATCAATTTTAAATCCACCTCACATTTATCCATCCACTTGAATTCCTTCCCTTTCCTCTATAGGTTAGTCATTGGGGAAGTAATATTAGTGTAGTCGTTTAGGTAACATCTATAGTAACAAGTCAAACCCAAGAAGCTTCGGATCTTTATCACACTTGTGGGTAGTGGATAATTCAAAACAACCTCTATTTTCTTAGGATCTACCATGATCTCTTTTGCTGAGATAATGTATCCCAAGTATTGTACCTCCGATACATAAAAATCACATTTGGCCAAATTCCCATATAGTTTATTCTTTATCAACATTCTAGTACAATTCTAAGGTGCCTGTCATGCTTAGCTCTATTCTAAGAAAAAATCAAGATGTCATCTAGGAATACTAGAATAAATCTATCTAGATGATTCCTAAAGATGCTATTCATCAAGTTCATGAATGTTGCCAGAGCATTTGTTAACTTGAAAGGCAAAACAATCAACTCATAATATCCATGGAAAGTTTTAAAGGTTATCTTGTGATTGGCCCCCTCGCAAATTCTCAATGGGTGGTATCCTGATTTCAAATCAATATTTGAGAAGATTGTACCATCCTTAAGCTGATTGAAGATTTCTTAAATTATAGGTAGAGGGTAACTATTCTTGATAGTTACCATTTTTAGAATTTTGTAGTCTATATACAGTCTCAAAGAGTCGTTCTTCTTCTTTATGAGTAACATTGCCCCATGATGACACACTTGGTTTGATCAATCCTTTCTCTAGTAATCCCTGTAATTGTACCTTTAGTTCTTGCATTTCTATGGGATTCATTCGGTAGGGAGCTCTATGAATAGGTTTTGCTCTAGTTTGGAGCTCAATTATGAATTCAAAATATCATTTAGGTGGTAACCTAGGTAAATATTTTGGGAATACATCCTTAAACTCCTAAAGGAGTGGGTATTTCCCAAACACTTCCTCCTTCTTCTCATAATTGATTTGATTTAACTTAACCACACAAACCATTCCTCCTTTCTTTATGTCTTTCTTGAGTTGCATTGCCAAAAGTATTTGGGGTTGAAAAACCCCTTGCAGGTTGTACATTGTTTGTACTTTTCCATCATATTCCATATACTCAATCCATATGTCTTGAAAGTTGATTACAACCATATGTGCTTGCATCCAATACATCCCTAAGACTACATCAAAGACATGCAAGGGTGCAACATAGAGATATCCTATGATCATTCCACTAGGTAGGGTCAATTCTACCATAGGGTAACATTGACTTATAGAGTAGGTTTGTCTTGAATCATACTTGACCTTCCACCCATGTGCCAAGATTCCAAGTTTTTTAGATATATCCTTAATTAAGTTAGTGGAAATAAAACTATTTGTAGCACCACTATCAATCAAAATTTTAATATTCCTACCAAATATCTTACCCCTTATCATCAATGGAGTGGCTTACCTTTCAAGACCATGGTTTTCTATCACAACATAAATCTTATGGATTAGTTCCTTGTGTGCAGGTTCCCTATACATTGGTTCCTTTTCTTTTGATCTCGACCATACTCTAAATAGATAGTTGATGGTATAATGTGATCCACTATAGTCGAAGCATCCATTTTTGGATCCTTGATGCATTTTTTTTTCTACCCATCATCTACTTTTTGGGTTGAATAAGGATTTTCTTGACCTTGAGGTAGTCTATTGCAATCATTATTACTATTATTGGAGTTGCAGCTCTTTCCTTGGAACTGTTTCCTAAACCTTTATTGGTTCCATTCATTTTTATGGTCCTATTTAGGAAGTTTCTTATTCACCTGTTATCTGTCACACTTAAGAAAGCCTACACTATTCCTATTCCTTAGTGCTTCCTTGCCCTGCTCATCAAAATTTTTATAATCAAAATAGATTTTGAGATAGATCTCGGCTTTTTTGGCCAGGTCATAGACCTTCTGTAGTGTAGCAGGTTCTTTCATATCCACTTCCCATCCTATTATCGAGTCTACTCCTATTTTAAACTTGTAGATCTTCATTTTATCATTGTAAGTGAGAACATACTTAAGGAGGTTGACAAATATTTGATGGTATGCCTCCACCAACCTAATTTTATATTGAGGTCTAGTGAATTTCCCAAATTTCCAAGAATAAAAGTGCTCCGTGAGGAATCTATATTTAAAGGACTTTACAAATGCTTCCCAACTCAAATCAACTACAGTTATAAGTCCTAGTCTATTACTATGTGTTTCCCACCAACTCGCACCATCACCTTGAAGGTGCAAAGTGGTGTAGGACATTTGGATATCAGAGGAGTAGTTATTCAACATACCACGGGTTTCTATTTTTCTCAACCAATACTCAGCTTTATCACCATCCTCTTATCCATTAAACTTGGAAGATTTCAAGTACTTCATATCTCTACCTAGCTTAGCTTCCAAATGAATCCTATCATGTTGTGCTTCTGTAAGGGATTCATTTGCCTATTATTTTCTAGAGTTCCTAGCCAATGCCTTCTAGTTCAACATAGAATCCAACATCTATCTCTGAGTTTCCAATTGCTCATGAAGTTAGGCCACTATTGCTATGAGATCCACTCTTCGTCTCTAGGATTATCTAAACCTACATCCAGAGTTCCACCCTTTACATGGGTCTATCGTGTTAGCCTTATCATTGGGGTAACACTTCCTCTCCTTATATTCAGTGGAATTGATACTAGCCACACACAAAAGAGTCATTAGGAGTCAATTTATTGTAGCAATAGAGTTCCTAGCTATTCTATCTAGTGAGCTAATTTCTACTTAGGTATGTTCTATATTACACACCATATCTAGTTTTTCTGCACAGTGAGCATAATCCACTATAGACCATGCTTTGATACCATATGTCACTACCCAACAATTCATTTCCCAATCCTAGATATCCCATGAGTTTTTTTTATTATTATATTCTAAACCACAGTATTCAACCATGACATTTATATTAAACACCTAGTTTATTTTTGAAGTGACCTCACATCCATCACTAAGTTTACCCAAGTCCATATGATAAGACTTACTAGATGTGAGACTTTTGGTTGGCTAATTTCCTTCTTATATTCCATATGAGCTAGCTCATATATTTCTATATATTGAAAGATATTATACCAAACCAAATATCCCTCTCATTCATTTTTCTTTTTGAATGAGCTAGTTGCCTCTTTACAATCTATTGAAAGAGATTCAAGCTCACCCAAGCTATTGCTCTCATTTGTCCTTCAACAAGCTAGCTTAATCCATCCCATATTTTAGAGGAAAATACCCAACACTCCTCACCTTACATAGGTCTATCTATGTAAGTGATATGGGTTCATAATGAGTGGCTAAATAACTCCTACTAAGTGTACTCATTTAACATGGCTCCTTTTATAACCAAAATATGATCGAACTAAGAGCCCACTTCCCATGATGCTAAACATTACTAGGAAGTGTGGTGAGAACATGTTGAATTCCCTCAACTACCTTTACCATACATCAAGGAAGAATGTAGGTCTAGAGGGCTGATTCTCCCTTAGATTACCATATACTAAAACTAAATATGGCCACCCATATGGCCATGGTAATCTAAAATTTTATTCTAAGTTCCCTAAGAGGGAGTCAACTGATGTTGACTAGATTTAAATCAAGCTTCAATTAGAAAAAAACACACACCAAGGGAGTTTGCTACTTTGATCTACGAGTTTTTGATAGGAGGAGGTTCAGTTCTCCCTAGTCACATGATATGGTTGCACCCAATGGAGAATTTAACTATCCTTAATTGATTTCATCTAGATTAAAATAAGGTATTTAGATAGATCTTTCCTTTAATGCATAAATAAGAATCCATCCATTAAAGCATACAAATTAAGAAATTTAAAACATGAAGAATCAATTAAACATTTTTCAATCCACATAACAATACCTTATTTTAATCTAGATGAAATCAATTAAGGATAGTTAAATTTAAAACATGAAGAATCAATTAAACATTCTTTCAATCCACATAACAATATCTTGTTCATATTGATAAACCACATAACATATTTTCATTACAACTTCTATAACTGGAACAATATAAGAAAACCAAATAGTCTATTATATTTGTTCATTCCCACCAATGGTGTGGAATCCAACAAGAATACAATTAACATTCTTTTTGATTCTGACCATGAGCCTTTCTAGAACACAAAGGATCTTTAACAAAAATAGTAACTAGTAACAATCATCGATGAGGAGTATTTACAAAGTTAGGAACAACTAAGAATAACTTTCCACCTGCACCACCTTATTTTTCCTTCATATTGGTCCTTGCATTGCAATCTACGTGAGGTATTTTTCTCATAGAAAACACATATAAACATAATCCAACTCTCACTATAGTTTATAAGATGACTGATCTCAATTTCTTGAGGGTTTCACATTACCTATTCCTTCAAGAAGATTCAAAATAATAAATAATCCATAGCATATCTAAGCTTCAACATATCCTCTATTAAAATAGAAAAAAACCAAAATCTAATCTATTTCTTTCATTTAATAAGCTAGTACAATTACACTATGGTACAAATGTAAAATCCATAATAGATTGAACCATAGCCAAATTCCTATTGCATATATTTTAATAAGAATTCACTCTCAATAATTATCAACACAACAAGCAATAAAAATAACATACACAACAATACCCAAAGTGCAAGTAAGAGTTAACTTATCTATAATGAAAGTACAAGAGAAAACATTCTCAAACCAATAAACATCCAAGACCTTCCCAAAGGCAAAAAGGTAAATCATTCAACTGTTTCTTCCTACAATATGTTCCATAGGATAGTGATGCATCCATTGAGGGCATTGCTTAGCAGCCCTAGAGAGATTAATGTTTCTAAAAAAATTTCTATCTGATCTACCACTATTTGTCCTTGTTTATCCAGGCTATTGGATAAGTCCTATCCTTTTAGCCACAATAATCTAAACCACAAAGTTGAAAGGGGTTTTCTATTTTAAAGGCTACCACTTTCACACTAGAAGGGTACACCCAACCCAATAGATGAATGTGGCTAGCCTCACACTAAACTACCACTACAAATCATCTTTACTAGATGTTGGAGCCAAAAGTAAACTTAACTAAATTGAGGCTAACCATCCAACTTAAACTAAGGTAACTACGTGGAGTCTTCCTTAGATTTAAAACCCAAGCTTAAAATTCAATATAAGTTAATTAATCCATACCACAACATAATTGAGACATAGATATCCTCAACCAAGAGTTCATAGAGATAAAATAAACCATAACTCATTGATTCTAAAGCAAATCCTATATTCTTGTCTTACTTTAATATCAACAATGGAGTTTCAAAATACATCAAATATTATTGGTGCAAAATAACCTAACTTACCTGGTGGTGTTTGGCGGTAAGAAACAGTCGCAACTGAACCTGCAACTTCCTCTCACAGAACTTCAGCTCTTCATTTTGATATTCCTTCTTTTCTTAGTCCCTTGTTTCCTTATTTATTTCCCTACTTTATAAATTCCTAGGCGCTAAACTAGATTCCCTCCAAAACTCCACTTTTCTAGTGCAACATGAAACCCAAGAAAATGATATTGCCCAATGTCCCCCACTATCTAGAGTGTATGGAAGCAAGTAATACGTTAAAAAATAAGCATTCAACCATGAAGTAGGTAAGAGTGCTTGCCTTCAATTATTGTGATTGGAGATCATCTCAACTCAACCTTAACACATATGGAAAGGATTATGATTTTACCTATAATATAAATATGTATAACCCTTGGGATGTAAGCATGCATAGGAGTACTTACTTATATAGTTCTATATATGTGTGTGTAAGTGTTTACATGCCTTGGTACAAAATAATACAAGCCAAAATTTAGAATAAGCCTAAGTTACCAAGATATACTTAAATAAATATTTCCTTGTCTTTCAAAGAGATAATACAAGTTAGCACTTATGTGAGTCTATTTACTTGTATCCCTTATTTTTGGTATTTCAATTAAAACCAATAACAATTCTATAAAGGATATAATAGTTGAACATTTAACTATTTTTAAATAATTGTTAACAATAAGCTTCAACCTACTCAATATACTTGCTCAAGCATGCCATAAAAATAGTTTTCCCAACCTCAAAAATAGCACAAACACATCCAAAATCAGTGCAAGGATAGACCTACCAAGGGAGGTTCATGACAATAGGATCAAATATAATATATTCATTATACAATAAGATCAAGATAATGATGTAAATGAAACTTTCAGACTAAACAAATGATAACACAATTCGTAGAATTCTTATTATGAAAAGAACTTGTGTACAAGTTATGAAGCTTTGAGTTCATAATATAGTTTTACAAAATGACCTTTGAGTTTCTTATCTTACCACCTGGTCAAGAGACTCTTGAACTTTCATATATCAAATAATGTAATATACTGTAACAATCCCTTTGTCTTCTTACACACCTTGTATATGTATAATTAATCTTCCCTACTCACCTCAATTTGTATTGCAAATAGAAATATCTATAACTAGACATCCCCTACTATAGGTTTTGACATCTATTTTGTCCTCCCTAGCATTGCATAGTTGTGTAGGTACAATTTTTACAACATATATTGGTGATGTGGAGGACTTGAATAGTAGGAAACTCTAAAATCCTTATGTCTCTCCAACCTCCATGTCATACTTGAGATGATTTTGCTTATCTTGTATAGTAGGAGCTAGTACTAGAGGATTAGAAAGTATTTGTGTTAGTCACCTACATTCCAAAAAAATGGATATCAAGCTTCCTAGAGTCATTATTTGCTCCTAATATTCATTTAGCCCCACCTATAGGGTAGCTAATTCTTGTTCCACCTCCTTTCTATTTTACTATAATTCATCCCATTCCTCCTACATCTACCTATTTGTTTCTTTTGCCCATCCCAACATCTTATCCAAAATATTTCCTTTAACTTTAATGTTCTCTCATATTGTTCCCACATTATCATTATTTCCCCCTTTGCCTTTGATATTTCTTTCTCACTTATTCTTACTACATCTACCAACTCCTATATGGTTTCCCCATTTTTTACCCCTATTTTTTCCTCCACTCTTTCTTCCTTTGGTCTTGTATTTGTTCTTGAATCATTATCACATTCTTCATATATCATTAATATGTCACCACTCATGTAAGATAAATCACTACACGAGTTGTCCACTAAGACATGATTCATATCTTATTAATTTCTATCCCAATAAATCCAAACCTTGTTCCACTTATTACTCTTAATTACAAATATTTACCTATTTTCTCCTCCAATTTTAACATTCTTATTATAGAATACCTCCTCTATCGTTATCTACTTTTCTTACTCCTCCTTTTATTTCTTCTATTCCTCCATTTCTCTTGAATTCTTCAAACCATCTCTCTCTCTTTTTGATCCCTCGACACTTTGTTCCTTGATAAGTGACTCCATAATCAAAGTTATTGGATCTAATTTTATGATTTGTTATTCCTCTATGTCATGCATTTTTGGAGATATATTTGTACTCTAAGTTATTATAAACTCTTCTATACTCCAAGCTATCAAACCCCCTTATGTGTCCTAATGTTGCTTTGAATTTCACGTGCATTATACATTCTATACCATCGAATCCATTTTCATGACTTGTATCTACTTTATGCTATGATACATTGGCCTTATTTATGTGTTATAAACTTGTTAATCCCTCCAAGCTATTGGAGTGCCTTCCATACTCTTAGGTTGTCCAATGCTCCAAGCCCCTCCACTGATTCCATCATTCCTCCTATTAGATACCCCATGGCTTGAATTTCCTTCCCATATTTGTAGTACCTCCACCAAGTTGTCTTCCACCTCTCACTGATTTCTTCCTACTTTTATATTTCTTCCTTCTTTATTTAGACCTGCTCCCACTATTCTCCTATTAGATACCCCATGGCTTGAATTTCCTTCCCATATTTGTAGTACCTCCACCAAGTTGTCTTCCACCTCTCACTGATTTCTTCCTACTTTTATATTTCTTCCTTCTATATTTAGACCTGCTCCCACTATTTTTTTTGATGAACTTAACACGCCTTCATGGCTTCCTTTACCCATTCTACTTATTCAATCTGCTTCCTCTTCTTGTCTTTCATATAACTCTACTTGTAGCTCTACCACATGTACTCGTAGTGTTGCCACTTCACCTTCTAACACTCCCATTCATTGTTGGTGTGCTCATCACTCTTATTATATTTTTTATTACCTTCACTTGTTTCGACTATTTCTATTACCTTATAAATTCTTGAACCTTTACTACCCTCCTCTGATATGTATGTGACTCTTCTTCTAAACCTCCTACTATTGCCATTCTATCATAATTTTATACATTTCCATGAAGGGATACTTGTTGATATTTATAGCACACCTCTTTGTGGCTCTAGGGACCCTCTCACATCCACATATAGGAGTGCCATCAACTCGTGATACACCAATAAGTTGTTGGTGGTGCTTAATTGATATTGCTCACACACAACCTCTATGTACCATGTTAGGTAATATAAAAGGTTCATATTTTAGCCCTCTCATTATCTTCCTCTATTTGAATGTTTCAATAGTTGTAGGATATGTCCTTCCACCATCAAAAACCTTTTAGTATTGGTCAATAATTCAAATAAAAGTGGAATTCCACATTATATGTCACCAATAGAGAGGCTCTATATATATCTTTACACACTACTTGAATGTTCCATCCGTCATATCTAAATAAAGTCTCCAATCCTTGAGACAAATTTAGTGGCTCTTAAAAGAAATCCTAACTACCTCCAAACAATTCTATTAGCTAGCAACAACTTCTCAAGTTACCAAAAATTTCTATTCCCTAAACCCTCATTCATCTATCCTTTAAATTTTTGATGAATTCCTTCACAATACCCTATTGATTCCCTTTGATGCTTTGTAAAAACTCCCACTAGACTTCATATTCAAAAATTCTCTGCATATTTGTGTATCTTTATAGATCCACCATGTTGTTGAGTTTTTGTTCTTGGGATTTCTTATTCTAGATTTTTGACATTATCTACCCCTTGCAAGTTTCTTCACTTTGGATCCTCATCTCTAAGAACCTCGTGCTTCACATTTTTTTCCCTCTTGTCATTATATCTTATTGCTTCCCTTATCTTTCCCTCAAGTATTTTATTCCCTTATCCATATCTTTGGCCATTTTAAAATTGCTTAGATTACCAATACATTTCTTGTGATTCATGCCTCGTTGACAACATTTTTCCTACTCATCTATGATCTCAACCACCCATTTGTTTATCATGATTTGTTCCCTTCCTATACCAATTTTCTATAATATCCCTTGGACTTCATGCTACTTCTTGATTGAACAAATCATAGAAATATTTCTATCCTCATAATTACTCTATTGTCTCACCATTTTCCATTTCCACCTTTCTAATAATTTTTTTATTGTCTTCATTATCACTCCTTACGTTTCTCTAAATCTTGATTTTTGGTTCTTTTATATTTTATTTATTTTAATTTAACTTCTTTTAATATTTATTTTATGGCCTACCCCTTCCACTATCATATAAATCTAACTATGCAACCACTCCTATTCATTATTTGTTAGAATTATTGAGTTGTCATTGATGTCAAAGGCCGACTTGGTTACTGGAAAATGGTGGCATGCTTGGGTAAAGTATTCAAGGTAAATATATTTAAATATATTTGAATATATTGTAGCATCATAATATTTAAATACAAGATTTAAATATTATATGCCTTTATTATAAAGTAATAATGTTGAAAAGGTCGACCTTATAAGTGAATAAAGTGAGGTTTTAAATTCAAAATGAAAAGGTGAATTTAAAATTAAAAAAAAATGAGCCGAACCTCTTGAGTTCCAATAGGAAAAGGAGAAATTTTTGCATATATAAATACATGGTACTTTTTAAAAATTATCTAAATTGAGCATGATTCGATCGATAGTTTATCTTCATTGGATGCGCAAATTTTAGACTACGTGGCGGAGTTGGAAAATGGCACGTTTGTTGGTGGTGAAATGAATGGCTACCTATGGGTCCACAAGAGCTTCCACTTCAGTGAGACCCACACATTGTTTTACCAGTGGTGACTCACCATTAAGAAGGCACACATCTATTGAAAAACCAAGAAAATCTCTCCTTGCTTGGACTGTGAGTGCTAGAATTGACTAAGGCGGTGGTTGCCACTTTGTGAGGGTCTTTGAGAAAAAATGGATCATTCCTTTGAATTTCTTACTTGTATTTTTTTAGGATTGTGACTATTGTGCATAATAAGTTTTTGCGTACATTGGATACGAAGCCTTATAATATTTCTAATTGTGTGGAGTTTAAGGATTGAAGATTGTTTACCTGAGTGTGGATGGGAGATGGTGATAAAATGAATCACTGTAGATATTTGATCTATGTAGAGGTGGTGACTATGATATCTAGTATGCATGTGTATATATTTATTTGAAATAAAATAAAAATATTAGCATAAGAACCATGTTGTGTGCAAATAGGCAAATATCCCTTATTAATGATGAAGTCATGGAGATAGATAACATGGTTGTGATCGGGAAATATTTGATGTGTGGCTAACTCTAATCATTATCCCATGTGGATATATGAATAAAAAAATATGATGTACTATTACACTAAAACCTGCATAGTGAGGAGGTGCTTGACAAGTACATTGGCCATATTCTACATTCAAACTATTACCAACTAATGCACGGAGGTGAGAATTATTATGTATGATTAAGTAGTATATCAATCTAAGGCAAATACAAAATTAAACACATGGAAGTAAGAATCCTTGATCCGTTTGAAAGTAACAAAGTCAACCTGCGCAAATATATTATTTTGTGTGAATGAATCAATGATATATCCATTTGAGTGCACATTTGAAAGGCTATAAGAAGAGGTACTAAAGTAAAACATCTCATTTTGGCATAAGTGAAATGGAATAGTAGAGCATGTTGTATCATGGAATCCATGGAGAAGAAAAACTATGGTTTGAGGCCAATAACAACGAAAGTATGGTGATTGGACAGATTTGGTGGACACAGAGAGTACATTACTAACATTGAAAAAGGTATTAAGAGAAGAGTCAGAGATCCATTGAAGGTGGTAGTTGAAACATTGAATTCATGGATAGAGAAAATCTAAGATGTAACGACTAAGTTGGGTAAAATTTTGAATGAATTTCAAGGAGCTGATAGGAAGATAGTAAAAGTTTTGTTTATCAGATCAATTTGAGGTTGGTGCCTCAAGGAGATGGATGTATCCCATAGGTTGGTACCTACATTATTGTAACAAGGAGATTGGTGTTTCCTGTAGGTTGGTACCTACGTTATTTTAATAAAGATATTGGTGTCTCCTATATATTAGTGCCTACATATTTGTACAAGGGGATTGGTGGCTCCTGTGGGTTGGTGCCTACAAATATTTTGAAGAAATAGAAGCAATATTTTGCTATGGTTTTCTCCTGAACGGGTTTTTCCATGTAAAATCCTTATCTCTTGTGTGTGTGGTGTTTTATGCATTGATTCATTATTGCATTATATTACTGTAGTTATTATTATGGATAGAAAATTTTATCTTATACTATTCACCCCCCCTCTTAGTATAAGTGTATGTTTTTAAATTGGTATAAGATCCAGTTCCTTCATGAAAGCCTAACCGCTTGAAGTAATATATTACAATAACACACATGGCTTACCAATAAGGTTTTTCATCAAGTAGATATACATTATTCTATGGGACTAACTATACCTTCTGGAGCATGAGGATGCAAATCTATTTGATGACACATGGCTAAGATTTATAGCAATGTGTTGTGGACATATTTAAACCACCTGAAACCCATCCCACGGATAAATATGGCAAGAAACCATTTGAAAATAACGCCATGGCAATGAATGCAATACTAAGAAATTTATGTGAATCATAGTTCATTAAATTTATGCAATGCATCTCTGTAGAAGAAATATGTGACAAGTTAAAAAGAACTTATGAAGGAGACAACAAGGTTAAAATGGAAAAAAATTAAATCCACAAGAGGGAATTTTAAGACTTAAAGATGAAGGATGAGGAAAATATTTCCAAATATCTGCTCTATGTTGATGAGATTGTCAACACCATTTGTGGACTTGGAGAAAGTATTGATGACCCTAATATTATTTAGAAAGTCTTAAGGTCACTCCCCATGAGGTTTGATGTGAAGGTCTTGGTGATTGAAGAAATGAAGGATCTTAAAACTTTAAGCATGGATGAGCTACATGAAATTCTTATAGCCTATGAGATGAGGACTAAAAAATATCAAACATCCAAATGAGAGACCACATTTAAAGTTTCAAAGAAGATAAATATTAAGGAACTAGAGTCAAGTGAAGTATCAAGTAGCGAACAAGAAGCTAACTTTGTGCAACGGAATAAGAAGGGATCAAGTAAACACAAAGGTAAGTATACTTTGAAATGTTTTAATTGTGGTAACATTGGTCATTATGTAGCAAAGTGCTCACGAGCTAAAATTAGTAGCAGTGAAGAAGAAGAGGAATACATGAAAAAGAAGGAAAGAAAATATCATCATGAAAAGAAAAAGAGGCATGATCAAAGAAAGCATGAGAAGAATATCTATCAAAGGTACAAGAAGAGTCTTTATGTTGAAGAAGCAAGTAGTTATTCCAATAATAGTGATGAAAGCCTCTCCGATAGTGAAATAGAAGAAATCCTAATTATGGCCACGAAGGTGAAAAATATGCTCCTATTGTTGAAAACCAAGAAAAGGAGAAAGATCTAGAAAATGAAGAGGAATCCATAGTTTACATACAAGAGGAACTTATTTTTGCTCTTGAAGAGGTGAATAGGCTTGGAAAGAAGAACTCAGTATTGAAGACTCAAGTACAAGAGGATGAGAAGAAAAAGACAAAGTTTTCACAAGAACTCATCAACAAAAAAGTTAAAATTGAAGAAGCAGAGAAAATGGAAGAAGTTATGACTGAGCAGTTAAAGATAAAAGTGTTGGAATGTGAAAAATTGGAACATGAGATTGTCTCTCTGAGGAAGGAAGTGGAAAAATATAATGATAAGCTACAACAAAATATTAAGTTTGAGAAAAGCACAAAAATCTTGGATGATATTATCAAAGCACAGAGATATTCGATTATAAAGACTAGACTTGTTTTTGAAGAAAGTCAAAAGAAAAAAAAGTAGGAGTCAAGATCAAAAGGAACAAAGGCATCAAAGAAATAATTAAACAAGAGACTAAGACCTATGTTGATTTTTTGAGAAGTGTAAGCATCAAGAAGGAAGAAAAAAAAGCATCATCATAGACCAAGGTCCATCACATAAACAACAATGAGAGAACCATGTGGTCATACCCTCCAAGGCAATCAAATAGATTTCAATATTTCTTTTAGGATTATTGCTTTTCATGCCACCAATTTGGTCATAAATATGTAAACAAGGTCCATGCTAAAAATTATTTTGGCTTCACCAGGAGGAATTTCAATTCATTTGTACCTCTCATGGTCTACAACATCATTTGTTACAAATGTAATAATTTTGGGCATACAACTAAATGGTGTAGAACAGTGTTCCTTGAACTTCTAAAATCAAGTAAGGAGTATGGTCAAACTATTCAAAAGGATATGTCCTCTAAAGTTTGGAAAAATAAAATGGAACAAGAAAAGGAGCATAGTAAGTTAAGAGTAGGTTATATCCCATATAATATTTAAACATCTCAATTAGAGCAATTAGTAAGGGGGAGTTATCAAGTGCCTTATCCTTTAGCCTTGAGAAGCCTTTGCCATTGATGTCAAAGGGGATAATTTCAATAAGGGGGAGCAACTTGTAAATATAGTAAGAGGGAGCAGCTTTTCAAGGGGAGCAACTTGTGATCCTGTTGCAGCAAAGGATAGTTTCTTTGCAAGGATGCCATCAATTATAAAGGGGGATATTATTAGAATTATTGAGTTTTCATTGATGTCAAAGGATGACTTGGTTTGTAGAAAATAGTGGCATGCTTGGTTAAAGTATTCAAGGTAAATATATTTGAATATATTGTAGCATCATAATATTTAAATACAAGATTTAAATATTATATGCCTTTATTACAAAGTAATAATATTGGAAAGGCCGACCTTATAAGTGAATAAAATAAGGTTTTAAATTCAAAATAAAAAGGTAATTTAAAATTCAAAAAATAATTGAGACAACCCTCTTGAGTGCCAATAACAAAATGAGAAAGGTCTACATATATAAATAGAAGGTACTTTTGAAAATAATCTGAATTCAGCATGATTTGGTCGATAGTTTATCTTCATTGGATGCACAAATGTTAGACTACGTGGTGGAGTCAACAAATGGTATGTTTTTTTATGGTGAAATGAGTGGCTTCCTATGAGACCACAGGAGCTTCCACATTAGTGTGACCCATACGTTGTTTAACCAGTGGTGACTCACCACCAAGAAGATACACGTCTATTGAAAAACCAAGAAAATCTCTCCTTGCTTGGACTGTGAGCACCAGAATTGACTGAGGTGGTGGTTGCCACTTTGTGAGGGTCTTTGAGAAAACGTCTAGTGCATTCCTTTGAATTTCTTGCTTGCAGTTGTTCTGGATTGTGACTATTGTGCATAAGAAATTTTTGCATACATTGGATACGAAGCCTTGTAATATTTCTAACTGTTTGGAGTTTAAGGATTGAAGATTGTTTAGCTGAGTGCGGATAACACATGGGAGATGGTGATAAAATTAATCACTATAGACATTTGATCTATGTAGAGGTGGTTACTACATTCATAGGTATGCATGCATATATATTTATTTGAAATAAAATATCACTTCACTATAAATTAAAAAATTTAGCATAAGAACCACGTTATGCACAAATGGGCGAATATCCCTTCCAAATTATGAATTCATGGAGATAGATAACGTGGTTGTGACCAAGAAATATTTGATGTGTTTTTGACTCGGATCATTATCCCACGTGGATATATGAATGAAAAATATGATGCATTGTGACACTAAAACCTGCATAGTGAGGAGGTGCTTGACGAGTATATTGGCCATATTCTACATTCAATTTATTGCCAGCTAACGTGTGGATGTGAGAATTTTTCTATATGATTAATTAGTGCATCAGTATGAGGTAAATGTAAAAGAAAACATGTGGAAATGATAATCCTTGATCTATTTCGAAGTAACAAATTCAACCTACGCAAATATGTTATTTTACGCAAATGAATCAGCAAAATATTTTATTAATTTGATATATCCATTTGAGTGTGCATTTGAAAGGCTATAAGAAGAGGTACTAAAGTAGAACATCTCATTTTGACATAATTGAAATTGAAGAGTAGAGCCTATTGTGTCATTGAATCCATGGAGAAGAAAAACTATGGTTTGAGGCCAAGCAGAACAAAAGTGTGGTGACTGGGAGAATTCGATGGATGCAAAGAGTACATTGTTGACATTGAAAGAGGAATTAAAAGAATAGTTAGAGAGTCAATAAATGTGGTAGTTGAAACATTGAATTCATGGATAGAGAAAGTCTAAGATGCAACAACTGAGTTGGGTAAAATTTTGAATGAAATTCAAGGAGTTGATAGGAATACAATAAAATTTTTATTTATCAGATCAATCCGAGGTTGGTGCCTCAAGGATATTGGTGTCTCCTGTAGGTTGGTACCTACATTATTATAACAAGGATATTGGTGTCTCTCATAGGTTGGTGCCTACATTATTGTAATAAGGAGATTGGTGTCTCCCGTAGGTTGGTGCCTACATATTTGTACAAGGGGATTGGTGTCTCCTGTGGGTTGGTGCCTACAAATATTTTGAAGAAAAAAAACAATATTTTTTCATGGTTTTCTCCCAAAAGGGTGTTTCCACGTAAAATACTTGTCTCTTGTGTGTGTGGTATTTTATGCATTGATTCATTATTGCATTCATATTATTACAATTATTGTTGTAGAAAGAAAAGTTTTGTATTATACTATTTACCCCCCCTCTCAGTATAAGTGTGTTTTTCTTCATTATTAAACTCGCATACACACATTCATAATTCATTATCATATAATTTATACATCATATCGACAAAATCTCACTCTCTCTTTATCATTCATATTCAATAATAAATAACTTTTACATTTATACCCTATCTCATTTTTCAATCCTATCATATTTCCATTCTATCTATTACATCATAATATCCAACTCTTTTCAACCCATTCACTGAAGTCATATGGATCCTCATATCCGACTTTGTCTCTCCATAAAAATGATTTTCTCTTACAAATATTTTAACTCTTCACCAATTTCCTTCTTTGTGGCAACTAATGGTACTCGATAGTCTAGTCCTAGATACCACAATAGTGGAAATCAAAACTGCAATCCAATCCAAATTTCTTATGGATCACTTAACCGTTGCACCATTTATATACCCTAGATATGGCCACCATCTAGTTCATTGCTAATATTTTCTCCCATCACATCAACACCCATAGTTCTATGCTACACTGTAGCCAAATTTTATCCAATGCTTCCTAATCAAACCTCCTTGTTACCTCTTCATACCACTCTATGCATAACCTTCACCCTTCTAAAATTTTTCCCCTACATTGCCCACTTTCCCATAGTTCCTTGAAATCCATTTGTATCATATTTAAAACCACTTTTTCTCCTTGTACCATAATATTTGATCAATTTCCTTTCTATTGATATTCATTCCATTGATGTCCTACTTTTGTGTCAACTGCCATTGCCTACATGAATGCTCTTAGCTGGATATTGTCAACATATGGATTGGTATTCCACTCTATATCACTAAGAACCTTCTTTTTATGCATATACATTTTGCATATTAAATATTGATTCTTAGGCATGCTATTGAAAATAGAGAAAATAATTGCTCTAGCATGTCTACATCATAGTGAGATTCTAACAACACCTTCAAAATTTTGAATAAAATGCATTGATCCTATAAAATTAAATTATAAAAGTGAGGTGAATTCTAGCACATCACCAAGTTTAAAATCATTTGTCCAACCATAGATCGTTGTGCTTCAAATTGGTCCAACTTGACTGCAAATTTGCTCTTTCTTCCTTCACACATTTTACTTCTTCTTCCTTCTCCTCTACTTTATTTTCTAGCTTATGTGTTTGCACTAGTAGCTTTCTAATGTAATCCTCTAAGTTTCTCTCCACCCTTTCAAATTATTACTTCTTCTCTTCCACCATAACTATTTTTGTCTACCAAATAAGATAATGTATCCACTAATTTTATTATAACTACTATTCTATAGGCTAGTTGTCTTGGTCCTCCCACTCCTAGTTTCCACAAGGTCCTATCCCTATTTTTCATTTATATGTTATTCACCCAACATCAAGAATTTTATTTCTACCACTACACCTTTACTTCTAGCTTTGTAAATCTCCATTGTACCTCTTCCAATTGTTCCTCCATGACCCCTTACTCTATCAATAGTTTTATTTATTTTATTTTTACTACCACTTACCTTTACCTCTCGCATGATTCTTCCAATTCAACCTCCACAACATCAGCTTGGGGCACATCTTGTTCTTCCCCACACAACTCTTCACTTGAATCTTCTCTATTTTGATCACCTACCTATTACCTCCATCATCATTTTTTGTCATGACTTGCACTTTGATCACTTGACTCTTCTCCAATAAGCCATGCATTCTATCTCACCCTCATTCTATTTATGTAGTCCATAACCTATATTTTTACCAGCCCTTGATTCAATAAACTCCACACCACTCATTACTTCTAGCACTCATGCTAGACAATATGGCATATTCATCTTAAATTCTTCTCCTTTGTATCCCCGTTGAACATGTGTTAGATTCCTAAAATGGTTTCTCATGATGATTGAAAATAAACCATTATCTCTAAAATACTTTAGTATATACAATGCCATAGTGTCATATGGTTGTAGTAGTAAGGTTCTCACCATAATCCTATAATCAAACAATTCATAGTAGTCATGCTCCTATGGTAGAAAAATATCTCAAGAGCTTATTGCATTGAATAAACCTTCCAAATGTACCTTTTCCATTCTATTCGTAGTCTTATCACCCATGCTATGATTACTTTGAATGCATAAATCTCCAAACCATACACCCAACTATGCCCATATTGCCAACTCTTCATAAATTCTACTGCAATGTTGTCATAGTAATCCCTCAACTGATAAAAGGACACCATACAATCCACCTAATCTATTGTTGCTTCTATCCTTACATTTGTTGGCATCTCGATGATATCCATTGGCTCTCATTAGTTTGCTTTCATTGCCATTATATTTGCACCTTCATTCTCAATAATCTCTAACCTATCATCCCTCTCTCTTATTTTCAACATCATGGCTCTATTCCCCCTGCAAACTCTTTTTTCCACACTATCAAACCATTCCACTCAAATATACCATGTTTGATCGCACTTTCCTTATTCTATGTCCTCCAATGCATATCTCTAGATTTTATCCTCATTTTTCCCTATTTTCTACCTTAATTCATGTACCCTAACCACTTTTCACATAATTTATCCTACACTAAATTCTCTTTCCTCCTCATTTTTAGTCATCTTTGGTCATATTGTATTTTCCCTGTACTTTTCTTTTTACACCCTATCATCATTATTTGTTGTCATGTCTACTTTTCTTGATCATAGTGAACCCATTATTCTCTCTCTCCTTTTTGAGTTTCTTTGGACATTATTCCTCACAAACTTGAGATATACCCTTAATATTAAATGTTTTTAGTATTATGAAAGTTGTTTTCTAGGTTCCATGTTATATTCAATTGCTATTTAATTACATATGCTCTATTGTTGCCTGATTAAATAATTATATTAAAATCACCAATAAAAATACTTAACCGCATGTTTCACAAAATTGGGACATAAATTATAAGTACTTTCAATACACTCATTTAAATTAAATGCACACATAGAAAAGGGAAAAATATGGATACCCAATTTTGTATGTCTTAAAACCTTATGATTAGGAACCTTTGTTGAGCAAGAAGGATTGTCGTTGTTGTCAACATAGGCAGTCAGATCCAAGGATGCAGTGGATAACAGACTTGAAATGGGTTTTTCTTAAAATCCAAGTTGGCTCTTCGTTTTGTTGAAAAAGATGCCCCGGTGTTGAAGATATTTAATTTTAAATATTTAGTTTAATTTTTATTTTATTAAAAATTTAAATTAGAATATTAAATTAAATTAAAAAGGGCCGACGTGTTACTATTTCACGACAATAAGCTACAGGAAGGTAACAAAGGTGGAGAAGAGTTTGAGGCCGACAAAGTTAAATATGGGCCAACGGATTTTAGGGTTTGGCAGCTGACAAATTCTAGGGTTTCTCAGTCAACGTTCTTCTAGGGTTTGCCTCTAAAATTTCTTCTATAAAAGCAAGGGTTCTTTGAGTTTAAATTGTGTAGCGTGATGTGATATATGTGTATGAAGTTCGGGTGCAGCAGTGTGAGTGGTGCGAAGAGAAGATAAGAACGCAGTATGCAAAAGTCGTGTTCCGAGTGTGAAATGACGAGTAGTCTTGGTCTGTAGAAGTGATATTTCCGTGAAGTTGCAGCGAGAGAATGCGAAGAGATATAGAGGAGTGGTTGAAAAAGTGCGAATCATTTTTCACAACGACATTCGAATGCCGACAAGCGACGGATCGCGAGAAAAATAGCGGATCCCGATAATTGAGGTGAAAGTTTACATTCTGCAATTTTTATTATTATCTTCAAGTTGTAGCTTGAAAAAGGGGTTGGTGCCTCTTTCCGGTTGGTGCTGGAAAAATTGGAGTTGGTGCTCCATTCTGTTGTAGCAGATAAAACTTAGGGGTTGGTGCCTCTTACCAGTTGGTGCTGGTGAATGATTATGTAAAGTTGGAGCTTTGCATTTGACTGGATTTGGATGGTAGTCCAAGCAGTACTTTTTGAGGAGTAGCCACATCGGTGAACCTCGTTAAAATGCCGTGTTATGTGTGATGCTCTTAGTACTTTTATTATTTCTATTTTAATCTGCTGTTGTTTATTTAAAAGTCTAAATTGCTTTTAATTTTTTAAAGAACACACTGATTCACCCCCCCTCTTAGTGTCATTGTGATTATAACAATTGGTATCAGAGCCAAGTACCTGAAGAGGCTTAAACAGCTAAGGTGATCTTGGAATTTACACAATGGCAAGTTGTGAAGGATTATCTTCGAACAAAGTGCCAATGTTTGATGGGACAAACTATGCGTTCTGGAAAATTAGAATGCAGACTTATCTCAGTGCGTTGGGATTTGACATCTGGGGTGCGGTAGTCAATGGTTACAAAGCTCCTGCCACCACTCCAACAGACACTGCAGGTAAAAAGGCATTTGAATATGATTCAAAAGCAGGAAATGCTATTATGTGTGGACTAATTGACAGTGAGCTAGTCAAAGTCATAAGTTGTGAATCGGCAAAAGAGATCTGGGATAAACTAGAGAAAATTCATGAAGGAGATGATAGGATCAAGGAGGCTAAACTTCAAGCACACCGAGCTCAATACGAATCTTTAAATATGGACAATGATGAGAACATAGAGACTTTCATGCAAAGAGTCAATGGGATCACAAATTCAATCAGAGGTCTTGGCGAAGAATTAACCGATGCTACTATTGTGAAAAAGGTATTGAGATCACTTCCTCCTAGATTTGATTCTAAAGTCTCTGCCATAGAAGAAGCCAAAGACTTAAATCATTTTAGTATGGATGAGATGCATGGGTCCTTGACTGCTTTTGAAATGAGAATAGGAAAGTCTAATCCCACGAGATAGAGAAGCGACCTTCAAAGCTCAAAAAGGCAAAAGCACAAAACATGAATCTGAAGAAGAAAATGATTCAGATATAATGGAAGCAAATTTTGTAAGAAAGCTGAAGAAAGGAAAAGGAAAATACAAAGGAATGCTACCTCTTAAATGTTTCAGATGTGGAGGCATTGGACACTTTGCTACCAAATGTCCTTTCAATGACAAAAACAAAGGTGAAGAAACTCAACATCAAGAAAGAGGAGAATGGAGGAAGAAATCAAAATTTAGAAAAGGTAAGTTTAATAAGAAAAGCTTTATCTCTCAAAATGTAGAATCTTCAGAGGACAGTTCCAGTGAAGACTCTGAAGAAGGAACAGGTGAGGCTCTTTTTATGGCGTTTGAAATAGACGAATCAAAGAACATAGAGGGGATGAACTTTGAAGTTGAAGAAGTTGAGGATAAAGTTGATTTAGAGGGTGAGCTAGTGTCTGCTCTTATGGAATGGGAATCAGAGAAAAATAAGAATGAAAAAATAACAAGGAAACTTAAGGATGCAAACGACATTATTGCCAGTTTAAAAACATAGACTGAAGAATACAATAAAATGTCTGAAGATTTGGAAATACAGGTTTCTATGAAGATAGACCACTACTGCAAATTGGAAGAAGAAAATGTGAGTCTCCGAATACAAATACAAGAGCTGGATCGAAAAATCAACTGTCATCTAAAACGTGAAGAAATCTCGATGAAACTGGACAAAATTCTGAGTGATCAAAGATCCATAGGCATCAAATTTGGTCTCGGCTTTACTAAAGGAGAATCATCAACTAAACCAAAAACAAGCAATGTTGAAAGTTAAAATAACAAAGACAAGAAACAGGCTGTGGAAAGTAAAAAAAATCAGGTAAAAGAAAGATATAATTCCAGACCTAAAATGACAGCTGACAATGATGGCTTTACTAAGGTCACACATCAAAAGAATAGAATATCCAAGGCTCCAGCAACAACCTGGCCAAGACCATCTTTCAGGTTTACTCATTATTTCTATGGTTTTTGTTTTAAATGTAATAATTATGGACATAAAATTGCTGACTGCAAATACAATATAGGTCCAAGAAGTTTCACTAGTAGAAATGTGTTTGCTCCTTTAATGAATTATGCAGTAGAGTGCTTTAAGTGTCACAACTTTGGGCATATTGCTAGAAATTTTCGTAGTATGTCTGTTTCATTTCAACCTCAGAAAAGAAGAACTCAACCATATAAGGCAAAACACAATAGTAGTTCTTCTGAAGGATATATGCAAAATTCTAAAAAGGGAAAATCTCAGCTAGAACCCAACAACATAGTTAAGACAGAATGGAAACAAAATAAACAGCTCAAGAAAGAACAAGAATCCTTAATAGTGCAGACTGCTTTTAGATCTCAGAATAAATATGTACCGTGGATTCTTGATAGTGGCTGCTCAAGTCATATGATAGGTGATAGACAGAAATTTGAAAATCTTCAGAAATATGAGGGTGGTTCTGTGAAGTTCGACAATAATTATGGAGCCAAAATAATAGGTAAAGGATCGGTCAAAATAAGTGAAGGGAAAATCAAGTCAGAAGAAGTTCTATATGTGGATGGTCTGAAACATAACCTGTTAAGTGTGAGTCAGATCTGTGACAAAGGACATGAAGTGGTGTTCAAGAAGTAGGGTTGTGAAGTCAGAAAAACAAAGAACGGGAAATTAATAGCAACCGGCTCAAGGATGTCTGGCAATCTGTACACACTATCAAAATTTTCAGAAGGTATGTGTTTCATGGGACAAGAAGAAGAGAACTGGTTGTGGCATAAGAGGCTTGGACACATAAGTTTTGATAATCTGGTAAGAGTTAGTGCTAAACAAGCAGTGAGAGATATTCCAATCATTAAAAAACCTACAAATAGTATGTGTGCTTCATGTCAGAAGGGTAAACAGACCAGAGTTTTGTTTAAAACAAAAGAACATCACACTAGCAGGCCTTTGGAACTTATTCACACAGACTTATGCGGACCCATGAGGACTCAAAGCATAAACGGCGACAAGTACTTTATGTTGTGCATTGATGATTTTTCCAGAATGACTTGGATATTCTTCTTAAAAGATAAATCAGAAGCCTTTGAAATGTTCAGAACTTTCAGACAGCTGGTAGAGAATGAAATAGGGAAAAGGATTAAATGCTTGCGGTCAGACAGAGGAGGAGAATTTATTTCGAATGAATTTTTAGAATACCGTGAAAAATATGGCATCGGGAGACAATATTCAACGAGCAAGAACTCCTCGAGCAGAATGGTGTAGCGAGAGAGGAAAAATAGAACAATTCGGGAAATGGCACGCACCATGCTAGCGAGAAAGCAAAATAGTAGATAGATTACGGAAAGAAGCGATTCACACAACGATATACATTCGGAACAGGTATATGTTAAGAACTCATGAATGCAAAACTCCGTATGAGCTGTGGTTTGGTAGGAAAGCAACAAAAAAACATCTCAAAGTATTTGGCTGCAAGTGCTACATCAGAAAAATAGATGACAATCTTGGAAAGTTTGAAGATAGAGCAGATGAATGTGTGTTTGTTGGTTATTCTCCACATAGCAAAGCTTACAAATGCTACAACAAGAGACTCAAGAAAATTGTGGACAGTGCAGACGTTAAATTCGATGAAGGGAGGAAACAAATAGTTAATTTTCAAGAAAACTATCCAATCTACGAAGAAGCCATTGAAGGAGATGAAGTACATGACACGAGAAAATACGGATACGGTCGATGCGAGATAACTTATCGGATGGCTCAGAGGTACAAGAAAACAAAAAATTCAGAATGGGCAATTGGCAGAAAAATCATCCTAGAAACCAAATAATTGGAGATCCCACAGCTGGCATTCAGACAAGAAAGAAAGTAATAAGTAATCACTCTCTTTTATCCAGCATTGAGCCCAAAAACATAGATGAAGCAAGCAAAGATGACAGCTATATGAAGGCAATAAATGAAGAGTTATATCAAATTGAAAAGAACAGAACTTGGGAGTTAGTACCTAGACCTACAAACAAGAATGTAATCGGCACTAAATGGATATTTCGCAACAAGTTAAATGAAAACGATCAGGTCATTAGAAATAAAGCAAGACTGGTTTGCAAAGGCTATGCACAGGTCAAAGGGATTGACTTTGAAGATACTTTCGCACCAGTAGCTAGATTAGAAGCTATTAGGATGTTTTTGGCACTAGCAGTTTACAAGAACTTCAGAGTTTATCAGATGGATGTTAAATCTGCATTTTTAAATGGGAAACTTGAAGAAGAAGTATATATTGAACAACCAGATGGCTTTAAAATTAGTGAAGATCCTAACCTTGTCTACAGATTAAAGAAGACATTGTATGGATTAAAACAAGCACCACGGGCATGGTATGCTAGGCTAGATAATTATCTCTCTCAACAGGGATTCAAGAAAGGTTTAGTGGACATCAATCTGTATGTGAAAACGAGAAGATGGGCATCTCATTGTTCTTGTTGTCTATGTGGATGACATCATATTTGGTAGCAACAAAGATGAATCTTGTAAAGACCTAGCAAACAAGATGCGGAATGAATTTGAAATGTCAATGATTGGTGAAGCTGTCTTATTTTTTGGGACTACGGAGTTAATCAGAATGAGAAAGGTATATTCATTTCCCAAATCAAATATGTGAAAGAGATGTTAAAGAAGTTCACTATGGAGGATAGTAAGCCAATCAGTACTCCCATGACAACAGGCTGTAAGTTAAGTAAAGAAGACAAATCTCCACCTGTAGATCAAACCATGTATAGATCAATGATAGGAAGCTTACTATATTTAACTGCAACCAGACTTGATATTTTGCAGGCAGTGTGCATGGTAGCCAGATTTCAGGCCAGTCCCAAAGAGACTCATGTAACAATAGTTAAAAGGATTTTTCGGTATCTCAAAGGCACCATGGAGTATGGATTGTGGTATCCAAGAGGCAAATATTTCACTCTTATATCATATTCGGATGCAGATTGTGCTTGGATGTGTTGATGACAGGAAGAGTACCGGTGGAGGAGCATTCTATTTGGGGGACAGATTGGTTGCATGGCACAGTAAGAAGCAAGAGTCAGTGTCTTTATCTACACTCGAGGCAGAGTATATTGTAGCAGCAACATGTTGCACACAAGTTTTATGGATGAAACAGACCTTGAAAGATCTTGGTATTAATTTTAGTGAACCAATATCAATAAAGTGTGACAACACCAGTGCAATCAACATTTCTAAGAATCCGAGTAATGCACTCACGGACAAAGCATATTGCTATAAGGTATCATTTCTTGAAAGACAAAGTTGCCAGAAGGAGAAGTCAGATTGGACTATGTCCCAACTATAGAACAGGTAGCAGACATTTTTACAAAACCTTTGCCCAAGGAAGTATTTGAGTATCTTCGAAGCAAATTAGGAGTAGTCACACTTCCTAAGAAGTGACTAGCTATAGGGATCACCTTCTCAGGGGGAGCACTTGAGGTTTTGAGGATGGACTCAGGGGGAGTCAAATTGTGCTTGAGAAGTGTGAGGATGGACTCAGGGGGAGTCAAACTGTACCTGAGAAGATTGAGGATGGACACGGGGAGAGTCTGCGGCAGCCCTTTGGTATTATTGACAAAGGGGGAGAAGAGTTACAAAAATGTATACAGGTGTTGCCAACAATTCCAAAGGGGGAGATTGTTGAGCAAGAGGGATTGTCATTGTTGTCAACATAGGCAGTCATATCCAAGGATGCAGTGGATAACAGACTTGAAATGGGTTTTTCTTAAAACCCAAGTTGGCTCTTCGTTTTGTTGAAAAAGATGCCCCGGTGTTGAAGATATTTAATTTTAAATATTTAGTTTAAATTTTTATTTTATTAAAAATTTAAATTAGAATATTAAATTAAATTAAAAAGGGCCGACGTGTTACTATTTCATGGCAATAATCTACAGGAAGGTAACGAAGGTGGAGAAGATTTTGAGGCCGACAAAGTTAAATCTGGGCCGACGGATGTTAGGGTTTGGTAGCTGACAAATTCTAGGGTTTCTCAGTAAACGTTCTTCTAGGGTTTGCCTCTAAAATTTCTTCTATAAAAGCCAGGGTTCTTCGAGTTTAAATTGTGTAGCGTGATGTGATATATGTGTATGAAGTTCGGGTGCAGCAGTGTGAGTGGTGCAAAGAGAAGATAAGAACGCGGTATGCAGAAGTCGTGTTTCGAGTGTGAAATGACAGTGTGCTGGCTGTAGAAGTGATATTTCTATGAAGTTGCAGCAGAGAACACGGAGAGATATAGAGGAGTGGTTGAAAAATTGTGAATCATTTTTCACAGCAGTAGTCGAATGCCGACAAGCAGCAGATCGTAGAAAAACAACAGATCGTGATAATTGAGGTGAAATTTTACATTCTGCAATTTTTATTATTATCTTCAAGTTGTAGCTTGAAAAGGGGGTTGGTGCCTCTTTCTAGTTGGTGCTATAAAAATTGGAGTTGGTGCTCCATTCTATTGTAGCAGATAAAACTTAGGGGTTGGTGCCTCTTACCAGTTGGTGCTGGTGAATGATTATGTAAAGTTGGAGCTTTGCATTTGACTGGATTTGGATGGTAGTCCAAGCAGTCCTTTTGAGGAGTAGCCACATCGGTGAACCTCGTTAAAATGTCGTGTTATGTGTGATGCTCTTAGTACTTTTATTATTTTTGTTTTAATCTGCTGCTGTTTATTTAAAAGTCTAAATTGCTTTTAAGTTTTTAAAGAACACACTGATTCACCCCCCCTCTCAGTGTCATTGTGATTATAACAACCTTGGGATAACAAGACAAAAAAATACCATTTCCCTCCATTATCCATAAAGTTACCCATACAATATCCATGACTTGTTCAACTAACAACTATAGTATTTGTGGTAAAAAATGTGTTCACCCATATCCATGTAATACACACATCGATTTGACATCAAAAGTGTGAAAATAATTCCAAGTCTTAGAAAATCCTCCAAGGCATAAGTTCCCAATCCAAACCTACTTTAACATAAAATATTTTTCTCTCCCTTTTGATCCATCAATGCGATGATGTGGTAAATATTGTTTAAACCTAAAACCACATATCACATTAACCTATCAATCAATCCCATATCACATTCATCATTACATCTAAATCACACCATTTAGGTTGATTGGTGATAGGTTGTATCGAAAACATTTACCGGGAGAACTGTATTTATAAACTAATAAATCTTGAATTTCTAAGATGTTGATAAAAATTAAAATACTAGGCTCAAGGAGCCTACTTAAGTCCATATCAATATTTAATCAATCTATAAATTAGATATTATTTTTCTTGTACTTAAAGCTCTTATGGTTGTACCATATAGACATACTCTTCTAAATATTTACTTATGAAGGTACTCTTAACATCCATTTGATAGAATTTCCAACCAAATCATGTTGCAATAAAGAAATCTAATTGAGAAACCACTATATTTATAGCTGAAGCAAATACCTTTCAATAGTCTATACCTTCTTGTTATGCATACCCTCTAGCAATAAGAGGAGCTTTGAATTTGTCAATTAAACCATCCAATTCATGTTTTACCTTGTAAACCTATGTACAACCAATGGGTTTATTTCCATTGGGTAATTCACATAGCTTCCATGTTTTAATATTTACCAATGAGTCAAATATTGCCTCCATCATAGCTTCCTACTCTAGTTTACTTATAGCCTCTTTATATCTATTGGGTTCAAAAAAGTAAGAAATTAAAGCAAATTTTGCCTACTCATTCATTTGTCTAGTCTCTTTTCTATCTTATCTATATTTCCCAGCTACAACTCTCTTATCCCCAACATAATTTGTTGTCTATGTATATAATTTTGGTGGTTGACATGGCTCTTGTTGTTGGTAAAATTCACTTGGGTGTACCTATATCAAAATATATTCTTCAAGGTCATACAAAAATCGATTTCTATCACAACAATGTGGCTAGTTCTTCATATCCTTCTTTTCATCATGTAATAACCCATACATTTAACTAAACTAACTAAGGTAATTTTTTTCAACATAAACTCGAGAGGGATTTACATACCTCTAACTAGTGTGTGTAAATTCTACGAATTTATCTAAACTAATATAATGTTTTAAAACTAATCATCTCATCCTATGATGAGACAAAATATCCCCTTCCTTAACTACCAAAAGGATATGCCCATCCCTATACCATACATAATCAATTTTATGTAGGTATACTAAGTGTATTGCGAATAAGCGATCGATCTCATCCCATGGATGAGCTATGTTGGAAAATTTGAGTAATTATATTGTCATTGATATCAAGTGTTAGATGCAAGAAAATATCATCTCAGTGCAAGGGAATTGATAAAAATATGGTTAAAATATTTATATTTTAATCCCAATATATTTGGGACAAAGTTCCACATGGTTGGTTAAAAGGTTGAAGGCCCTGGTCTAAAAATCCCAAAGGAAGAAAATGTTTAGGCTCAAAAAGGGAATAATATTATAATATTTAATATTATAATATTAAAGTTATAAAGTTAAGCCTAAGGGTCAATTATAAAATAATTATAATATTTATATTATAATATTTTATAACCCTAAGTGGGTTTGGCACCAACCTTTGCAAAATAATTTGAAAATTCTTAAGCACCATCGACGTCCTTAGCATGATGGTCAATTCATATTTATATGGTAATGTTTGGTGCCCTAAGTGTATGGTTTGATGTGTGATTTCAAGTGATTAATGTGAATTTTCAACGTGCATAGTCATGAGTAAGGAAGACAAATTTTTTATTTAAAAATAGAAAAGGGCTTTGGACAGGGATAAGGATAAGGTCATGGAATCCTATCCCCAACCAGGTGATTGGCCTAGTGGAATACTAGGTAGTGTTAAGACGCGGGGTAGATGACAAGTTATGAGTTCGAATCTAGGTGGTAATATTTTGTTCACTATTTTTGACTGACAAGGAATTTGAGTGAAAGTTAAATTACGTGTTGTGTTGTTTCATCCTTGTGTGGGCTGTTGTCCTAGTGACGAATCAAAGAGTGCTAGTGCGCTGGTAGGTGGTAGGTGTTGTGTTAGAATCTCCCGTGATAGTTTTTGGTAAGCATTAATAAAAAAATTAATTGCCTAAGGTTGAGGTTTAGGCGCATGTGGTGTATTTGATTGTTTGAGCATTGTTGACTTAGGAGGTATAAGAGGAAATATTTTTTTAATTATTTCTTGCAATTTATTTTTGAGGAAAAATATTATGGAATGTATTTTTGTTGAAAAGTAATTTTGTGGAGTAATAAGGGTTTTTGATAGTTCTTTTGATGAATGTTTTAGAAATAAGAGGGAGTTAAAAGGTGTATGCAGTATTTCTATTCCTTGTACTTTTATTCATTTTGAAGGGCTTGGTGTTATGTTTTAATGCTCTAGTTTGAGAAACCAAGAGAGTTGGTTTGGAATTTAATTGTGCACATTTGTTGAGAGAGGTCTCCAAATATATGAAAAGGTGTTGTGCTAAATTTTATAGTTGCAAAAGATATTATGTGTGAGACAAATTTTTGAAGACATCTCCATAAGAGCAAGCTAAAAGATATGGACACATCATTCCTTATTTAAGGTGTTTTGTTGAGTGAATGTTTCTAAAAATAAGGTGGAGTGAAAAAGATTTTTTGATAAGCATTGTTGAAAATATTTGAGTTAGGGTTTGAAACCTACATTGTGCTCTTTATTGGAATAATTTTAAAAATACTTGTTTAGGGTTTATGAGCAAATTGTGCTTTATTGGTTGAATGAGTTTGTGAAGTTTTCGAGCATTAGTTTTGAGTGATATTGAAATTGAATGTGCAAACATTAGAATTCAGATTTGTGAAAGTAAATGTGTACATAAAGAAGATAGGTGTCATCTGCTAGACTAGATCTATCTTTAAAAGAACAATAAATTTGAGACATGTGAAAGCGACAAACTTAAATATTGAGTAGAACATATTGAGTTTTTGATAGAGCATATTATTGTCTATATGTTATAGAGGTTAAAAAAATTCTAAGTAGAATTTATTTGTGTGAAGAGATATTTTTGAAAGGATTTTAAGTTGTGTTTGTATGCAATTTATGGAAATATTGAAGCAGTTTTTGTGAGTGGCTTAAGGACATATTTGAGCAAGTATTTGAGAAGGCTTGAGGATATATTTGAGCAAGTATTTGAGAAGGCTTGAGGATATATTTGAGAAATTCTTTGAGAAGGCTTGAAGAAAGAGTTGAGAAGTGTTGATAGCAGGTTTGATTGATTATTTGTTCAAGCTTTGTGTTAAGGCTTGGAGAAAATATGAGCAGAGTTAAGAGTAGGTTTGGTTACTGACTTGATCAAGCTTTGTGTTAAGGCTTGGGGTAGATCTAAGTATAGTTGATAACAAGTTTGATTGGTAATTTTTTCAAGCTTTATGTTAAGGCTTGCAATAGATCTAAGTAGAATTAAGAGTAGATTTGGTTGCTAATTTGATCAAGATTTATGTTAATACTTGGGGCAGTTTTGATAAGAGATAGAAATCAATTGAGAATGATTTGAGCTAACCTTGTAATGAGATTTGGTATAGTTTTGAGATAAATTTGAGAACAAGCATTAGAGGTGACATAGCAAAGATAACAATAGTATCCAGTGGATAGAGATCCCTTAGCTAGTGTAGTGGGGACAAAGGTCTACAGTGGAGAGAGATCTACAAGCCATAGTAGTGGGGGTAGGGTTATGCATAGTGGCAAATATTCACAAATTGGATGAATATTAGGATTTACAAAATTATAAATTGGTGAATATGAGGACCCTTGACATCGATCCATTCACCTAAAATTTTTAGGACCAATTTTTTCTTAGGGTCAACTTGCCATAATATATATCCAAACATAGGCATATTTATACTCGTTGGAAAGCTATGTTCAATCCTAATATAATGGTGGTGTTTACATGAATTTATAAGATGATTTAATAGATCAAACATGGTCCCAAATATGATATTACATTTTAGATCTTCAAATACCCCAAATTTTGGTGTGAAGATGCTCAATTTTATTTGCCTATGATTCTCCATGCTTCACCTTGATTTTTATTAGGATTAACCATTTTTTGCAAGTACATTTTGAGTCCAAACCCTTATTCATTTACCGGAGTGGGGGTAAAAGTCTTATAGAAGATCACCAACTAGATAAGATGGGATAGAGATATCCTATGGAGAGAGATACACGAACTAGAGCAAGGGGAAATATTTCTCCTATGGAACATGATCCATGAACCAGCTAGGAAGATAGAGTTATTCTATGGAGAAATATCCATGAACCATTTGAGGAGATAGAGTTATCCTAGATCAAGTTCCACAAACCAGAGCAAAGGTGATAGAGTTTTCTTATGGAGAGAGATACATAAATTAGAGAATAGGGGATTAGTGTCTCCTTTGGACAGAGATCAAAATAAATAGTAATAAAATAGAGTAGTTGAAGAAACTATGATATCATAAATTACCTAAATAATATACCATTATCCATCTAAGCATTAATACAACATACTAGTTTATGAAAATGTAGATCATTTATAAACCATTAGGAGATACAAATTTTATTCAAATATTCAACCTTTAAATAATTAAAGTATGGTAAAAGTATTTATATACTTTTAAAAGAATAAAATATTACAACATTCTCCAATACGATATTACTCAACTAGATTATATTCCATAATATGTTTCACAACAAGCTTTCACTACAAAATTTATCAAAGGTGAATGTCTCAGTTCTAAGTATCATCCTTAGTCCTTCTCACTTTCCATCACTCAATTGATGGTAGTAAGGGATCAAGACAACTCATAGGTCTAATGAATCATGCTACTAAATGACCTATGAAATAGGTGCAATTGTAATTGGATATCAAATTGTAATTATACAAACTACTCAATGTATTTGTTCATAAATCACTTCCTAAAAACATTAGAAGAAAACCTCATTCATCAATTATTTATCTTATCACAAAATGAGAGTTATTTTATCTTTTAGTAATGAAGGTGATTTGTTATTTATCAAACATGAAGTAATTTAAATAAACCTCCCTTCATCAATCAAAGGTCCATGAATTAAATCACACAATCTATTTCTAAAATTAACTAAGAGCCCATACTGTTAAATATTCATATCAAGCCATTTATTTAGTATTTTCACAAACTATTCATGTAGTCAATTAAGGTCCCATTCCCTTAACTAATTAAAATTTATACAAAACTATTTTTTTAACCAATTAAGGCCCCATACCCTTAACTAATTAAAAACTTGTACAAAACCATTTATTTAACCAATCAAGGCCCCATGCCCTTAAATAATTAAAAAATTATACAAAACAATTTCTTTAACCAATTAAATCCCCACACCCTTAACTAATTAAAAACTTATACAAAACCATTTCTTTAACAAATTACGGCCCCATGCCCTTAACTACTTAAAAAAATATACAAAACCATTTATTTAACCAATTAAGCCCCCATACCCTTAACTAATTAAATACTTATAAAATTCTATTTATTTAATCAATCAAGGTCTCATTCCATTAATTAATTAAATACTTACACTAAACCATTTCTTTAATCAATCGAGGCCCCATGCCCTTAACTAATTAACGACTTATAGAAATCATTTTTCTCTATTTTATTTTTAATAAACAAAGGTCCCCCAAGTTTATACATTTAATTTATGAATGAAAATACCATTATTTTGATTTATTAATTATACCTTAATCGAAAGTTCAAAAGGGTCTTTAGTTTAATCAAGAAGTCACAACATAATTGATTAGACATAAAAAAAAAAAGGTTTAGATGATCAATCAGTGAATTAGGTAAAAATTGGTGGTATAATAGGATACAAACACCTAACACAAAGGCTAAAACAAGGGTTCAAGGTTAATAGGTGGCCCCCATGTAGGAGCCTTCGATTCCCAAGATGACCTTGGTTCAGGCTACCCAAGATAGCTAAGCACCTAGGTGTGCTTGGAAAATATACCTAGTTGGCATTGCGCATTATAAGGTGGTCCACCCTCTGTATTCTCTATGTGGGACTAAGTTTGAACAACAACCAAGTGCATACCATTTCTCAAGAGATACAATGACTATAAAATGCCATACATCTCCCTAACCTAGCCATGGTCAAGTGTGAACAAACCATGCATAAATTAAATACTAAGGTTTGCTATCAAGGTTTCATTGGTACTGAAAAATTATTTCATTGGGAGAAGTGATGCTTTTACGTAGGGTACATCAAATCATATGCCCATCATGGATGCAATATTGGTGCTTGACTATGACTATATAATAGGGGTTCGAGGTCACTCACAAGTGATCAAACAACTCAAAGTGGAAACACCAAATCAAAGGGACCTAAAACATAATCTCAATAGAAAGAAAAGTGAGCAATAGAAAAAATTGTTTCAGACCTATGTTCCTTATAGGTTGGATGGCCATTTCAGGTTTATTAATAAGATGTTACCATAGGTTTCCAAAAATTTAAAAGCATAATTCGATCAACATAACAAGAAAATATGAAAATGGGGTGTTTAAACTAGTTTTATTATGATGCTAAGGAACATGCACTACAACCAAATACATATAAACACTTATTTTTAAAAAGAAAAGCTTCCCAAGCCATGTAAATAATGCAAAGGTAAGTATTAAATGAAAGTAGCCCCACCCTTAATCTTCTACGATGAAACTCTCCTCCAAGGTTTCCTTCTTGCTCTGTCTTCTCTTTTCGCCTTCGTCCCTTCATCCCAAAAATAGAAAGAATCCCCCTTCTTTCTCAAACTATTGGCCCTCCTAACAATGGAAACTATCTACCCAACCCCCAAAGTCCTCAAAATGATATAAATGTTATCTACCCACAGTATTGCTATCCTTACCTAAGGTGGTGCAAAAAAAGGTATATTTGAATTTAATATGGTTCTTTCCCTTTTTCCAAATATCTTGCCTTAAATGAAAATCTATTTGTTTTATTTATTTCATTTATAAAACCATTATTTTCTTTCTCAAATTTATAAAGGATAAAGTTAAAAATTCACTTATTTAATTAATATAAGATAAATCCATTTATTTTCTTCATCTAATTAAAAAGTAAAGAGATGGTTAAAAGAACATTACTATTTATAGCATTGAATTTCAATTTAGTTCAAGCTATAAAAACAATTAATCATTCCTTATTTAAATAGAAAACCTATACTAATATTATTAATATCTAATCAGACTAAGTATTAATGGATCCTCTATGTCCATTAGTCCTTTCCAAAAGGAATTTCTTTACCCAATCTTCTTGAACACAACACATATGTAAACAAAATCGAAATTCAGTGCATCAAACAATATGGATGACTTATTGTAAAACCCAAATCACCTATCCTATCTCAAGGTTTATGGTAACTTCTAGGTTACCAACTTTAAGCCAAGCAGGGTTGTATTATTGATAACCACCCTAAAGCAAGAATGAATTTCTATATGAGGGTAGTCATCCATGTTAGCCTCAACTATCTTAATCATCATCTCCCTTTTCAAGTACCCCATTCTTGGTGGTTGATTCTACCTCTTCCACCCATAGATGTAATTGGTATTGCATATTGAAAATACATCAATAGTACCATATACCTTAAATATAAATCAATATAAACATTACATAACCATCCAAATGCATCAAAACTAGGCATCAAGTAGTCATTCATCAATACATAGTATATTATGAAAAAGTCCTACCAAGGTGGGTCATGACATACTACCCCTTTGGACTAAACATTGTCTCGTGTATTTTCCTATCATAAAAATGTTATTTTAATATATTTTGAAATAATAAGGGAAAACATTTTTCATATCATCCACATTCTCTCATGTGGCACTCCTTTCTGAATATTGGTCCCATTGGACCTTACGTTGTTCTAATGTCTATTTACTCATGGATTTGGAACAAAACTCTAGAACCTTCATTGACATCGCTTCAATTACCTCTAGTTTTGCCATCTACAATTTAGAAACATGCCACACATTATTAGGGTCAATGACATACTTCCTAAGCAGGTATATGTGGAAGGTATCATGAATCTTTGATAGGTTTGGTGGCAAGGTGAGTCTGCATGCAATTGGGCTAATATTATTAGTGATATCAAAGGGTCCAACAAATTGAGGATCCAACTTCATGTATTTGATGTAAATCCTCATTAGTTTAACCCTCAAGGACAACTTGTATCCAATAGAGTATTCCCTTGGTGATATTTTTAGATCAACATAGTTTTTTTGATGGTTGAAAACTTCCTTAAGCCTTTTCCTGATTGTCTTAATTTGATCTTTCATTTCTTTGACAATTTTTGGTCTTACCATGACCTGATCTTCTAAATTATCCCAATACAATGGTGTTCTACACCTATTTCCATACAAGGCATCGAATGGGGCCATTACCAAAGAAGAATAATACCCATTATTATAGGTGAAATCTACAAGATGTAGGTAATCTTCCCATCAAGACTTTTGGTCCATGCAATACATTCAAAGCATATATTTTAGTACTTAGTTTACCTTCTCAGTTTGACTATAAGTCTTAGGGTTATAAAATGAGCTTATATTTAGTTCCATGCCTACTACACAATATAGGGATTTCTAAAATTTAGAAGTGAATCTAGAATATCTATCTAAAATAATCATTTCAAGAAACCCAAGTAACCAAAATATCTCTTTGGGAAATCTGTTAACCACAACCTAAGCATAATCCTTGATATTTATTGGTATAAAATATGTAACCTTAGTCAATCTAGTGACTACCACAATGATTGCATCATGTTGATACCTGGTCTTGGGTAAACCTACTATAAAGTCAATAAATTTAACCTACAATTTTTGTGTAGGTATATCATGTGGGTATAGTTGCCCTAAAATATGTTTACATTCAATATTCACCTTCTAGAATTCTAGGCATCGAGCAATAAAATCGATGATATCCTTCTTCATTATTTTCTAAAAAAATGTCCTATTCATATTATCCCTCATCTTGGCTCCTCTAGGATGAGCAAAGTAAGAAGATACATGCACTTATTGTATAATTATGCTCCTTAAATCACCTATTTTTTGTATGATGACCCTTTCATATAGCACAAAAGGCCATATTTCATGTCGAATTCCTTATTTTCCTATGTATTTCTTCCCATTTTGACTCAAACTTCCTTTCAATATTCATCTTGAGATTGCATCTCATTGACTTGGTCTAATAAATCCACATGGCTTCGATTCAAACCTACTATGTACCTCCTTCATCTTAATGTGTCAAGCACATTATTTTGTTTCCCTTAATATATTCAATATCAAAGTCATATTTAGCTAAGAACTTAACCCATATTATTTGCCTTACATTGAGTATAGGTTGAATGAATATGTATCTTAAGATTTGGTGGTTGGTTCTAAGCTTAGAGGATCTTCCAACCAAGTAGTGATACCGTATATTAAGAATGTACACAACTTCTACCATCTCTAGATCATGCATATCATAGTTGACTTCATGTTTCTTAAGTTCCCTTGACACATATGCTATGACTAATTCCTCTTGTGAAAGCATTCCTCCTAACCCTTATAGTGATGCATCAGTTCATACTAAGAAGTTTCCCTGAGGATATATAATATTTATAATTTGTGTCGTAGTGAGTTTCTATTTAAGCAATGAAAAATCAAATTTACACTTAGCCGTCCACTTCAATTCCTTTCCTTTCTTTTGGAGATTGGTTATGACAACAACTAATTTGGAGTAATCCTTCACATATAATCTATAATAGCCCATCATACCCATGAAGCTTCATACTTTAGTCACATTGGTAGGCAGTGAACAATTCATAATGGTCTCAATATTTTTTGGATCTAATACAATTTCTTTGAAAAATATTATATTTCTTAGATACCATACTTTTGAGATATAGAAATCACATTTTGATAGATTCCCATATATTTGATTCATTTTAATAATTCCAACATGATTTTGAGGTGTTTATAATGTTATTTCTAATCCTAGGAAAATATTAGAATGCCATCTAAAAATATGAGGATAAACTAGTCTAGATGTCTCCTGAATACACTATTCATTAAATGCATGAAAGCAGTTGGGGCATTAGTCAACCCAAATGACAAGACTGTAAATTCATAATACCCGTATTTAATTTTGAATGTTATCTTGTGAGTGTGCTCATCTCATATTCTTAATTTATGATACCTTGATCTTAGATCAATCCTTGTAAATATCATGACATCCTTCAATTGATCGAACATGTCTTCAATATTAGGTAAAGGATACCTATTCTCGATGGTTGCTTTGTTGAGCATTCTATAGTCAATAGATAACTAAAATGAACAATATTTATTTTTAAAAGAGAGTAGTGGTGCACCACATGGTGACACACTAGGCCTTATTAGTCCTTTTTATAACAACCCTTGTAGTTGCACCTTTAACTCTTGCATCTCTATATGATTCATCCTATAAGAATCTTTGTGGATAGGTTTTGCTCCTAACATTAACTCAATAGTAAAATCAAATTCACACATAGGAGGAAGTTTGGGTAGGTCTTAAAGAAATAAATCCTTAAATTCTTGTAAAATTAGGTGTTTTCTAAGTACTTCTTCCTTTTTTATCCTCCTTGACTTCATTGAGTTTCACCATATAAACCATCCCTCCATTATTGATGGTTTTCTTTAGTTTCTTAGTGGATAACAATTGAAATTAGAATGATCCTTTATCACTGTGGATAATCGACATTCCTCTACCCTTCTTCGAATACTCTATCCATCTATCTTGGAAATTGATTAAGGATTTATAAGTCTATAACCAGTCCATCCTAAAAATATTAACAAAAGTATGCAGTGAAGTTACATACAAACATCCTATGATAGAACCACTAGTTAGGGCAAGTTCTACCATTAAAAATCATTAATCCAATAAGTAGGTTTTTCCAGAACCATACTCAACCTTCCACCCTTGTGCCAAATATCCTAGTCTTTATAGCATATCCCTAACTATACAAGAAGAAATAAAACTAGCTATAGCTATTCAATCTATCACAACTTTATTTTGAAGAGAAGGATAAATTTTACCTCCCTAAGGCAATGGAGTGGTTTACCTGCTCTAGTTATTATTTTCTATGATTGTATGGATCTCAGGTTTTGGTCCATCTATCCACTTACATTTTCTATATTTGGATAGTAGATTGCATAATGTGGACCCCCACACCAATAGCAACCTCCCTTGAGGCCTGGGTATTTTTCCTAAATCTGCATCCCAATTTGCTCTACTTGTGATAATTTTAGTTACCCCTAAATTCCTTTGTTCCTTTATTTGCACTTAGGCCTAACTATGCTCTTCTTAATCCACATATGTTCCCATTTCCTAAGGCCAACACCCTTCATTTTATTAAGGTATTATCAAAAAAATTTAAATGAGTTTACAAAATTAAATTAGGTGTTATTCGATGATTTGAGTTGATGTATTTGTTTCTTTTGTTGATTTGTTAGTTCCTTCTATTGGTCTATTTGTACTTGTAACAAAAAGATAACAGTAGTGAGATTATTCACCTCTTTATTCAGATTTATTGAGCTTTCATATTTGGTCCTTCCCTTAATATTATCCTCATGGGATGGTTTATTTGGGAGAATATATTTTCCTCTGGTCTTTGGTGCCATTTATTTTGGTAACACAAAAGAAATAATACTATGTTAGGTTACAACTTCTTCCCTAAAATATACTACTAACTCTAGCTAAATACATCATCCACATAAGCTAACTATAAATTTTTTATACTAAGACCACCCTCACTCTATGTAGGGTGTTACTCTAAAAACTACCATCTAATTTCATTACTAATTGCCATACTTACAATACGTAAGGTGCCATAGTGAAACTAGCTACCCTTCTTAGGGTCAATTCTCTATAATTCTAGCAATTAAGAATTCTAGATCCTCCTAGTTTTATCTTAAGAACTAAGTTAAGGCATCAATAGGAAGATACCTAGATCCTTAGCACATTTCATGAAGCCTCTAGTCCCTCATACTTAGAGCTTTGATACCAAATGTAATGACCCATAAATCTAACTAAACTAACTAAGGTAATTTTTTTTTCCAATATAAAATTGAGAGCGATTTACATATCCCTAACTAGCATATGTAAATTCTATGAAGTTATCTAAATTAATCTAATATTTTAAAACTGGTCATATCATGCTATGATGAGCCAACATTTCTGCTTACTTAACTACTGAAAGGATACACCCATCCCTATACCATACATAATCCTATTTATATAGGTATACTAAGTGTATTGTGAGTAAGCTATTAATATCATCCCATGGATGAGATAACTTATCCCCTTAACTATCGAAAGGATACACCCATTTCTATACCATACATAATCCTATTTATGTTGGTATACTAAGTGTATTGTGAATAAGCTATCAATCTCATATCATTGATGATCTAACTTTTACCCTTTTTTTTGTTAAAGGGATATGCCTATTTCTACACCATACACAATCTTGTTTATATAGGTGCACTAAGTGCAATGCCAAGTAAGCTATCAATATCATTGTTATGATGAGGTAATTTACTCCTTTCATTACCTCTAGGTAGTAACCAAGTTTACTTAAATCTACTTGATATTTCGTAAATCTATCAGGTTTAGTTTTCTAGAAGAAATATTTAAATTAAGGTTACTCAAAGTCCTTCCTAAGGGATCACATAATATCTTTGGTTTTCGTTCTCTAATTCTAACACAAGCATAATCATATTTAGATGTCAATTCCATTTATCTAACTATAATCAAATCATGTAATATATTTCTAATCTTACTTTATTTGGAATGATATAATTATTAAGTTTATCTACTTAATTTAAGCATGGAATAATATCTAAAAAAAAATTAAAGGATGTATTTAAGGACATCATGATCAAACTAAAAATTAAAAAAATAAAATATCTGAAGAAAATACGACATCAAAAAGTACCTAAATAGGATACCATTATCCATCTAAGCATTAATACAACATAATAGTTTATGAAAACATAGATCATTTATAAACCATTAGGAGATACATCTTTCATTCAAATATTCAACCTTTACATTATTCAAGTATGGTAAAAGTACTTCCATACTTTTAAAATAATAAAACATTAAAACATTCTCCAATAGGAGATTACTCAACTAGAGTCTATTCCATAATATATTTTACAAGTGTTCACTACAACATATATCAAAGGTTAATATCTTATATCTAAGTGTCCTCCTTAGTCCTTCTCGATTTCCATTGCTCAATTGATGGTATTAAGGGTTCAGGATAGCTCATAGGCCTTATGAAGCATGCAAATAAATGCATATACTAAATGACCTATGAAATAGGTGCAATTATAATTGGATACCAAATTGCAACTATACAAACTACTCAATGCATTTTTTCATAAATCATTCACTCAAAACATTAGAAGAAAACCTCATACATCCATTATTTATCTTATCATAAAAGGAGATTCATTTTATCCTTTAGGAATGAAAGTCATTTATAATTTATCAAAAATGAAGTAATTTAAATAAACCTTCATCAATCAAATGTCAATGTATAAAATCACACAATCCATTTCTAAAATTAACTAAGAGCCCATACTTTTAAATATCTATATAAAATCATTTCTTTAGTATTTTTACAAACTATATATTTAATCAATTAAGGTCTCATACTCTTAACTAATTAAAATTTATACAAAACCACTTATTTAACAAAATTTATACAATAGTATATTAAGATTTAATATAATTAAAATTTATACAAAACCATTTCTTTAGCAAAACCACTTCTTTAATCAATTAAGGTTGACTATAATTAAAAATTATACAAAACCATTTCTTTAACCAATTAAGGCCCCATGCCCTTAACTAAATAAATACCTATACAATTCTATTTCTTTAATCAATCAAGGTCTCATACCCTTAATTAATTAAATACTTACATTAAACCATTTCTTTAATCAATCAAGGCCTCATGCCCTTAACTAATTAACTAATTATACAAATAATTTCTATCTATTTTCCTTTTAATAAACAAAGGTGCCCTAAGTTCATATAAATTTAATTAATGAATGAAAATACCATTATTTTGATTTATTAATTATCTCTTAATCCTAATTTCAAAAGGGGTTTTCATTTTAATCAACAAGTCACAATACAATCAACTTGATATCAAAAATAGGGGTTTAAATGGTCCACCAACAACTTGGGTAAAAACTAACGGTTCAAAAGGAGTCAAAATCCTAACATAAAGGTCAACATAGGGGGTTCAAGGTTAATAGGTGACCCCCATGCAAGATAATTTGATGCCCAAGGTAGCCCTCGGTAGGCCTGCTCAAGATAACCAAGCACCTAACTACACTTGGCTAATATACCTAGTGGGTGTTGGAAATTACAAAATGGCCCATGCCTTTTGTATTCTCTATGTGGGACTAAGTTTTAAAAAAAACCAAGTGCCTACCCTTGATCGAGTGAGATGACGACCAAACAATGCCACGTCTCCCTAAATTGGCCAGGGCCACGTGTATACAAACTATGCATAAATTAAAGACTAAGGTTTGTTAATAAGGCTTCATTGATACTGTAAAATCATTTCAGTGATATCAATAGGTCTACATACACATAACTGGCCATTGGTGGAAGTGATGCTTTTACATAGGGTACATAAAATCATACACCCATCCATGGACGTCCTTCAAAAACAAGGGATATTAAAGTATGTCAAACTCTTGATGCTTGATTATGACTATGTAGGGGGGATTTGAGGCTACTCACAAGTGATCAAATAACTCAAAGAAGAAACAAAAAATCAAAGGGACTTAAAACATTAGCTTGATAGAGAGCAAAATGAGTAATAGAAAATTTTGATTTAGACCTACATTCCTAATAGGTCAGAAGGCCATTCTAGGTTTACTAATAGGAGGTTACCACATGTTTCTAAACATCTAAAAGTATAATCCAATCAACATAACAAGCAAAAACTAAAAAGGGAGTTTAAACCAATTTTATTATGATGCTAAGGAATAGGAACTATTGACAAATACAACAAAACACTTATTTTTAAAAATAAAAGCTTCCCAAGCCATGTAAAAAATTTAGAGATAAGAGTTAAATGAAAGTAAGCCCAACCTTAATCTTGTGTGATGTAATTCTCCTCCAAGGTTGCCTTCTTGCTTTATCTTCTCTTTTTGCCTTCGTCCCTTCATCCCAAAAATAGAAATAATCCCACTTCTTTCTCAAACTCTCGGTCCTCTTAACAATGGAAACTATCTACCCAACCCCAAAAATCCTCAAAACAACATAAATTTTATCTACCCACAATAATGCTATCCTTACCCAAGGCAGCCCAAAAAATGGGATATTTGAATTTAAAATGGTTCTTTCCCTTTTTCAAAATATCTTGCCTTAAATAAAAATCTATTTTATTTTTTTCATTATTTCATTTATAAAACCATTATTTTCTTTCTCAAAATTTTAAAGGATAAATCTATTAATTTGCTTATTTAATTAATATAAGATAAATCCATTTATTTTCTTTATCTAATTAAAAGGTAAAGAGAGGGTTAAAAAAGCATTAACATTTATTGTATTGAATTTCAATTTAGTCCAAACTATAAAAGCAATTAATCATTCGTTATTTAAATAGAATACCTATACTAACATTAAATATTAGTATGGTATCAAATCGGACTAAGGATTAATGGAGCCTCTATGTCCATTAGTCCTTTCCGAAGGGAATTTATTTAACCAATCTTCTTACACACAAGACACATGTAAGTAAAATTGAATAGTCAGTGCATCAAACAAGATGGTTGACTTATAATAAAACCCAAATTGCCTATCCTAGTCGAAAGCTTACAGTAACTTTTAGGTTACCAAATTGGTACAAAGGATGATTGGATTATTTATAACCACCCTAAATCAAGAATGCATACCTATATGAGGGTAGTCATCCATGCTACCATAAGCTATCTTAATCATCATCTTCCTTTTCAAGTACCCTATTATTGGTGGTTGATTCTACCTATTCCACCCATGGATATATCTGGTCTTACATATTGACAATACATCAACAGTACCATATCCCATTAAGATTAATCAATATAAACATTGCATAATCATCCATATGCATCAAAACTAGCATCAAGTAGTCATTCATCAATACATAATATATTATGCAAGAGTCCTTCCAAGGTGGGTCATGACACATGATACATCAATGTAAATTTGACTACCTATTGTAGTACTATTAGTAGTTCTAAAATGTAAAAAATCTCTATAGTTTTACCATCATATAAGAAAAAATGAGTCTTATCTTGTACAATGATAACTATATTAATCACAATATTTTTAGTAGAAATATCAAGTAATTTATATGCCTTAGATTCTTCATTATAACCAAAAAACAAAATTTTTATTTTTAACATCTAGCTTAGTTCTCTTCTCTTGAGAAACTAATATAAAAGCAACATAACCATAAATATAAAAATAACTAAGTAAATATTTCCATCTAGACCAAGCTTCCTTTGGAGTAACATTCGACAAAGCTTTACATGGAAACATATTTATATTGAAGACCATAGTATTTATCACTTATTCCTAGTAATAACATGGTGCATTTTGGTGATGAATTATGCATTTGGCCATCTCCATGATTGCCATTTTTATCCTTTTTATTATCCCATTTAATTTTGGTGTGTAAAGAGTTATATGTAACATGTGTATACATAAAAATATCGATACTATTTTGACATACAATAACCTCTTTTGCTTTCCATATTGTTTTTGTACAAGTACCTTACATGTGTGAAAGTATAAAAACATTCATACTTATGGTATATCCACATATAACATGAATAATCATTACCCATCAACAAAAAATACTCTACACCACAAAAAATACTTTTGAACATGTATAATGTTTAGATACTCTAAAGTCAAAGTACTAATCAAAAAATCAATCAAAGGCACTAGTTTATACAAAAGTAAGCTTCTCTTATTTATCTTCTATCTCAATAACATTTAATTATTTATTTTGTTTAATATTTAAGTTATTGCAATCCTATTTGAAATAAAAAGGTTTCTTATAGTAAAATGAATGACCTAGGGCATAAACATCACCGAATACATAAAAGGTTTACCTCGATGCAACTGGAGGTTATAGTGGTGACAAGGAGCAATATTTAAACCCATAAAGAGGCATAGAAAAGTGTAATGTGTTACCAATTCCTCTAGTATAATAAAAATAAAAATAAAAACAAAAATAAAATGACTTAGGACTACTTTATATTAGAATTTTTACCTTGGTTATGATCAGATGATGAGGGCTTAACATTTTGATTGTCTATATTTGGATTTAGTAGTCAATACATTCTTTGTATTCCTTGAGGTGAATACTCCCATCTATGATTGTTACCTCTCTTTTATAAAAGTAAAAAAGAAATCCTTTCAAAATTAATATTTTGGGTTTTAATAAGCAAATGTAAAGACTCAAGAAAAGACTTATAATATGGAGGCCAACTTTACAAAATAATGTTGACCATGTCCCTATCATCAACTATCTTCTAAATAGAATTTAGTTGATATCTATCCTTTAGACATGTAAGGTACTAAAAAACAAACCCTCCTTCATCCAATAATGAAGAATAGAGAATACTCTTAAAAAATAAAGCACGCCCTACTTTTGATATATGATACTTATTATACAATTTTATCAATAGTGTTGTAAAATTATCTTCATTATTCATGTTAGGAATTAAATCGTTTGTAATAGATAGTTTTAGAAGTGCCAATGTTTCTCTATGTCACTTGTTAAATTCATAAAAAACATCTTTTGGTATTTTATTTTTCTTTAGTATTATATCCACAAAATCTCCATACTCATAAAATCTCTTATGGATCCACACACTATAATTTATTCTAGCCAGTTTCTATAAATTTAGAAGAATTAAATTTTGAATATTTATTGTTCTTCCATGTTGAAAATATTGAGTATATTTAGTTGTCATTGATATCAAAAGATACATGAGGTGGAAATATTTTGATGTCAAAGGTGCATGGTAGTCAAGGCAAAAATATATTTCGATGAGTTTGATAACGAGCAACGGATAAAATTCAAAGCAAGGTATATGGACATAATTCAAGGCAAGGTATATCTCCGAGATATTTTTCTAAGAGAAGAATTATAATATTTAAATGTCAAATTTAAATATTACAAAGAAGGAAAAGGTTTAAAAGGTTTTATTATAATTTCTTGAAAAATATTTAAAGACCACAAGAGGAGGCAAAGGTTTAAATACAAAGATTTATTTTTCCAAGGGCCAAAGGTTTAAATATTATAATATTTAAATATTTTATATTTAAAATATTATAATCAAAAGAAGGTTTAAAAATAAAGAGCGCCAAAAATTATTAGAGGCTATATGAAAGTCAAAAATCAAAAAGAAAAACATGAGAATCAGCGTTCTTCTAAAAAGAGGCAATCTGCATATAAATAATGCACTAAAATATTTATTTGGCTACGGTTTTTGTGTAGCGCAATTCAAAATCCTTTTGCGCATTGAAACTACGAATCACAAGAAGAAAGGAACATGAATTTTGGTAGGAGTTAAAGTGAGGATAAGGACACGGTGATCCGCTATAGGTTTCAACTGGGTAGCTAGTCCAAGTTGTCACTTGGATAGTGATAAGGTGCTACAGAGGAGAAGGTCATAGGTTCGATTCATGCAGGCACTGTTTTGGTGGTAGAAACACTGTTTTGAGCAACAATAAAGAGGAAGGTTTAAATTTACGTCATGCATTATTGTTGCTACCCATTGGGGTAGCCCATATGGATGCCTAGCTAGTGCTAGGGTGCTATGGAGCAGGAGGTCATAGGGTCAATTCTTACAAGCATTGTTTTGCAAGGCAGAGAAAGGAAATTGTGCGCTTGGTGGAAGGTATGCATAATATTTTTTGATTAAAATTAATTTACAAAGGCAAATCGTTCGCTGGGCATATTGAATATAAAGGGGGGAAAATATTTTGTTTTAAATTTTATTTAAAAAGGGATTCATACGGTGTAATAGGTATTATTTGATATTGTAATTTTTGCAAGAGGAAAATAGACATAAGGTGATTTGAGTATTATTTGAAAGTTGTAATATTCTATTTTTAGAAAGGAGAGATAAGGTGTATTTGTGATTATTGTTATTTGTATTTTTACATTATTATAAAAAGGAGGTATAAGGTGTATTTTGGTTTATATTTAATTGTATTCTTGCATGATAGAAGAAGGGAAATTTGAGGGTTTGTTTATTATGAAAAGATTTATTTTGTGAGACCAAAAAAGAGTTATAAAGTATTATTTTAAATATTTCTCATGCACATCTTTTGAGAAGGGTTTTTGTTGTATGAAAAGGAGATTTGTTAACTTGTTTTTCAAGTGGCAAAAGAAAGGAAAATTATTTTTGAGACATGTTTTCAAGGCACGACATCATCAAGGCAATTTTGAGGTATGGTGATCTAATTATTTCCTAAGATGATTTTTAGTTGAATAAAATATATTATTTTGTCATATGTTTGAGGTACAAATATTGAGTGTTGGAAAATATTATATATCAGATTTATGAGCAAACCTATGCATTATTTTGAATGATATTGGAAATGAAAGTGCAAAATATTATAGATCTGATTTATGAGCAAACTTATGCATTATTTTAAATGATATTGGGAATGAAAGTGCAAAATATTATACATTAGATTTATGAGCAAACCTATGCATTATTTTGAGTGATATTGGGAATGAAAGTGCAAAAGTTTTTTTTTTAAGAAAAAAAACCCCTTGCGAGGCCGCCTTGGTCTAAGAGACCATGAATAGGGGGTTCTACATCATCAAAGTCACCCGAGAGTCACACCCGACCCTGCCCGCACCAACATTATCAATTAGATTTTGGGTACCCAATTCAAGTTTTTGGTAGGGTGGAGATTTTATCCTAGGACCTCCCTTGGAGGATTGCCATCTCCTCTCCAACTCACCTACAACACCTGGGTGAAAGTGCAAAAGTTATAGATCAATTTTATGTGCAAATTTATGCATTGAGTGTGATTGATTTAGGATACAAATTACAAGGGTTATAGGCCAGCTTTTTGAAACAAACTTATGCATCATTGTTGAATGAAATTAGAATATATGTACAAGGGTTTGAAAATAAATTTGTGCATTATTATTGAATTAAATTGATAATATATGAACAAGGATTTGTGAAGCAAAAGTGTGCATTGGTTTAGATTGGTTTTGGAAGCACATAAGAGGGTCAATCATCAAGTTCTAGACTAGAGCTATCTTGTGAATGCAATAAATGTGAGACATGTGAAAGTGATAGACTTAATGAATGTGAAATAATATATTGAGTATTTTTAGTGCATATCATTATTCATATGTTCATGAAGATAAAAGAATTTTGGGTAGAATATGTCTGAATTACTTTAGTCAAAGAAATAACTTTTGAGAAGGATATAAGCATTGTTTGTATGCAATATTTAGGAATATTTGAGTAGGTTCTTTAAGTAGCATTGAGATAGATTTAAGCAGGTTTTAGCAGTGATAGTGAGAAGAATTGAGCAAGTTTGGTGAGCTAATTTGATCAGGTTGGTTGACCAAAATTGAGCAGGTTTTGTGAGTTAATTTGAGTAGGTTTGGTGAATAGATTTGAGTAGGTTTGGTGAGCATATTTGAGCAAGTTTGGTGAGCTTATTTGAGAAGGTTTGGTGAACAAAAATGAGCAGGTTTGGTGAGCTGATTTGAGCAGGTTTGGTGAGGATATTTGAGCATGTTTGGTGAGTAGATTTGAGCAAGTTTGGTGAGTATATTTAAGCAATCCTTTTGAGTAGGCTTGGAGTAGATTTGAGTAGGATTTTTGAGTGAACCAAAGCAAAGGGGATTGGTGTATCCTATGGATAGAGGTCCACAAAATAGATAAAATGGGATTGGTATATCCTATGGATAGAGTTACATGAACTAGAGCAAAGGGTATTGGTGTCTCCTATGGATATAGGTCCATGAACCAGAGCAAACGATATTGGTGTCTCTTATGGATAGAGGTACAAAAACTAGATCAAAGGGGATTGGTGTCTCCTATGGATAAAGGTACATGAACTAGAGCAAAGTGGATTGGTGTCTCCTTTGGATAGAGGTCAATGAACTAGAGCAAAGAGAATTGGTGTCTCATGTGGATAGAGGTCCACAAACCAAAGTAAAGGTAATTGGTATCTCCTATGGATAGAGGTCCTTAAACAAGAGTAAAAGGTATTGGTGTCTCCTATGGATAGAGGTCCATGAACTAGAGTAAAAGGGATTGGTGTCTCCTATGTATAAAGATCCATGAACTAGAGAAAAGGGTATTGGTGTCTCCTATGGATAGAGGTCCACAAAATAGATAAAAGGGGATTGGTGTCTCCTATATATAGAGATCCATGAACCAGAGAAAAAGGGATTGGTATCTCCTATGGATAGAGGTCCATAAACTATATTAGAGGGGATTTGTGTCTCCTATGGATAGAGGTACATGAACTTGAGCATAGGAAATTGGTGTCTCCTTTGGGTTGGTACCCAAAAACATTGTAATAGGGAATTCATTCCCAAGAGATTTATTGAGAAAAATTATAAGAAATATTTTCTCCATGGATGTATCCCACATTGGGTGAACCACATTAAATTTGTATCTATTATGTGTATGATGATCTATGCATTGTTTCATTACTACAATTAATAATATTGGATAATACTACTTTGGAAAGAAAAGTAATTTTTTTATCTTATACTCTTCACCTCCCATCTCAATAAAATATTGTGTTATTTAGTTGGTATCATAGTTGTTTCCTTCATGAAAGCCTAAAAAATTGAAGGAATATATTAGAGGAACACACATGGCTCATAAATAAGGGTTTTCATCAAATAAGGCTCCATTGTTTGATGGGACTAACTATGTTTTATGGAGTGTGAGGATGAAGACTTATTTTATGGAACATAGATATGATATATGGAAATCCATTGAAAATGGATTTACACAATATACAACTCCTCCTACATATCCAAGTGGTAAGAAACAATATGAAGATAATGCCAAGGCAATGAAAGCAATTTTGAGTGGGTTATCTGAATTAGAGTTTGTGAAAGTAATCCAATGTACCTCAACAAAATAAATGTGGGTTAAGTTACAAAGAATATATGAAGGATACGACAAGGTCAAAATGGAAAAATTTCAAACACACAAAAGGAAGTTTGAAGACTTGAATATGAAATATGATGAAGATATTGCTATGTATCTACTTCATGTTGATGAGGTTGTCAACACTATTCATGGAATTGGAGAAAATATTGAGGAATCTACTATTGTTTAGAAAATATTGAGGTCATTCCCTATGAGGTATGATGCAAAGGTTTCAACAATAGAAGAGATGAAGGATCTCAAAATTTTAAGTATGGATGAGATACATGAAATTCTCACAACCTATGATATGAGGACATAAAAAGAACAAACATAAAAAAGAGATGCAACATTAAAAGATTCAACTAAAGAAAATAATAAAGAAAAAGAATAAAGTGATGAATCACGTAGTGAAGAAGAGGTTAACTTTATGAGAAGAAATAAGAAGGGTCCAATAAAACACAAAAATATATCGACTGTGAATTTTTTTAGCTGTGGTAACATTGGTCACTATGCAACTAATTATCCACAAAATGGAGGTAGTAGAAGTGAAGAAGAAAAATATTACAAGAAAAATAAGGAAAGAAATTTTTATTATGAGAAGAAAAATAGGCATGGTCAATGCAAGCATGCGAAGAAGATTTTTCAAAGGTAGAAGAAGAGTTTTTATGTTGAATAAGAAAGTAGTGCTTCAAGTGAAAGTGATGAAAGCTTCTCTGATAATGAAAAAGAAGAAATTCTATTTTTTACCATAGAAGAGAAATAATATGCTCATGTTATTAAAGATCTATAAAAAGAGAAATATTTAGAAAATGAAGAAGAAACCATGGTTAACATAGAGGAGGAACTTATTGTTGCTCTTAGAGAATTGAAAAGGGTTAGAAAGAAGAATTCATAATTGAAGGCTTGAGTTTAAGAGGATGAGGAAACAAAGACAAAGTTCCTACAAGATATCATAGACTTAAAAGTGAAGGTTGAAAATACAAAAAAAATTAAAGAAGTTATTGTTGAGAAATTAAAGGCAAAATAACTAGAATGTGAAAGACTAGAACATGAAGAAGACATTCTGAGGAAGGGACTTGAGAAATTCAATAATAATATATAATAGTTTAGGAAAAGCTCAAAATATTTTGATGATATTATCAAAACATAGTTATCTACATTTATGAATGAAGAACACATGCTTATACTGAGAGGGGGGGTGAACAATATAAGATCAATTTTTAATTTTCTTTCCCAAACAATATTATCCAATATTATAAATGGAAATATCAATAGAAGTAATCAAAGTAATGTAAGAATCATCACACACAAGAGAGACACAAATTTAACATGGTTCACCCAATATGGGCTACTCCATAGATAAAATATTTCTTCTACATTTTCTCAACAAATATCTTTGGAATAAATTATTTATTATAATGTTTATGAACCTCTATCCAAAGGAGACACCAATCCCTTATGTTCATATTTGTGCATCTCTCTCCATAGGAGAACTCTTTATTATTTTATTTGGTTTGTGGAACTTGATCTAGGATAACTCTATCTCCTTAATTGGTTTGTGGATATCTCTCCACATAAGAACTCTATCTCCCCAGCTGGTTCATGGATTACTCTCCATATGAGAACTCATTCTACTTGCTCTAGTTCATAGATATCTCTCCACAGGGTAACTCTTTCCCCTTGCTCTGGTTTGTGGATATCTATCCATAGGAGAACTCTTTCCCCTTGATCTGCTCTGGTTCATGGATCTCTATACACAGGAGAACACTTTTTGCATTTGATCTGGTTGGTGATCTTCTAGAAGACTTCTACCCCCATTTATTTGGCTTGTGGATCTCTCTCCAAAGGATACCTCTATCCCCACTACACTGGATGGTGGATATTTATCCACTCGATAGTGCTATCCTCTTTGCTTTATCACCTCCAAATCCTATTCTCAAATCTATATCAAATATACACCAAAATATATCCCAATTCTAGCACAAATATTCTCTAAATATGCTCACAAATATGCACTAAACTTTATCTCAAATCTACTCCAAGCCTTAACACAAATCTTGAATAACTCAAAAATCAAACCTGATCTCAAATATATCTCAAATTTTCCCTCAAGCCTTCTCAAAAGACTTTATCAAAACTACATTCAAGCCTTCTCAAAAGACTTGCTAAAAAATACCTTCAAGACTTCTCAAAATACTTGCTCAAATATGCCCTCAAGACTTATAAAAAGACTTGCTCAAATATGCCCTCAAGCCTTCTCAAAAGACTTGCTCAAAACTGCCTTCAAGACTTCTCAAAAGAATTGCTCAAATATGTCCTCAAGTCTTCTCAAAAGACTTGCTCAAAACTGCCTTCAAGCCTTCTCAAAAGACTTTCTCAAATTTATCTTAATGTTGCTCACTTAACCTGCTCAAATATTTCCAAACCTTGCACACAAACAAAGCTTATATCCTTTTTAGAAATGCTTTCCTCAAACAAATATATTCTACTTAGAATTTGTTAAATCTCTGGAAAATATAGAGAATGATATGCACTTGCAAATAGCTCAATATGTTCTAATCAATCATTAAATTTTTTGCTTTCATATATATCACATTTATTTCTCTTTTAAAGGTAGATCTAGTCTAGCACATGACACCTATCTTCTTGATGCACACACTTGCTTTCACAAATTATATTTATAATGTTTGCACATTCACTTTCAATATCACTCCAAACCAATGCTCATAAGTTTCATACTATCATTCAAAAAATGAAGCACAATTTTCTCAGAAACCCTACACTAGGTGCTTCCACTTTCTTTCAACAAAAATGCATAATGTAGATCTCAAAACCTAACTCAAATATTTTTAACAATGCTTATAAAACAACCCTTTTATCTCCACATTATGTTCCAAAAAACCTTTCTCAACAACACACCTCAAAGAAGGAAAAATATGCCCATATCTCATATTTTTTTTGATGAAGATATGTCATTAAAACCTATTTCACAAACAACCAATTATTCTTGTGCCACTTCAAGGGTTAGATAGCAAGAGTCTATTTCAAAATATCCACATGAAAATTCCATCCAAAATGTGCTCAATAAAATCTGAAAATGATGTTCTAGAACCCTTTTTTTAGTCTCAAGGAAGATGCATTAAAAAACAACAAAACCTGACAAAATTATTTTCACAATGCAAGAAGTACAATAAAATTTTCAAACTAATTTTACACCTTATTACTCCTAATATTTCAAATTAATTTTCAACCCAACAAATATCACAAGTTACATAATAAAATTTTTATTTACACCTTATACCTCATACTTGACATTAATGCACTTCCAAAGATATAATTAAATAAACCTTTTATTTTATACCCAAAGGCACTAGCAAAAACACCATTTAATATTTTGTTCAAAATTCAAACCACATTCATAACCATTTTATTTAAAAAAAAAAGCCAAAACAATACCCCTTACATCTCTGTAGACAAACGTGCATACCTTAGAACCTTAGACTTTGCATAAAATATTAATACCTTTGCTGCCACCTACCACCATGATTAGAACCTGTGTTGCTTGATGGTTTGCACCCTAGCCATGGCTAGGCCACCATGTGGGCTATCCACCGATATGAATACTAAAGGCATACATTTCACTTTAACCTAGTTTTTTCTACGTGAAAAAAAAGGAACTTTGAACAAAAATTTATCTCCTACCTCCACCACGTATCGAACACGAGACCTCTCTACTTCCATGCACTAGCACTATGAATATTACCATCTAGGCTAGCTTCCTATACAGAATCAAAATTTGGAGCCCCTACTCCTTATACCTTGCTCTTCCTCAATTTTGGAAAAATACCTGTCATCTTCTCCCTCTCCACCACAAATCGAACAAAGACTTTGGTGCACAAATTTCTCAATGTTAAAATGTCAATTAACCACCTTGGCATTGCAATATTTATATGATATATTTGGCATAGACCTTGACGTCGGCGAATACGAATTTCAAACCCTTGGTGCTCAAATTGATTTTTAAATATTATAATAATTTAAATCTTTAGATTTAAATATTATAATTATTTTCTTTGGGCCTTTTCTTAGGATAAAAACTTTGCCACCATAGTAAATTAATTTATCCTTTTATTTTGCAAATATCACCATGGTAAATCAATTTGACCTTTTTTTTTTTTTTTCAATGCCACCATGGAGAAAACCTTTCCTTCTTCTTACTGCCTCATGCCTCATGTGCCCTTTGAAGAATATTCTCACTTTGATATAAATGAAAAACATTACCATCAAATTATGACATCAAACCTTTTAACATTAATGAAAAAACTATACTCAAAATTTCTAACAATATCCCCCTTTGTCATTGATGGCAACCCTTTTCTAAAAATTCCTTTTTCCAAAAATTTTGATTCCAAATATGGTCCCTAGAGAAACTGCTCCCCTGACTAAATGCTCTCCTCTTACTCAAATATCTCCCCCTTTGACATCAATGGAAAAGGTACTCCTTTGGGGCTAAATATAAGACTATTAGCTCAGCCTCCTCCCTACCTCCTCTCCTTAAGGTGATTAATTATGGGGTGGGAGTATCTCTAATCCTAGTATATAATGCTCTTTCTATTTGTCAACCTTCTTTCTCAACATACCCTTTTGATCCTTTTGAGTGTCCTTGTTCTTGCTTGTCTCTAGAAGCTCTGGAAACTCTATTCTACACCACTTGGCCTTATGCCCTAGATTATTGTACTTGTAACACTTAATGTAATAGTTATTAGAAGGTGCAAATTTCTTGAAGTTCCTCCTGGTGAAGCCATACTCATTTCTATCATGAACCCTACAATGGATTTCTTTATGATCAAATAAATTACAAGAGTAGCAATACCCTTGAAAGAGATGTCCATATTTGAAGTTCCTCTTATTAAAACCATACTCCTTCTTTCCATGAGTCCTGCAATGCATAACCTTGTGACCAAACCAATTACATGAAAAAAAACGTCCTTTGAAATTTTATCTTGAGCTCACTGGTCTCTTAGTCCTTTCTTCTTTGTGATGATTCATGTTCCTTGTTTGTGCATTATTTCCTTTCTTAGTGAAGATTCTATTCTTCAACTTATCCTCATAAGTCTCAATTTCTCCTTCACTCTCTTCCTCTAAAATTCTTCCTCTGAGCTTGATCTTGAACCTTCTTCTTGTTTCCCTTGTCCTTCTTCAAAACCAAGTCATGTTTTGATAGATGAAGATATTTGTGCACTAGTAATATTATCCAAAGTTTTGAACTTTTCCCAAACTTGTGCAGCTTGTCCTTAGAATATTTTACTTCAATACTTAGTTAAATTACCTCATGTTCTAATCTTTCACATATTTTGCTTTTAAATTTTCACTCATGACCTCTTCAAGTATCCTTGACATAGCTATTAAGTTTGTCAGGTATTGTATAAGATTTCCTTTTTCTTCCTCACATTATTGAACTTGAGCCTTTAGTCTTGAATTTTGTTTTCTAATATTTTTTAATTCTCTAAGAGCAGTAATAAGTTCTACTTCTATATCTACTGTGCCTTCCTCTTCATTTTTTGAATCTTGTTCTACTTCTTGGTCTTCAATAGCATGTTCATACTTTTCAACTTGAGGGTATTTCATCACTATCACTTGAAGTCTTGCTTCCCTTATCAACATAGAAAATCTTATTGTACCTTTGAAAAAAACTTATTTTTATGCTTACCTTGACCATACCTATTTTCTTTTCATACCTGGATTTTCCTCCTTCATTTTTCTTATAATCCTATTTCTCTTCACTGCTACAACTTACATCTTCTAGGTGATTATATGCATAGTGACCAAAATTATCATAGTTAAAACATTACACTATTTTTCATACATTTGTGCTTTCTTGAGTCCTTGTTTATTTTACCATTGTTATCTTCTTCATCACTACTTGACTCACCACTTGATTTTGATTTCTTGCATTTTGTCTTCTTTGATGCTTTGAAAGTTACCTCTTTCTTAGAGTTAGGATACGTTACTATTCTCATATCATAAGCTATAAGAATTCCATGTAACTCATCGATATTCAACTGATCAATATCTTTCATCTCTTCTATAGTTGAAACTTTTCCATCATACCTCATATGAAGTGACTTTAAAATTTTCTAAGCACCATTGGAGTCTTCAATTTCAAATCAAAATCCATGAATGGTATTAAAAATCTCATCCACATGAATTAAGTATGTAGCAATGTCTTCCTCATATTCCATATTCAAATCTTCAAATATTTTCTTGTGGTTTTGTATTTTTGCCATCTTGACATTTTTATTTCACTCATAGGTTTGCTTCAATATTTTCCATATCTCTTTTGCTGATTTGCAATGCATAACTTTCACAATTTCTACTTCACGTAATCCACTCAAGATTCCATTCATAGCCTTAGCATTATTCAAATGTAATATATTACCATATTTATCTATGGGAGGATTGGTTGTAGGTGTGAACCCATCCTCAACTGATTGCCATATCTCATATCCTTGTGCCATCAAGTAAGTCTTCATTATTATACTCCAGAAAGCATAATTTTTAGCATTGAACAATGGTTCCTTATCTTGAAGAAGATCCATTCTGATATCCCCTATGTGTTCCTATAATATATTTCTTCAAGTTTTTAGACTCTTCCAAAGAAACCTGCTCTGATACCAATTGAAGAGCACAAGCTTATATTGAGATGGGGGGTGAACAATATAAGATCAAATTTTTATTTTATTTCCCAAATAATATAAACCAATATTATCAATAGAAATATCAATAGCAGTAATCAAATTAATGCACAAATCATCACACATAAGAGAGACACAAATTTAATGTGGTTCACCCAATGTGGGCTACTCCATGGAGAAAATACTTCTAAATTTTCTCAACAAATCTCTTGGTAATTAATTCCCTATTACAATGTTTATGGAACTCTATCCAAAGGAGACAATAATCCCCTATGTTCTGATTTGTGTATCTCTCTCTATAGGAGAACTCTTACCCTTTTCTTTGGTTTGTGGAGCTTGATCCATGACAACTCTATCTCCTCAACTAGTTTTTGGATATCTTTCCATAGAAGAACTCTATCTCCCAAAAATATTCATGGACCACTCTCCACATGAGAACTCTTTCCCCTTGATATGGTTTGTGGATATCTCTCCACATGAGAACTCTTTACCCTTGATCTAGTTTGTGGATCTCTATCCATAAGAGAAATCTTTCCCCTTATTTTAAACTCAACTATGGAAGAATATGCTCATACCTTTTTCTTGATGATGAAGGAACCTCTAAAATCTGCCACAACCACAAATACTTCTTTGCCAAGATCAAAGGAGTTAGAAGATGATAAGCTATCTCAAAGATACAATGCAAATATCAAATCACACATACACCTTATCACTCCATATTAAATAAAGCATCCATCAACATATACAAAAATGAGTAATCAAATACACCTTATAATCTCCCAATTAAATTAATATTCAATACTAAGAATAATGTCAATACAATCTCCTTTTTAAAATAACTCAATGACAATAAGTCCTCTCAACACTATAAATCTTCAATAAATCAATATGTCAAAAATAATTTATTAAAAAATAAAGCCAACTCCTTATTCCTCCAATTAACCAAAAATAATGATTAATTAAAAACCTTTTTAACTAACCCTTTTAACTCCCTAGGACCTTATGTCAAAACCTTAGGTATCACAACACACATTTAAAAATTTATTACCTTTGCCTTGGTGGGACTCGAACTCACGACGCCTCCTCTACTAGTGCCCTAGCCATGGCTCCAACTACCTCACAAGCGAGGTGCTCATTTGAAGAGCAAGAACCCAAATTGCTCTATATTCCTCTATGCATACGCCAAAATAAAAATCATGCATCACTTCCTCGACATTTCAAAACACACACACCATACGCTACTACTATGAATCGATCGTGGATCACTCTACCCACAAAACCTTAGCACTTCATCCAATTTCCACTAGACCACACTGCCTTGATGGATATGATGGTTTAGAACACAACAATCTTAACCCTTTTGCTGGTGCTTAAGACAAGTTGTTTGTCTTCTTCCGTGCACGAATTCTCACAACAACAATTGCACCCTTTTTTATTTCTAACAAAGGATGATTTAAATGCCACTAAGGCATATAGTATATATACTAATTTCCTCATTTAATTTTGAACGTCGACACCTTTAAAATTTGAATAATTAATTTATAAATTACGTAAATTCTTTAGAATTTAAATTTTATAAATTAACTTTTAAATATTTTTGCCTTTATCAAAGCCCTTTTTTATTTTACCACTTTGTATATGTTGAGCAAGGTGCAGCAACAATATTGTCATTGTTGTCAACACAGTCAGATAGATCTGGTGTTTCAGTGGACAGGAAGTTCAAAAGCTATTCAGATGCAGAAGACAGGAGTTCAAAGGTTATTCAGAGTATGGACAGTGAGTTTCCAAGAAGACCATAGTGGCCCATTTGCAAAAGATCAAAGAAAAAGACAAGTAAGAAAAGTGTCGCGATATCGCGACATATACAAAAGCAAGAAAACATCGCGATTATCGCGACATGTTAGAAGAGAAGAAAAAAAGAAAAACTATCACGATTTCATGACATGTTAGAAGAGAGAAAAAGAAAGAAAATGTCTCGATATCACGACATGTTAGAAGAGAGAAAAAGAAAGAAAAAGTGTCACGATTTCACAACATGTTTGAAGAGAGAAAAGAAGAAGAAAAATGTCATGATTTTCATGACATGTTGGAAGAGAGAGAAGAAGAAGAAAAACTGTCACTATTTCTGACATGTTGGAAGAGAGAGAAGAAGAAGAAAAATGTCATGATTTCATGACATGTTGGAAAAGAAGAAGAAGAAAAGAAGAAAAAATGTTGAAAAAAATGTCACGATTTCATGACATGTTGGAAGAAAGAAAGGCAAGTAGAAAAGTGTCATGATTTCGTGACATATTGCAAGGAAGGTTGTACGGACGAAAAAGTGTCACGATTTCGTGACATATTGCAAGGAAGGTTGTACGGACGAAAAAGTGTCACGATTTCGTGACATATTGCAAGGAAGGTTGTACGGACGAAAAAGTGTCACGATTTTGTGACATATTGCAGGAGAGAGAGGGAATGGGAGAGAGAGAAAAAGTGTCACGATTTCGTGACATTTTTGTTGTAAGGAAGAGAGAGGAGAGAGAAAAAGTGTCATGATTTCGTGACATGTTTCTTTGAAGAGAAAGAGTGAAAGAGAAAAGTCACGATGAAAGAGAAAAGGTCATTCGCGACATATGACAAGAGAAAGCGCTAAGGAGAAAAAGTGTCACGATATCATGACATGTCACATTTTCGTGACCCAAAGGCAAGATAAAGCGCTAAGGAGAAAAAGTGTCACGATATCGCGACATGTCACATTTTCATGACTAAAGGAGGAAAGAGAAAGTAAGAAGGCAGAAGTGTCATGATTTCATGACAAAAGTAAAGAAGGAGAGTACGAAGAAAAAGTGTAGCGATATCGCTACATGTATTCTCGTGGGCCAAAGCTAAGAGAAAGCGTACGGAGGAAAAAGTGTAGCGATATCGCTACATGTTGTATTCTCGTGGGCCAAAGCTAAGAGAAAGCGTACGGAGGTGAAAGTGTCGCGATATCGTGACATGTTGTGTTTTCATGGCAACAGCAACAGAAGAGTTACAGAGGCAGTTGAAGCCGACGAAGACCGATGTTAGCCGATGAAGATTAGGGTTTACAACCGATGAAGATTAGGGTTTGCAGTCGACTAATATTAGGGTTTACAACCGACTAAGATTAGGTTTTTGATCTTGAAAATATTGTTATAAAAGGAAGGTTATTTGAAGAGTTGAAGATGTTGAGAAGTGCGACGTTCGGAGACAGTGCGTAGAGTGCGAAGTTCGGTCATAGTGTGCAGTGTGCAAGTCATCGAATCATTCTAAGTGCGAAGATCACAAAGGAAGTAGAGTGCACAAAGGGGAGAAGATGAACGTTCGACAGTTAAGCAACAGATTGTGTGAAGTGATAGCACAGAGAGAGTAGAGTGCGCATAGGACAAAAAAGTGAAGCAGACCAGTCAAGGTCTTGTAAAAGCAAAGGTATCTTACTATCATTCTTCTAGTTTTAGAATTGAAGTCCAAGTTGGTGCTTGGCATAAGGGGTTGGTGCTCCTTCCAGTTGGTGCTAGCAAATCAGGGGTTGGTGCTCCTTTCTATTGGTACAGATAAATTAGGGGTTGGTGCTCCTTCCAGTGGGTGCTGGTAAACTATTTGTAAAAGTTGTTGCTTTGCAAAGGCTGGATTTGGATGGTAGTCCAAGCAGTCATTTTTGAGGAGTAGCCACATTGGTGAACCTCATTAAAATCTTGTGTTGTGTGATGTTCTCTTGTTGTACTTGCTATATCTATTTATAAGTTTTAACTGCTACTATTTTAAGAGCTGTTAATTCATGATTAAAGAGCTACACTGATTCACCCCCCCTCTCAGTGCCATTGTAAGTCTAACAATTGGTATCAGAGCTAAGTCCCTGTACAAGCTTAACCAGCTAGGGTGATCTTGGAAATAACACAATGGCAGGTGGTGAAGGCTTCTCATCAAACAAAGCACCATTGTTTGATGGATCTAATTATGCATTCTGGAGAGTCAGGATGTAGACATATCTCTGTGCTTTGGGATACGACATCTGGGATTCAGTAGTTAGTGGATACACAATTCCCACCACTCCTCCAAAAGAAGCGGATGAAAAGAAACTATTTGAGAACAATTCAAAAGCAAAGAATGCCATCTTGTGTGGATTAGCAGACAGTGAACTAGTAAAGGTCATGAACTATAAATCGACAAAAGAAATATGGGACAAATTGAAGAGTGTTCATGAAGGAGATGATAAGATCAAAGAAGCCAAGTTATAGACACATCGAGCTCAGTTCGAAGCATTGAAGATGAATGACGATGAAAACATTGAGGCATTCATGTTGAGAGTTAATGGAATCATCAATGCGATCAGAGGACTCGACGAGGATATCGATGACTCTACTATCGTGAAAAAGGTATTAAGATCTCTTCCTCAAAGGTTTGATTCCAAAGTCTCAGCGATAGAAGAAGCTAAAAATCTAAATTATTTTAGTATAGATGAAATGTATGGTTCTTTAACTGCATATGAGATGAGGATAGGAAGATCTAAACCCACTAACAGAGAAGCAGCTTTCAAAGCCCTTAAAAATAAAAACACAAAACAAGAGTCCGAGGAAGAAGAGACATCAGATGAAATGGAAGCAAACTTTGTTAGAAAATTGAAAAAGGGGAAAGGAAAATACAGAGGGAAGCTTCCATTTAAATGTTTCAACTGTGGAGGCGTTGGGCATTTTGCGACTAAATGTCCACTGAAAGAGAAGAACAAAAATGATGAAGGATCCCACCAAGAAAGAAGTGACTGGAAGATGAAAACAAATTTCAGAAAAGGCAACTTCAAAAAGAAAAGTTTCATCTCCAAGAATGTTAGTTCATCAGAAAACAGCTCCGATGAAGAGTCTGAAGAAGAAAGAGATGAAGCTCTTTTTATGGCATTTGAAGAAGTTAAATAAAAAAAAGGAGTGACCTCTGAAGTTTGTGGTGAAAATCTCGAGGCTGAAGTAGACTTAGAAGGTGAGTTGATATCTGCACTTGAAGAGTGGGAGATAGAAAAGAAAAAGAATAAGAAACTATCAAGAAAGCTTGAGGATGCAAATGGAATCATAACCAGCTTAAAAGTTCAGATAGAAGAATCTAAGAAAATCTTCGAAGATCTCGAAGTACAAATAACCATGAGAATAGACTATTGCAGCAAGCTAGAAGAAGAGACTGTTGGTTTGAGAATGCAGCTAGAAGAGATGAACAAGAAAATTAGTTGTTATCACAAACGTGAAGAAAGTTCTATGAAGCTGGATAAGATCATAAATGACCAAAGACCTGCAGGCATCAGGTTTGGTCTGGGTTTTATCGAAGGAGAATCATCAAGTGGATCAAAGGCCAGAAATGTAGAATCCACAAAGAATGAAGATAAGAAACAGGTTGATCAAGGGAAATTGCCTCATGCAAAAGAAAGCAATAATGCCAGGCTCGAAAGGAGAACTGACAATGATGGATTCACCAATGTCACACATCAAAGAAGAAGAAGACCTATGGCTCCTACGGCAACATGGCAAAGACCATCTCCCGAGGTTCAATTATCCCTTCTCTGGTTTTTGTTTTAAATGCAATGGCTATGGACATAAAATCTCAGACTGCAAATACAATGTTAGACCAAGGAATTTCACCAGTAGAAATGCTTTTTCTCCTCTGATGAATTACACAGTAGAATGTTATAACTGTCACAATTTTGGGCACATTGCAAGAAACTGTAGAAGCACATTTTCATCAAATCAGTTTCAGGGAAGAAAAGTTCAACCAAACAGGATGAGACAAAATAGAAAACTTCCTGTAAAACATGCACAAGCTGCTGATAAGGGAAAGACAAAACAAGAGCCCAAAACTACTATCAAAACAGTGTGGAAAGGAAAAGAACGACTGAAGGAAGAAAAGGAATCCTTAATCGTTCAAACTGCATTCAAAGCACAGAATAAATATGTACCATGGATACTAGATAGTGGATGCTCCAGTCATATGACAGGTGACAAACAAAAATTTGAAAAGTTACAGAAATATGAAGGAGGATCAATAAAATTTGGAAATAATGATGGAGCCAAGATAGTCGGCAAAGGCTCAGTCAAAATTAGTGATGGAAGGATTAAATCAGAAGAAGTCTTATTTGTGGATGGATTGAAACATAATTTATTGAGTGTAAGTCAGATTTGTGATAAAGGTCATGAAGTAGTCTTTATGAAGCAGGGTTGTGAAGTCAGAAAAACCAACAGTGGAAAATTGATAGCAACAGGGTCAAGAACATCTGGTAACCTGTACACGCTCTCAGAGACTTCAAAAGGAGCTTGCTTTATTGGACAGGAAGAAGAAAATTGGTTGTGGCACAAGAGACTTGGTCATATCAGTTTTGATAATCTAGTAAAAATCACCTCAAAAGGGGCTGTAAGAGATATTCCCACCATCAGCAAACCTGCAAACAACATTTGTGCTTCATGCCAAAAGGGGAAGCAAACTAGAGTCACATTCAAAACTAAAGAATACTACACAAGCAAACCGCTGGAACTAATACACACTGATTTATGTGGACCCATGAGAACACAAAGCATAAATGGTGACAAATATTTTATGTTGTGCATTGATGACTATTCCAGAATGACATGGATATTCTTCTTGAAGCATAAATCAGAAGCTTTTGATATGTTCAAGATTTTCAAAAACCAGAGTTGAGAATGAAATAGGAAAGAGGATCAAATGTTTAAGATCAGACAGAGGAGGAGAATTCATTTCAGAGGAGTTTGTAGAATACTGTGAAAAATACGGTATTAGGAGACAGTTCTCAGCAGCCAAGACACCTCAACAAAATGGAGTGGTAGAAAGAAAGAACAGGACTGTGCAAGAAATGGCACGGACTATGTTGGCTGAAAGCAGAGTAGCAGACAGATTTTGGAAAGAAGCAGTCCATACTACGGTGTACATCCAAAATAGGTACATGCTGAGAACACATGAAAACAAAACTCCCTATGAATTATGGTTCGGTAAAAGGGCAACAACAAAATACCTCAAAGTTTTTGGCAGCAAGTGCTATATCAAAAGAACTGAAGACAATCTTGGCAAGTTTGAAGATAGAGCAGATGAAGGTATTTTTGTTGGTTATTCACCTAGAAGCAAAGCTTACAAATGCTACAACAAGAGGCTAAAGAAAATTGTGGACAGTGCTGATGTTAAGTTTGATGAAGGTAAAGAACGAGTAATTAGCTATGAAACTAACTACCCAATCTATGAAGAGGTTATTGAAGGAGATGAGGAAAATGAAATTGAAAAGATACAAAAAATTGACTCAGATGATGTAAGTTGTGATTCAGAAGCGGAAGAGAATAAGAAATTCAAAACAGGCAGCTGGCATAAAAATCATCCTAGAGATCAAATAATTGGAGACCCCAAAGTTGGTGTTCAAACAAGAAGAAGAGTAGCAAGTAACTACTCTTTATTATCCAACATTGAGCCCAAGAATGTTGCTGAAGCAAGCAAAGATGAAGGTTGGATGAAGGCTATAAATGAAGAATTAGACCAGATTGAGAAAAACAAAACCTGGGAGTTAGTACCTAGACCTACGAACAAAAATATAATCGGGACTAAATGGATCTTTCGTAACAAATTGAATGAAGACGGACAGGTAGTCAGAAATAAAGCAAGATTGGTATGCAAGGGGTATGCACAAGTTGAAGGCATTGACTTTGAGGAAACGTTTGCACCAGTAGCTAGACTAGAGGCAATCAGAATGTTTCTGGCTTTAGCAGTCTACAAGAATTTCAAAGTTTATCAAATGGATGTGAAATCAGCATTTTTGAATGGGAAACTTGAAGAAGAGGTTTATATTGAGCAACCAGATGGGTTCCAACTTGGTGATAATCCAAACTTTGTCTGCAAGTTGAAGAAAGCTTTATATGGCTTAAAACAGGCACCTCGAGCATGGTATGCAAGACTAGACAACTATCTCACTCAACAAAGGTTTAAGAAAGGTATGGTGGATAGTAACTTGTATGTCAAAACAGAAAATGGGCATCTTATTGTTCTTGTTGTATATGTAGATGATATCATATTTGGCAGCAACAAAGATGAGTCATGTAAAGATTTAGCAAATAAGATGCAAAAAGAATTTGAAATGTCAATGATTGGTGAACTGTCATATTTCCTCGGTTTGCAAGTTAATCAAAGTAAGAAGGGCATATTTATTTCTCAAGTTAAATATGTAAAAGAGATGTTAAAGAAATTCACAATGGAGGATTGTAAGCCAGTTAGCACTCCCATGACGACAGGCTGCAAGTTGAGCAAAGATGACAAATCTCCATCTGTTGATCAAACCATGTACAGATCTATGATTGGAAGCCTACTATACCTGACAGCTACCAGACCAAATATTTTGCAGGAAGTATGCATGGTAGCACGCTTTCAAGCCAATCCCAAGGAGACTCATGTGACAGCAGTAAAGAGGATTCTTCGGTATCTCAAGGGTACTATGGAGTATGGGTTGTGGTATCCAAAAGGTAAAGACTTCACCCTTATATCATATTCAGATGCAGATTGGGCTGGATGTGTAGATGACAGAAAGAGTACCAGTGGAGGTGCATTCTATCTTGGAGACAGATTGGTTGCATGGCACAGTAAGAAGCAAGAGTCAGTTTCTTTATCAACAACAGAGGCAGAATATATTGCAGCGACAACATGTTGTACGCAGGTATTATGGATGAAACAAACCCTGAAAGATCTTGGTATCTGCTTCAATGAACCAATATCAGTTAAGTGTGATAACACCAGTGCCATTAACATCTCCAAGAATCCAGTTATGCATTCACGCACAAAGCACATTGCCATCAAGTATCACTTTTTGAAGGAGAAAGTTGCAGAAGGTGAGGTTAAATTGGATTTTGTTCCAACCATAGAACAAGTAGCAGATATCTTCACAAAACCATTGCCCAAGGAAGTGTTTGAGTACCTTCAAAACAAATTGGGAGTGGTCACACTTCCCAAGAATTGACTAGCTACAGGGATCACATTCTCAGGGGGAGCATTTAAGTATTTGATTATTTTTTTGCTCATGATCATAATTTGTGCTAAGTGTAACAAATTGTGCCTGAGAATGTTGTGCATGGACTCAGGGGGAGTCTGCAGTAGCCCTTTGGTATTATTGTCAAAGGGGGAGAAGAATTACAGGAAATTGCACATGTGTTGCCAACAATTCCAAAGGGGGAGATTGTTGAGCAAGGTGCAACAACAGTATTGTCATTGTTGTCAACACAGTCAGATAGATCTGGTGTTTCAGTGGACAAGAAGTTCAAAAGCTATTCAGATGCAGAAGACAGGAGTTCAAAGGTTATTCAGAGTATGGACAGTGAGTTTCCAAGAAGACCAAAGTGGCCCATTTGCAAAAGATCAAAGAAAAAGACAAGTAAGAAAAGTGTCACGATATCGCGACATATACAATAGGCAAGAAAACTATCATGATTTCGTGACATGTTAGAAGAGAGAGAAGAAGAAAGAAAAACTGTCACGATTTCACGACATGTTAGAAGAGAGAGAAAAAGAAAGAAAAACTATCACGATTTCATGACATGTTAAGAAGAAAGAAAACTATCACGATTTCATGACATGTTAGAAGAGAGAGAAGAAGAAAGAAAAACTGTCACGATTTCATGACATGTTGGAAGAGAGAGAAGAAGAAAGAAAAACTGTCACGATTTCATGACATGTTGGAAAAGAGAGAAGAAGAAAGAAAAACTGTCACGATTTCGTGACATGTTGGAAAAGAGAGAAGAAGAAAGAAAAACTGTCGCGATATCGCGACAAGTTGGCAAGAAAGAAAAACTATGCGATATCGCGACATGTTGAGAAGCAAGCAAAACTGTCGCGATTTCGTGACATGTTGGAAGAAAGAAAGTCAAGTAGAAAAAGTGTCGCGATTTCGTGACATATTGCAAGGAAGGTTGTACGGACGAAAAAGTGTCACGATTTCGTGACATATTGCAAGGAAGGTTGTACGGATGAAAAAGTGTCACGATTTCGTGACATATTGCAAGGAAGAGACGAAAAAGGTGTCACGATTTCGTGACATTTGTTTTTTTAAAGGAAGAGAATGAGGAGAGAGAAAAAGTGTCACGATTTCATGACATGTTATTTGTAAGGAAGAGAAAGAGGAGAGAGAAAAAGGTGTCACGATTTCGTGACATGTTTGAAGGAAGAGAAAGAGTGAGAGAAAAAGGTGTCATGATTTCGTGACATATGACAAAGAGAAAGCGCTAAGGAGAAAAAGTGTCACGATATCGTGACATGTCGCATTTTCATGACCCAAAGGCAAGATAAAGCGCTAAGGAGAAAAAGTGTCACGATATCGTGACATGTCGCATTTTCATGACTAAAGGAGGAGAGAGAAAGTAAGAAGGCAGAAGTGTCACGATTTCATGACAAAAGTAAAGGAGAGTACGGAAGAAAAAGTGTAGCGATATCGCTACATGTTGTATTCTCACGGGCCAAAGCTAAGAGAAAGCATACGGAGGAAAAAGTGTAGCGATATCGCTACATGTTGTATTCTCATGGGCCAAAGCTAAGAGAAAGCGTACGGAGGTGAAAGTGTCGCGATATCGCGACATGTTGTGTTTTCATGGCAACAGCAACAGAAGAGTTATAGAGGCAGTTGAAGCCGACGAAGACCGATGTTAGCCGACGAAGATTAGGGTTTGCAGTCGACGAAGATTAGGGTTTGCAATCGACTAAGATTAGGGTTACAGTCGACTAAGATTAGGTTTTTGATCTTGAAAATATTGTTATAAAAGGAAGGTTGTTTGAAGAGTTGAAGATGTTGAGAAGTGCGACGTTCGGAGACAGTGCACAGAGTGCGAAGTTCGGTCGTAGTGTGCAGTGTGCAAGTCATCGAATCATTCTAAGTGTGAAGATCACAAAGGAAGCAGAGTGCGCAAAGGGGAGAAGATGAACGTTCGATAGTTAAGTAGCAGATTGTGCGAAGTGATAGCATAGAGAGAGCAGAGTGCGCACAGGATGAAAAAGTGAAGCAGACCAGTCAGGGTCTTGTAAAAGCAAAGGTATCTTACTATCATTCTTCTAGTTTTAGAATTGAAGTCCAAGTTGGTGCTTGGCATAAGGGGTTGGTGCTCCTTCCAGTTGGTGCTGGCAAATCAGGGGTTGGTGCTCCTTTCTATTGGTACAGATAAATCAGGGGTTGGTGCTCCTTCCAGTGGGTGTTGGTAAACTATTTGTAAAAGTTGTTGCTTTGCAAAGGCTGGATTTGGATGGTAGTCCAAGCAGTCATTTTTGAGGAGTAGCCACATTGGTGAACCTCGTTAAAATCTTGTGTTGTGTGATGTTCTCTTGCTGTACTTGCTATATCTATTTATAAGTTTTAACTATTGCTATTTTAAGAGTTGTTAATTCATGATTAAAGAGCTACACTGATTCACCCCCCCTCTCAGTGCCATTGTAATTCTAACAGTATAAATAACATTTATTTATAAAATTTAAATTCAATTTGAATTTAAATATTTTATAAAATAAATATTAAAACCTCCTTTAGCTTCCTTGGGTTTTTATGAAAAACCTTTTTTTCCTTTTCTCAACCATGGTTTTAATGAAAACCCTTTTAACAAATGCTTCCAGATAATATTAAAATTATTATGAAGATATTTTACCGTTAACATTTTCACTGTTTCTATTGACCTTTTGACATCAATGGTAGATTATTCCTTGAAATCAATGAAAACTTCGTTCCTTGACATAAATTACAACTTTGACATAAAATGTCCAACAATCTCCCCCTTTGTCATTTATGGCAACCCAAAATATTTTTACTAGAAACTCAACCTTTTATTTTTTCTACACCCCCTGGGACATTGCTCCCCTGGCTCAATGCTCTTTTCAAAACACTCTTCTCTACTCAAATACCAAATCTCTTACCCTTACTCAAATCTCTCCCCATTTTACATCAATGAAAAAGGGTTACCTTTGGGGCTCGGGGCTAAGAATGAGTCTCTTAGCTTAGCCCCTCCCGCACCTCCTCTTGAAGTGGTTAATTTTGGGGTGGGAGTATTTCTACTACCAGAAAGCACTGGTATTTACCTTTGTCTTATTTTATTCTTATCTGATTCTTTTGATTCATTTGATTATTCCTTTCCATGTCCATGTTCCTGTCCATGTCCATTTTCTTGTTCCTATTCCTGTTCTTATTCATGTTTCTATTCATATCCGTATTCCTTTTCCTATTCCTATTCTTGTTCATACTTGATTCTAGAATGTCTGCTCTACACAACTTTGCTATATGTCCATAATTATTGTACTTATAACACTTAATGTTATTATTTCTTGGAGGTGCAAATGTCTTAGAATTTCTCCTAGTGAAGCCATATCCTCTTCTATCCTGAATTCTGCAATTCATTGCCTTATGACCAAATTGATTACATGAGTAGGAATGCCCATGGAAAAGCTATTTGTTCCCATATTACTATCTTTTATGTGTCCTACACTATGAACCCATGTGCCCAAACCTATGACATGAAAATAATCTTCCATTGAAGTTTCCTTGTCTTGACAACATTGGTCTCTTAGTCTCTCTTGACCTATTATGATTGTTGTTCCATCTGTTTCTTCTTGGTGCATTATTTTTTTCCTTATTGAACTTTTTTTTGTCCAACTCATCCTCAGATGTCTCATTTTATCGTACACTATATTTTTCTGAAGTTTCTTCTTCTGAAGTTTCTTCTTTTGAAGTGTCTTCTTATTCAAAACTTGAGGTTGACTTTCCTTCCCATTTCTTTTGTTCCTATTGAAATACAAGATCTATCTTTCTTGATGTAGGCTTTTGTATCTTGATTAATTTATCTAAGTTATTTGAGCTATTTTTGAACCCTTCTAGCTTGAATTTGAATTTTTTAACTTCCAACCTTAATGAAGCTACTTCTTGTTCTAGCTTTTCACATTCTAAGACTTTTGATTCTAGCTTATAATTGAACTTATTTATCTTAGCATTTGATTTATCTAGATCCTCTATAAGCATTCTTCTCTCTTCATAAAATTCTTGAAACTGATATTCTATTTTAGAGTTTTGCTTTCTTACGTTCTCTACAATTTCAAGATAATAAATAAGTTCTCCCTTCAGATCATATCCTTCTTTATCTGATTCTTCCTCTATTTGTTTTCCTTTGTCCACATCTTTATTTTCTTTTGACTTGTCTTCTATAGGATCACTTTCTTCTTTCTCTAGAGCCATTAGAATATTTTCATCTGGTCCTTCAAGTGTATCCTCATATTCATCATCACTGAAACTATAACCATTCCTTGTACAACTATATTCAAGATGTCCAAAGTTACCACATCTAAAACACTTGAGAATTATTGGTGCCCTTTTCTGGACTTATTTTTCTTCAATCATAAATAGGACTTCATCTCTATAATTATATAAAAAACTAGCATCACTTTCAATTGAGTACTTACTTACCTTATCTACATAGTAGCTCCTCGTTTGCCTTTCAAAGAACTTCTTTTGGTGCCAGTATATTTATGATTCCTTGTTTTTATGATCCTATTTTTCTTCATCATTGTTATTCTTTGCTTCTTTAAAATTAGTTTCATAGTGACCATACTTTCCACAATTGAAATATTTAACAGATTTTATATCTCTAGATCTTCTTGAATCCTTATTCATTATGCCATAATTATCTTCTTCATAACTGGATGACTCATTGCTTGACTCTGACTTCTTACCCTTTGTATTATTAATTGCTTTGAAGGTTGCTTCATTCTAGGGATTAGGTTATTTTGTTCTCATCACAAAATTTGTAAGAATACAAAGCAACATATATCTTGTCAAAGAATAACCATCCTTTGATTCTTCTATAGCTAAAATATTTTCACTAAAATTTGTTGGATGAGACATTAAGATCTTATCACAAATATCTGATTCATCCACTTTAATTCCAAGTCCTTGCATAGCATTAACAACCTCATCTACTCGAGGTAGATAAGAACTAATATATTCCTAATTATTCATTATTAATTCTTCAATTTTTCCTTTGATATTTTGTATCTTTGCTTTCTTGAAACCTTTATCTCCTTCATATATACTTTGAAACTTATCCCACATTCCTTTTATATGTTGATAATGCATAAATTTTATGAACTCTATTCTATGCAAACCTCTCAAAATTGCATTCATTGCTTTTGAATCGTAATGTTGTAGAAGCTTACCTTCCTTGTCTATAGGTGGATCAACATAGGGGTCGTATCCATTTTAAACTGATTCCCAAATTTCATTTCCTAGTACCTTTAGATAAATCTTCATTCTCAAACTCCAATATATATAATCACTTCCATAAAATATTGGTGCTGTATTATCTGATGATCCATTCTTAGAATTCATTTTTTTCTTGTAAGATTTTCCTTCAAGCTGTTAAACTATTTCGAAGGAACCCGATATGATACCAATTTAAGAACACAAGCTTGTACTAAGAGGGGGGTGAACAATATAAGACCACTTTTTAATTTTCTTTCCCAATAAATATTATGCAATGTATAGATAGCAATATCGATAGCAGTAATCAAATCAATGCACAAATCACCACACACAATAGAGACACCAAAATTTGCATGTTTCACCCAATGTGGGCTACTCCATGGAGAAAATATTTAACTAAAATTTTCTCAATCAATATCTTGGGAATACTTTCCCTATTACAATATTTATGGACCTCTGTCCAAAGGAGATGCCAATCCCATAAATCAAGTTTATGGATCTCTATCCACAGTGGATACCAATATCCTAATCTCTGCTCTAGCTGGTGATCCTCTAGAAGACCTCTACCTCCAATTCCCTTTACAAATGGAACTATATCCATGGATTACACATATATTCCCTGCTCTAGCTAGAGATCTTTGTCCTCAACTCTATCACCTCCAAATATCTATCTCAAATCTGCACTAAACATAGTCCTTCAACCTAGCACAAATCTATCATCAACATCTATCTTTGATCTGGTACAAATTTATCCTCAAATATGCATCAAACTTTGTCCTTGAATTTGTACTAAACACAATCCTTCGGTCTAGCACAAATCTATCCTCAATATCTATCTTTGATCTAGTGTAAATCTATCCTCAAATCTACACCAAACTCTATCCTTGAATCTATACTAAACATAGTCCTTCGGTCTAGCACAAATCTATCCTCAATATTTGTCCTCAAGCCTTAACTCAAAGCTTGTATTAATCTAAAATCAACTCTACTAGATCTGCCCCAAACCTTAACTCAAGGTTTGAATAAATCAATCAAATATGCTCTAAAGTCTTCTTAAAGACTTATATTAATCCTGCCTTGTAAGCTTCCACAAAATCTCACACCAATATATCCTCAAGTCCTCTCTAGAACTTGTCCAATATTCCCAATAAGTCCTCATAAGAACTTATACAAATCTATTCTCAATATGTATAGTAAGATTTCATAAAATCTCACCCAAATCTGTTCACAATTCTTCTGAAAGACTTACCTCAAATCTGCTCAACAAGTCCACACTAGAACTTTTTCAATATCATAGAAACATAAAGATAATTGTTAGAGACTCAATAAGCTCTATACTCATGACAATGCTCAATAACTTTCAATAACTCTTTTAGAAACATACAAAGAATTATTAGAGACTCAATATGATTCAATTCAATACTCAATCACTTTCTCAAATCAAATCAAAATATATAATAGTTTATTTTTTGGAACTTGAACAATCACTTCACATATCCACTTGACTAGGCTCAACAAACTCTACTCAACCAATAACTCAATGAAATAATACTTGCTTACAAACCTAGTCCAAGCATATGATACTTTACTCAAAATATTTCTAGCTGTGCTTATCAACCACTCTCACATAACAATGATACTCATGTTCCTTTCAAACCCTATATCATGTTCTTCACACAATCAATGGCTTAAAAAAAAATGCTTAGACGACAAGGTTTTAAGAAATATTTATTCTAGAAAACCTTAATCATTAACTCAACACACTCAATAAGGAAACCCTAATCAAGTCATTTTCACTCCAAACATATTTTCCAAAAACCCAATCAATCAAATCAACTATAGAAGAATATGCTCATACCTTTTTCTTGATGATGAAGGAACCTCTAAAATCTACCACAAATACAAATACTTATTTACCAAGCTCAAAGGAGTTAGAATATGATAAGCTATCTCAAAGACACAATGCAAATATCAAAGAACACATTCACCTTATCACTCCATATTAAAGAAAGCATCCATCAACATATACAAAAATGATTAACCAAATACACCTTATAATCTCCCAATTAAAATAATATTCAATACCAAGAATAATGTCAATGCAATCTCTTTTTCAAACTAACTCAATGGCAATATGTCCTATCAACACTATAGATCTTCAATAAATCAATATGTCAAAAATACTTTATTCAAAAATAAATCCAACTCCTTATTCCTCCAATTAACCAAAAATAATAATTAATTAAAAACCTTTTTAACTAACCCTTTTAACTCCCTGGGACCTTATGTCAAAACCTTAGGCATAACAACACAAATTTAAAAATTTATTACCTTTGCCTTGGTGGGACTCAAACTCATGACTCTACCTCTACCAGTGCCCTAGCTGCAGCTCCAACTGCCACATGATCTAGGTGCTCGTTTTGATATCAAGAGCCCAACGTGCTCTATATTCCTCTTCGCATGCACCAAAACAAAAATCATGTATTGCTTCCTCGATGATTCAAAACACACACCAAACGCTGCCACTATGAATCTATCATGGATCACTCCACCCACAAACGCCTTAGCATTTCAGCCACTTTCCACTAGGCCACACTGCCTTGGTGGATATGATGGTTTAGCCCACAATAATCTTAACCCTTTTACTGGCACTTAATACAAGGTGTTTGTCTTCTTCCTCGCATGAATTCTCACAATAATTGCACCCTTTTGTATTTCAAATGAAGAATGATTTAAATGTCACTAAGGCATATAGTATATATACTAATTTCCTCCTTTAATTTTGAATGTCGATGCCTTTAAAATTTGAATAATTAATTTATAAATTATTAAATTCTTTAGAATATAAATTTTATAAATTAACTTTTAAATCCTTTTGGTTTTATCAAAGACCTTTTTGATTTTACCACTTTGTATAAATTATATTTATTTATAAAATTTAAATTCAATTTGAATTTAAATATTTTATAAAATAAATATTAAAATCTCTTTTAGCTTCCTTGGGTTTTTATGAAAAACCTTTTATTTTTGCTCAACCATGGTTTTAATGAAAACCCTCTTAACATATGCTTATACATAATATTAAAAATATTATGAAGCTCTTTTTACTTTAACCTTTGCATTGTTCCTATTGACCTTTTGACATCAACGGTAGCTTATTCCTTGAAATCAGTGACAACTCTGACTCAAAATGTCCAAAAATCTCCAACTATCACTCTTCCAAAGCTATAAATGTGGGAAAACTCTAGGATACACTTTATCATAACCCAACTAAAGTTTAAATATTACAAACAATAACTTTATTAATAGAGGATAAAACTATTGAATATAAAATATCAAAACACCAAATGTTATCTGTTAGATCCAATAGATCAAAACACAATGATAAAGAAAATCTCTATTTATAATGCCACAATACCAAAAATTACTGGAGAGTAATAATTTTTAGTAGCACTAATTTCCCAAGTCAAAAAAATCAACTTGGCTAAAATGAACGATGTGAGACAAACTCCTTTCTCATATATGTGGATTTGACACCATAAAATAATATAATACAAGATGCATTATTTACATTTGTAAGCTATGACTTATAAGGATTTACAAGCTAGTAATCAATTGGTGTCAATAAAATTAGATCCTAAAAATTATAACCCATTATCCTTATAAATCCTAACAAATAATCCCTACAAGTACTAAAACATTGTTATAATAAATAATATAATAATAAAAAAATACTATTTTTCCTGGTGCTTTCAATGAAGTAAAAGGTTTAAAATGATTGTAGCATGGTGGTTATAGGTATGAAATGCGCGAAGAACGGTATGGCGGCTTCTGTAGAAAACAGTGTAGAATACTGTGGCAGCCATAAAATTCAGACAACCTTCCCAAATTTATGGCAGCTATGGATTCCACCATGTAAATTAAAAATAATTAAAAAAAAAAAATCAACAATATAATAATGTAAAATCCCTATCATATCTATTTATTCTAATAAAATTTGTGCAATTAGATGTTAAACTTGGCATTTGAGATTTTTTTTCATGGTTGTTTAACAATGTAGTTGCATATAACAAGGAGGGGGGCAAATAATGCTTCTTAAATAATCCTTGAACACATAGATATGTAGGAAAACATGTTTACATATACCAAAAATATAAACAATACTTGGTTAAATTTATATGTATACTAAGAAATCAAAATTTAATAAAGGAATAAAGGAACAAAAGAGAAAAGAAAAAAAATGCAAGAGTAGGGAGGGGGAAACAAAAGATAAAAAAAATAAGGAAAAAAGTGAAAGGAAAGGGAAAGGAACAAGAGAACTATAAAATGGTAAGATTAGAGTAATGAATTGTAAATGTGGAAATTACAGGAAATACTATAGCATGAAAAAGATAAAGCAACAACATAGGAGAAAGGGAAAGAAGAGAAAAAAAGAAAAGGAAGTGTAGGAGAAGGAAAATTAGAGAAAAGAAGTAAGAGGAATAAAAATATGAACAAGAGAAGAGAAGAGGCAAAAGAAATACTAGTACAACAAAGAATATGAAGAGGAAGAGGAAAAAGAACAATAAAAAATAGAATTTAAAAATAATAAAGGCAAAGAAGAGAAAGATGAAGGAAATACAATAAAAAGAATAAGAACAAGAACAAATAGAATTAAAAATATTAAGGCATTTAATAATATTTTTCACAAATGTAATATAATGCTTATAACAAGTATTAAATATTCATATTATATATAAATAAATAAGCTAAAATCTAAATCTAATCGTGATTATTGTTTCAATACAACTATTACTTAAACATAAACATGGTAAAATCATGGATATAAGGCCTTCCATTTTTCCAAATAATATCTTAAAAAAAAATTAAATTTTACTTTGTCCTTATTAATCAAAACAAAAACCCAAAATTTGTTCTTTAAAACCCAAACTAAATTTAACTAATGGTCACATGGACTAATTTAGAAAACAAAAAAGAACCATTATTTGTGATTATTGGTACTATAAATTGGTGTTAAAGTTGAACTGCAAAAATGCTTTGCAACACCACTAAAATGTTTTATTTAAAAATATAACTTTTTATGCTAAAATGTGCGAAAATGGTTCTATTATATAGGTGACACTATAGTGATGAATGTTATTATATAATAGTGTTCCATGCATTTTTTAAAAACTATGTCAACAACATTGGTAGTAACCTTTATCATTCCAAAACCTTGTTAATCAATGTTGGACATTTTGAGCTCATTTAGTTGTCATTGATGTCAAGGTGAGAAGTTGTCATTTATGTCAAGTGAACACATGAAGTTGTCATTAACACCATGGAGTACACCATCATTGAAGCCAGGAGAAATGCAAAGAGTTGAAGAAAAGTTGTCAAAATATTATTTTATAAGGATTTTTTTTAAAACCATGGTTGCAAATTAAAAGGTTTTTATTAAAACCATTATGAGGATATAAAAGCTTCATTAAACATCATAAAGGAAAAATTAAGGATTTTATTAAAAACCATGGTGGTAGAATAATTTTCATCAAATCAATGAAGAGCAAATGAAGGTTTAAATTTTACATAAAGGAGGCTTTAATTTTTAATAAAGTCAAAGGTTTATAAATATAGTTTATAAAATTAAAATTCTTTTAGAATTTAAATAATTTATAAATTATAAAGGTTGTAAGAAGCACCGACGTCATCGAATATTACAGAGCATCGATGTCTAGGCCATATGGTGGATTTGTGTATAAATAATATGCCAAAGGGGCATTCAAACTTACCCCTATTTGATTTGATTTTCATACGACCGAGCTAAAAGTAATTTGTGCAATCGTTGATCGTTGAGGAAGAAGACAAAGAGTTCATTTATCTTTTAGCACCAGGAAGAAGACAAAAAGGGAGAGCGTAAGGTCTGAACCACATTGGATGGAGTGTTCCATTGGTAGTGCACGTTTTATGAGAGCATTAGGAGTGGAAGAGTCCACGATCGATTCGTGTGGAGTTGGAGTGTTTGTCTTGAGTGCCAAGGGGAAATATTTTTTGGCATGCACTCATTTTGAGTGCCAGACTTAGCATAAAGAGCACAAAGTGCTCTTAAGATTTCAAATGTGCATCTAGCACATGTGGTGGGAAAGCTCGTGACTAGGGCACACAAGGAGGCAGTGATTGGGAGTTCGAATCACATAAGTGGTAAAGGTAAATTTTATTTGCCTAAAGTTTTTTTAGTATTATTTGGAGTTATAAAGGGATGTGAAAGGTTGTTTTCTTGGTTCATATTGTTGGAGTTATAAGGAAAGTTAATTTCATTTTTTCAAAGTCTTTATTACCATTAAATTTAATTAAAGAGGTTTTGAGTTAATTTTTGATGGACATTAAATTTATTTTATTTTGGAGATTATAAGGTGTTATTGGAAAAATATTTTATGTATGATGATGGTTATTTTTATAGTTGAAGTGATAAGGTGTAATTGAGTTTTTGCATTACATTGTGAAAATAAATTATCCTCTAACCTCTTTGAGTTTTGGCATAGAAGTGTTTGTTGTTGTGACAAATTTATAAGATCTTTTCATCATCAAGAAAAAGGTATGAACACATTTTTCCATAGTTGAATTGATTGATTGGTTTTCTAGAAAAGAAGTTTGGAGTGAAAAGGACTTGATTAGGGTTTTTCTGTTGATTGTGTTGAGTTAATGCTTCAAGGTTTTCTGGAATAAATAATTGTTGTTAAACCTTTGTTTGATAAGCATTGTTGTTGAAATGAGTTATTGAGTGAAGAACTTGAACTAGGGCATGAGTATCATTGTTATGAGAGAGTTGGTTTATAAGCATTGTTGTTGAAGTGAGTTATTGAGTGAAGAACTTGAACTAGGGTTTGCAAAGAACATGAGTATCATTGTTATGTGAGAGTTTTTTTATAAGCATTTTTGTTAAAGTGAGTGTTTTAGTGAAGAACAAACAAGGGTTTGCAAAGATCATGAGTATCATTGTTATGTGAGATTTGTTGTTGAGCATTGTTGGAAACATTTTGAGTTGGTGTTTATAAGCTTGGACTAGGGTTTGAGAGAGGATTATTTCATTGAGTGATTGGTTGAGTAGAGTTGATTGAACCTAGTCAAGTGGGAGTGTGAAGTGATTGTTCAAGTTTCATAAAATAAACTATTCTATATTCTAAATTGAGTTGAGAAAGTGATTGAGCATTGAGTTGAATTTGAAGCATATTGAGTCTTTAACAATTCTCCTTATGTTTCTAAGAGAGTGATTGAAATTAATTGAGCATTGTGATTAGTATAGAACATATTGAGTCTCTAACAATTATATTTATACTTCTATGGGATTGGACAAGTTTTGTGTGGACTTGTTGAGCATATTTGAGGTAAGTCTTTGAGGAGACTTGTGGAATGATTTTGTGTGAGCTTTTGTGAAAGCTTACAATACATATTTGGATAAGTTCTTGAGAGGACTTATTGAGCATATTTGGACAAGTTCTAGAGAAGACTTGTAGATCATATCTAGACAAGTTCTAGAGAAGACTTGTAGAGCAGATTTGAGCAAGTTCTAAAGAGCACTTGTAGAGTAGATTTGAGCAAGTTCTAGAGAGGACTTGTAGAGAAGATTTGAGCAAGTTCTATAGAGGACTTGTGGATAAATTAGTGTGATATTTTATGGAATATTACAAGGCATATTTGAGATAAGTCTTTGAGAAGACTTGATAGCAGCGTTGACTTGTTCAAACCTTGAGTTAAGATTTAGGGTAGATCCATCAGAGTTGATACAAGCCTTACGTTAATGCTTGAGGATAGAGATCGAGGACAAATTTATGCTAGACATAAGGACTATGTTTAGTGCAGATTAAATAATAGAGTTGGTGCAAATTTGAGAATAGATTTGTACTAGACTAGAGATAGAGATTGAGTAGATATGTGCTAGACCAAAGGACTATGTTTAGTGCAAATTTGAGGATAGATTTTGAGAAAAGTTTTACTAGACCGAAGGACTATGTTTAATATAGATTTGAGATGAATCTTTCAAGGTGATAGAGTAGAGAGGACAGTAGTCTTTAGTATATAGAGATCCATCAACCAGGGCAGTGAGGACAGATCTTCTGAGTGTGGATAAGAGTCTTCAGTTGAGATAGATTCGTAAGCCAGTGTAGTGGATACAATAGTATTCTATAGGATCACCAACCAGAGTAGAGGAGAAGGAGTTCTCATATGGATAGAGATCCACAAACTTTATTAAGGGGATTGGTGTCTCCTTTGGACAGAGATACATAAACATTGTAATAGGGAAAGGATTCCCAAGAGATTGATTGAGAAAATTTTAGTGAAATATTTTCTCCGTGGAGTAGCCCACATTGAGTGAACCACGTAAATTATGGTGTCTCTATTGTGTGTGGTGATTTATGCATTGCTTTGATTATTGCTATTGATATTGCTATATTTACATTGCATAATATTGATTGGGAAAGAAAAGTAAAAAGTGGTCTTATACTATTCACCCCCCTCTCAATATAAGCTTGTTTTCTTCAATTGGTATCATAGTGGGTTTATTTAGAAGAGTTTAACAACTCAAAGAAAAATATAACAAGAACATAATAGATTCTAATAATGTATCCTCATATAATTCACCACCAGTATTTGATGGAAGTGACTATATGTATTGGAGTATGAGGATGAATATCTATCTAATGGCACTTGGCAATAAAATTTGGGAAGCATTTGAATTTGGATATGATCCCTTAATTAATACTCCTACATATAAGGAAGGTAAGTGCCTACAACATTATAATTCAAAAGCCATGAATGCACTTTTGAGAGGTTTGCATAGAACATAGTCTATGAAAGTTATGCATTGTCAAACTATAAAAGACATGTGGGATAAATTGCAAAATATATATGAAAGAGATAAATGTGTCAAGAAAGCAAATATGCAAAATCTCAAAGGACAATTTTAAGAATTAAGAATGAAGGATGAGGAAGACATTAGTAATTATCTACTTCGAATTGATGAGGTTGTTAATGCTATGCAATGACTTGGAATAAATATTGATGAATCATATGTTTGTGATAAATTCTTAAGAACTCTTCCAAAAATATTCAGTGAGAAGTTTCAATGGATGGTGATACTTTAAAAATAGATATATTTCTTGGTATTCTTACAGCACATGAGATAAAAATAAAATATCCTATTCTCCAGAAGGAAGCAACATTCAAAGCAATAAAAAATACAAGGGGTAAGAAATCAGAATCAAGCAATGAGTCATCCAGTGATGAAGAAGCTAATTATGGTAGAAGAGATAAGGATTATAGAAAATCTAGAGATCTAAATTTTGTTAAATGTTTCAATTGTGGAAAGTATGGATATTTTGCAATAGATTATCAAGAATCTAATAATAACAATGGTGAAGAAAAACAAGATCATAGGAATATGGAATTAGAAAGATATAGGCACCAAAAGAAAAGCAAGGATAAAAAAAATAGACAAGGAAAGAAGTTCTTCCAAAGACAAAAGAGGAGCTACTATGGAGATAATGCAAGTACTAAAGTGATAGTGATGCTAGTTTTTCAAATAATGATAGAGATGAAGTTTTGTTTATGATTGAAGAAAAGGAACAAGTTAATAAAAGGACTCCAGTATTTCTCAAGTGTTTTAGATGTGGTAACTTTGGACATCTTGAAGATAGTTGTACAAGGAATGGTTATAGTTTTAGTGATGATGAATTTGAAGATACACTTGAAGGACTAGAAGAGAATATTATAATGGCACTAGAAGAAGGAAAATATAATCCTAAAGAAGACAAGCCAATAGAAAATAAATATGTGGACAAAGGCAAACAAATAAAGGAATATTTAGAGAAATATGAGTATGATATAAATGGATAACTTTTTTATGGTCTTGAAATAGTAAAGAATATAAGAAAGCAAAACTCTAAACATGAAATTATGTTTCAAGAATGTGATGAAGAGAGAATACTACTTATAGAGGATTTAGAAAAATTAAAGGCTAATAAAAAAAGGTTCAAGGATAAGTTAAAATAAAATATCTTAGAATGTGAAAAGTTAGCACAATAAGTGGTACTTCTAAGAGAATATTTTGAGGACTCAAAAGTAAAGATAAAGGGTTAAAAAAAAACTCAAAGAAATTAGATAAGTTCATAAAGATACAAAATCCTACATCGAGCAAAACAGGTCTTGGATTTGGATAGGATCAAAAGAAATGGGAAGGAGAGTCAACCTCAAGTTTTGAAGGAGAAGAAACTTCAGATGAAGATACTTCAGAAGAAGACAGTGTAAAAGAGAGTGAGACATCTGAGGATGAGTTGGACAATAGAGAGTTCAACAAGGACAAGAACAATGTACAAAGAAGATATATGGAACAACAATCAAAATAGTTCAAGAGATACTAGGAGACCAATGATATCAAGACAAGGAGGCTTAAATGGAATATGCTTTTCATGTCATAATTTTGGGCACATAGATTCACAGTGAAGGACACAAGAAAGACAAGAATATGGAAACATACAACTTTTCCATGGGTATTGCTACTCATGCAATCAGTTTGATCACAAACCAATGAATTGTAGGGTTCATGACAGAAGAGGATATGGCTTAACTAGGATAAATCCTAAGACATTTACACCTCCAAGGAATAATAACATTAAGTGTTATAAGTGCAATAATGATAGTCATACAACAAAGTGGTGTTATTAGACATTCCAAAATCAAGTAGGAATAGGAATAATAATAGGAACATGGATATGAAAAGGAACAGGAATAATAACATGAATACATATAGGAATAGGAACATGGATATGAATAAGAATAGGAACAAGAATAGGAATATGGATAAGAATGTAGACATGAACAAGAACATGGATATGGAAATAAACGGTCAAATAAATCATAAGGATCAAATAAAAAGAAGAGAGGATAAAGGTAAAGAACATTGCTCTCTAGGAGTAGAAATACTCCCACCCTAGAATTAACCACCTCAAAAGGATGTGGAGGAGGTGCTAAGCTAAGAGGCTCATTCTTAACCCAATGCCCCAAAGGATACCCTTTGCCATTGATGTCAAAGGGGAGAGATTTGAGTAAGTTGGAGAGATTTGGTATTTGAGATATCATTGAGCCAGGGGGAGCAATGTTCCATGGGGATCATAACAAAGGAAAGGTCAAGTTTTCGGTAAAAAGAAGTTGGGTTGACATCAATGACAAAGGGGGATATTGTTGGACATTTTGAGCTCATTTAGTTGTCATTGATGTCAAGGTGATAAATTGTCATTGATGTCAAGTGAACACATGAAGTTGTCATTAACACCATGGAGTACACCATCATTGAAGCTAGGAGAAATGCAAAGAGTTGAAGAAAATTTGTCAAAAAAAATTTTATAAGGTTTTTTGTTAAAACCATGGTGGCAAATTAAAAGGTTTTTATTAAAACCATTATGAGGATATAAAGGCTTCATTAAACATCATAATGGCCAAATTAAGATTTTTATTAAAAACCATGGTGGCAGAATAATTTTCATCAAATAAGTGATGAACAAATGAAGGTTTAAATTTTACCTAAATGAGGCTTTAATTCTTATTAAAGTAAAAGGTTTATAAATATAATTTAAAAATTTTAATTTCTTTTAGAATTTAAATAATTTATAAATTATAAAGGTTGTAAGAAGCGTCGATATCATCAAATATTATGGAGCATCGACGTCTAATCCATATGGTGAATTCATGTATAAATAATATACCAAATGGGCATTCAAACTTACCCCTCTTCGATTTTATTTTCATGTAATTGAGCTAAAATTAATTTGTGAAATCGTTGATCATTGAGGAAGAAGACAAAGAGTTTGTCTATCTTTTAGTGCCAGGAAGAATACAAAAAGGGATATAGTAAGGTCTGAACCACATTGGAAGGAGTGGTCCATTAGTAGCACACATTTTAGAAGAGCGTTGGGAGTGGAAGAGTCCACGATCAATTCGTGTGGAGTTGGAGTGTTTGTATTGAGCCTCTAGGGGAAAGGTTTTTTGGCACGTGCTCATTTTGAGTGCCAGACTTAGGATAAAGAGCATGAAGTGATCTTAAGATTTCAAACGTACGTCTAGCACATGCGGTAGGCAAGCTCATGGCTAGGGTGCATGAGAAGGCAATGATTTGGAGTTCAAATCACATAAGTGTCAAAGGTATTTTTGATTAAAAGAAATTTTATTTGCTTAAAGTGTTTTTAGTATTATTTGGAGTTATAAGGGTATGTGAAAGGTTGTTTTATTGGTTCATGTTGTTGGATTTATAAGGAAAGTTAATTTAATATTTGTCAAAGTTTTTCTTATTAAATTTAATTAAAGAGGTTTTGAGTTAATTTTTGGTGGATGATAAATTTATTTTAGTTGGGAGATTATAAGGTGTTATTGGAAAAATATTTTATGTATGATGATGGTTGTTTATATAGTTGGAGTGATACCAATGCATTCTCCTGCTCAGCTAGCTAAGTCCGCAAGAGATCCCTCTCCTACAAAACCTACCCTAGATCCTCATCTCACCTCTGAATTAGCCCCACCAATCATGAATTCTTAGCATGCAACCCTACCTCCGTGTCCTCTGAAAATGCTTGGTGCATAGGCAAATCTAGGACAGCAGCCTGCTCTAACTCCCACTACTTCGGGATGTCCTGCATCTTCGACTGATATGAAACCCCAAAATCCTCCCCAAAATCATCCACCTCTACCATATCCACATCCTCCAACAGAACCCCCCAAGCTTCACTTGGTGCCTCTGCACCCTCATCACCTGCTGTCGCCACCTCTACGCTGCCTAAAGGCCCCTCACCTTGCCACTATCATAAAGTCCACCATTGGTCGTACTTTGCGATAGTCCCGACATCATCCACGTCTGGGATTTCAATCGTAGTATCTAAATCTTCACCTAGCGATGCATTGACTAGCCAGACCAGAGTCCTCTCGTCCCCTCGATGTCAATAGATCAAGGGCTCACAAGGCAACCCCTAGTGCACCCCAAACTATCATGTCACTCAGTAGTATGGGAAGAACTCCTGCTCAGTCATATGCCGACCAATCAGCCACATCCCCATACAAACACACCACAACCACTCTCTAGCCTCAGGCCAGGCTGGAGAGTCCCAGTAGGAGTGCCAGAACACCTCCCCTGGAGCAAGTCGAGCAAAGGCATCAGCATAGTGCCCTACGACACCTACCCACTGTCGAATCTATCCCTGCTCCTTAGACCACTGCTACAATGCCCCGTATCCAATATCTTGGTCTACCATCTCTGCCCCCATCGTCTAGGCCAACCCCACTGGCCTCTCCACTACTATGTGCTACCAAGCCCAGCACTGCAACAAGTAGCTGCAACCAATTCCCTTTTGCCTCCGATAGCATACCTCGTACAGCTCATCATAGAGCTATGCCAACAGATTCTATCCCCATATCATGATCATCGGTGCCTCCGTCGAACACTCCACCAACTAAAAGACTACCTCCAACAGGTTCCATCAGAACCTCACACCCGTAAAGTCGGGTAGCAGCATTTTGGAAATGAGGCCCATCAGTACGACGTGCCTTTCTCCCAACACACCCATATCTAGCCACCATTGAACCAAAATGCCACCAATATGGAAGTCACCCTCTGCCCTCTCCACTGGGCTGTCCACACCCAACTCCTCCCCATGCCCAAAGCAGCATGTCAGTATTGTTGTCCACTGATCCCGTGGCATCATCCGGATTAATAATCCGTCTATAAGAATCCATAGAATCTGATATACATCCTCCAAGGTCACTGTCATCTCCCCTGTTGGGAGATGGAAGGTGTTGGTTCGGGAATCCCATAGGTTGATCAGGGCCATCAGATAGGCCCGATCCTCGACCATAGGCTCCAAACGAGTCACTTGCTTGAGCCCAAGGGCATCAAGCCACTCCTAGTCATCCAAAGTCAGCGCCTCATGTGCTTCAGTAAAAACTATGGGTGCACGATACCGGCTCTTCACAACCTGCAAAAGAAAACAACACAAAAACATTAAAATAATGAAAAATTGTACAACAATAACATACATATATAGCAATCCATAAAATAATGTATAGCTAAAAACAGACAAATAATGAGCGACAAAATTCACAAAAATACAAAAATAGTCAAACATAATTTGTTAGTCCTAGGGTTTTTAACTCTAAACTGATAAATTAAAAACAAACAAAACAAATTCAAAAAATAATTTGTTAGTCCTAGGGTTTTTCACTTTAACTCTAAAACTGATAAATTAAACAACCAAAAAAATTCAAAAATACCATTTGTCAGTCCTAGGGTTTTTAACTCTACGTTTATCTTGATAAGTTAAACAAACAAAAAACATTCAAAAATAAATTTTCAGTTCCTAGGGTTTTTAACTCTAAACTGATAAATTAAACAAAAACACAAAAATTCAAAAACAAATAATTTGTCCATCCTAGGGTTTTGTAACTCTAAGTTTAACTGATAAATTAAACACACAAACAAAAACAACAAAAAATAACTAGGGTTAAGCTCAGTTTTACCCTATGTTTCTAACCTAAGTTTTGATCTTTGTTAAATTAGGGTTACGCAAAATTTTAAATTACGTTCTAAACTAAGTTTTTTAGCTAAGTTTTAAACTAACTTTTGATATTTTTTTAACTCAGGTTAAAGTAAGTTTTAAGATAATTTTTAATTTTTGATAGAGTAGGGTTGCATTTTTAATTTGAAAAACCAACTACAAAAGGACAAAAGAAAATTACGATTTTAAAAAACTATAACATACAACACAAACAAAATAAAGAGGAAGATCACTCACTGGTCTTGCTTCAGCTCTTCCACTGGATGATCCGGTTCGTGAACTCATGGTGATGGGAAAAATTTGGCAGTGCTTCGCTTCACAGAATTGACGTCCTCCTCCTCAGAGCTCCAAATCGCCAGGAAAAACAAATGCAAATGAGCCCAAAACCCAATTTTAGCCTTTAAATAGGATTTTTGATCCTGTAATCGTTCCTCCATGAGATGAGTGCTCTGTTTAGAACTCATCCCACCCTAGGATGATTAATAAAATGGTATTCTTCCCACCCAAGGATGATTATAGATCAAAAATTTCAAAAAATAGCAAAAACTGCACAAAATGCACCAAAAACAAGCAAAAAAAGTGTTTGATAAGAGTGCTTTTGCACTTGACATTTCGAGCATGAAAATTAGACATCGGGGTCACAAATACTCACTATCCTATTCCCTAAGAAGGCTACCATAGCCGGACCGCTCCACGGGAGGATGGATTTTCGATAATTCCATCCCCAAATGGCATCACCAAAGGGTCACAACCCAACCAAAAATAGCAATAACATTGCCGAACGAAGGTGCCTTTATGCCTGACATTATTGGCATCCAAAAATGACATTGGGATTACAAATTGTCACTATCCTCCTCCGTAAGAAGGCTACCATAGCCGGACCGCTCCTCGGGAGGATGGATTCTTGACAATTTCAGCTCCAAAATGCATCACAAAAATGGTTAAAACCCACCAAAAATAGGTTAGAATGTTTGGAAACTGTTTAATCATTCAACGGTAAACAACTAAAGGCACCCTTACCTAAGTCATCTTGGGTTAAGTGACTTGTCACTTTTCTCATGTCGGTCATTCCCTCATCGATTCGTCACTTGAGGGGGTAGTCACACATAGTCACCAATCAACAAAGATATACCCAATCAAGGAAATAACATGCATTCAAAGGATCATTGACAAAGACAATCACACTCCTGCTTGGGGCAAAAAACAAGCAATAATCACAAGCTAATCAAACACTTGGCATTCATTAATCATGAACTCAAGGTTCCCACAGACAAAAGCTCGTGCCCTTTGCCTATTCATGACTTATCAATGTCCAAGCTCAAGTAACTGCTCATCGAAAAAGGTTAACACTTGAATTAAGTTCCTTAGCTCATCAAAAGCAAGGATTCAAGAATGCATGCCCTTTCCATACTTGAGGTATCAAGATTTGGTTATATTACTAATAAACCCTAATCATTAGTGCTTTGGTTATCTATTTTTTCTCGGTGCTACGCCTTGCACATTGCATCCCAAAAATGGGCATCTGTAGACACAGAAACAACACCAATACGATTATGTGACAATGATAACCAATTGCATTGACACACATAGCCCCTAAGGCAGCCCCTAGAGGTTAAACAATGGTCCTAACCACTCCCAACAGTAGTTTGGAAGGTCAAGAGTCAATTTGGCACATTTTGGCACTCTGATCCCTACTCATCCCACCCTAGGATGAATAAAAATTGGTATTCATCCCACCCAGGTACGATTAGTAGTATTTGCCATAGGGTGAGGTGAATAGAAGGTTTGATTGGCAAAAATTCAAACTCGACAGGTCTGCCAGTTAACTGCAACTTTAGGATATGCAATTGCAAGGAACGACTTCAAATCAAGAAGAGAGACTTCAGTCATGCATGTCTTTATTTTAGAGACCTCATGCAAGGAGACTCTAAATCAGGGAATAATATTTTCTCTCAAAATAGGACAATGATCTCAAGTGGCGCCCTCACATGCACATTCAAACAAAGAGACCCTAGGCCTATAAATTGGTGAGTCTTCTTACCCAAAAGGATATATAGAGAGGAGATTTTGGAGCAACAAAGTGCTACTAAAATATATCCTCACCCATTGTTTGTGCTTTCACATCCTTGATATCTGGAGGAATCTCTACCCCCATAGCTTAACCATTTGTGAGACCAATGATTCATTCTATCCTTGATACAATCCAAAATATTCCTATAGATATCTATTTTTAGTTTTTTAAAATGCAAAGGGACCCCCAAGTAAACCACTGGGAGAGAAGTCCTTGTGAATCCCAAGATCTCTAGAACTTTGTCCTAAAGCCTTTGATCCATATTGAGAAAGACCACTTTGGATTTTTTATCATTGATGACTTGGTTTGAAGCCCTAAGGTAGACATTAAGAGTATCTCTGATCATTCTTGCTTCCATGAAGCTGGCCAATCCCACCAATCCTATATCATCCACAAACTGCAGGTGAGTCAAAACTTCCTCACCCACCTTGATACCTGTTAGCAAACCTTCTTGTCTTCTCCTTAAGAAAAGTCTACCTAATCCTTTAGCCAAAATGAGGAAAATATAGGGAGAGCAAGAATCCCCTTGATGAAGGTCTCGAGGGGCTCCAAAAGGTTGCGATGGAAGACCCTTGATTAACACTGAGTAATTCGGGGTAGAAACACAACTCATGACCCATTCTATCCAATCCTGAGAGAAACCAAAGGCTGCCATCATCTTTGACAAGAAACTCCACTTACCAGATGTTTGCATTGTATGGATTGCCTCCTGAGCAAGAACCACCCCATCCAAGATCTACCTACCCTCTACAAAACCCCCTTGCTCTGAGGAGATAATGTTATGTAAAAGAGGTTTTAGCCACTCAACCATTATCTTTGTGATTATTTTATATATCACATTGCATAAGGTAATAGGTCTATAATCTGAAATATGTACCCCCTCCTCCCATTTTGGAATTAAAGTAATGAAGGTATGATTTAATGCTCTAAGCATTCTTTTATTACCTCTGGACTCCTCTATAACAGCCAATACATCCTCCTCCAAGATATCCCAAAAGGCCTAAAAAAACTCAATTGGAAAGCCATCTAGACCTGGAGTTTTTTTGGTGCTCATTCCAAAGACCACATTCTTCAGTTCCTCTCTATCAATGGGTTTAAGAAGGGTCTGATTTTCTTCTTCAGAGATAACAGAAGGAATGACATCAATAACATCGTTTTGAGCCTCTTCATCTTGCACCATACTTTCCTTAAATAGTTTAGAAAAATAATCCATTGAATAGGAATGCATACCAGGAAATGTATCAAAGGAGTGTCCATTATCATCTTGAAGAACTTCCATGTTATTCATCTATCTCCTAGCATAGGCAGTCCGATGGAAAAATTTGGTATTTCTATCGCCTTCTAATAACCAAGTGGTTCTTGCTCTCTGTTTCCAGTAGGTCTCCTCTTAGTTGTCAATGTCCTCAACTGCTTTATGCAAGGCATCATCCTTGGCTTTGAGCTGCTATGTAATTGTTCCTTCCCTAAAGTGTTTTTGAATGTCATCCCATCTGGCCACCAAAGGAGCTCTTTGGACCTGGAAGTCTATCTTGTTAGCTCACCCTCAATGTTTCAGTTGAGCTTTGACATAATGAATTTGTTTGTGGAATCTAAAAATTGTTGTCCCATATGTTGGGCGACCTTCTTCCCACCATTGTGGAATTTTATTTTGAAGTTCCTCTTTTTGTAACTAAAAATTCTCAAATTTAAAAGGTTTGTGATACTGCCCTGTCTTAATCCCTCCTTCCAACAAAATGGGAGAGTGATCTGAAACTGGACCCTCCAAAATCTAAAATTTTGTATTCCATTTTTCAAATGCCTCCTTCGAAACCAAAAAATGATCTAGCTTTACCTTCCTGCTATGTGGCTCCCTCCTCTTGTTAGTCCAAGTATAGTTGGTTCCAAGGCATTTAATATCCACTAAGTGAAAAGCCTAGACTTGGGCAATCATAAGTCAATCCCCTGGGTCCAAAATTGGGGTTCCCCCTTCTTGATCTCTAGAAGATAATTTAGCATTAAAATCCCCAACAATAATCCAATCTAAATCTTCCTTTGAGATTCTCATGTTATGCACAACTTTCCATTGAAGCCTCTGACCATCAAGGTTTGAGCCCCATAAAAATTTGTGATTAAAACATGTTCAGCTGTGACATTATTCCTAAAATGTGATGTGATAATGCCCCTCCAAGCTATATGTTCTATTGCAGTCCATTCCAGAGAGTTCCAAAGAGTAACAATCCCCCATGAGACACCTTGGGCAGCCACTTCCATATGACGAGCACCCCTCCAAATTCTATTAAATGTTCTACACATAAGATCTAACGACATTTTTCTCTCCTGGATAAGCAAAAAAATTGTTTTACATTTTTCTAAGAGTCTTTGAACAACAGATTGATGGGTTCTACTGTTTAAACCCCTAACATTCCATGATTGTATAATCATTGGTTACCTTGAGAGCAGTAAGAATCTATTGGCCTCACCGATCCTCCAGTGATCAGTTTGTCTCCTTGAACTGCTAGTAATTCCTTATTTGATTTTCTACCCACTCCTTGAGAGTTGCTATTTTTTTATCTCTTTTCCACCTAAGTTATCCCTAGATTTGGCCTTTCTCTATTCTTTTCTGCTATTCCCATGCTGACATCCTTAATCATTGGGTGCTCTTGGTTATGCACTATCAATGCCCCTGCACTCTTTGATTGCGATAACTTAGTGTACTCAATTACCTGTTCTATGATGGTGGGAGATGAAAGAGGAGCTTGATCGGGGATGTTATTATTTTCACTATTCCCATCTACTCCTTCCATGACTTGATCCTCTTGGTCCACTAGTGTCTTAAATATCTCATACCTATTGGCGGGCTTGAGTTGGGTTTGCTCTTTACCATTTTTCTTTTGCTTTCTCCTTCTTTTGGGCTATTCAAAACCATCTCTCTAAGCTTATTTACCCTGAGAAGTATTGGTTGGTTCTTTTTTTAGTGTTGACTTACCCTCCCTAGGAGGATTTGACATTCCTAGCGGAGCCTCCATTTTTGCGTTAATGTTATTTGGGAAAAATGGGACCAAATGCCTGTATTTGTGGCATACTCTGCATCTGAAGGGCAGAGCCTCATAATCCAACTGTTGAATCCAAGATAGTCCCGCCAGTTCAAGTTCCACCTCTACCAGTAGAGGCTGGCTAAGATCCATTTCCACACATATTCTTGCATAAACAGTTGTGTTTCCTTCTATTGTGTCTTTGGAGACACCCAAATGTCTTCCAAGGGAATTACCGATAATTTCCAAAACCTGCTCACTCCAAAACTCCATTGGAAGAGCATACAACCGGATCCAAACTGGGACATCAGTGGGTTCAATTCGAGGATCGAAACCCACTCTCCAAGGTTGAACAAATAATCCTATCGGACCATGATTCCTATTTTCTGATTTGAAAGCCCTATATCTATCGACTAGAGAAGAAAAACTAACAATAAAATACCCATTGCTAATAAACCATAACGAGTACTCACCATGAGGCTCCCAATTTTGGTAGACCCAGGAATGCAAGAAATTCAAGGTAGGGCGAATACCCATGAATTTATAGATCAGATCATGATTGGCTCTGTATAAGACTGTTTCTTGGACCATCCTTGGCTCGATGACAATCTTGGGCCTTGATTCGGACTGCGGAAGACATCCATTAACTCATTGGGCTGTTGATCTCTTTCCAGCATCCTTAAAAAGCATTTTAAGAGCATTTATTTGTGCTTCATCATTATTGGATGGAGATTTATCTTTTAGCAAATCTACATAAGAGTTATTTCTCCCTGTAATAGGATCCGGAGGAGTCCCCATTGGACCCTCCTAGGGCAACAAAATTGCCTTCAGATCCACAGTAACCAGAAAAACACTTCGGCAACCCACCTAATGCCCTAGATTTTTCTTAGCTCTAGAAACCCTAGTTCATCGCTTCCCGCCTGCTCGCTCCTTTCAAATTCCCCATATCGCAAGCCTATCAAAATCCATATATTAATATTGTTAAATGTAAAAATATAATTATTAAATTATATATATATATATATATATATATATATATATATATATATATATATATATATATATATATATATATATATTTGATTAAATTTTAATTTATTACCACCAACAAATATTTAATCACTACAATCAACTTATTTTTAATATAATTATTTGAGTATATTCAAAATTCAATTCAATACTTTAAAAATAACGACAATATCGTTTATTAAAATTTAAATTCTTAAAACACCATAATATATGAATTTATTTTATTAATATTTATATATATTAATATTATTATATGTAAAATATAAGTATTGAATTATATATATTTGTTTTTATTAAATTCATTACTATAAATAAATATTTCTTTTCCTTAAGAAATACTTCTTATGTATTGGATGTGGAGATTGAACCCGGATCACATCTCCGTAAGTGGCATCAGTAAACCACATCATTAGTCACTGCAACCAACTTATTTTTTTTAAATATTTGTATCTTAAAAAAATAATAACGGTCCCACTCACGTAAACAGTTTCGTTAGTACCTCAAGCAAGCCATAAAGAAAAAACACTTTAAAATTGCATCATATCACTAGAAGAACATTTACGTGAAGATTCCTATCCTGTCTTTATCGATCTTTATTTTGGCTGCTTATGCTTTTACCTGTTCACACCAAACGCATGAGATCCACTCTTGCGAAATGGGTTTGGGCGGCATCGATTGGATGCGGCTGATATCGCTGTGCAACCCAGTGTTTTTGAAAAGAATGATGCAGCCAAAGATCCGTGTTTCCCCGAGACCACAATGGAATGAGTTGAGCTTAATGGTGAATATTTAAAAAAATTAAAATGAAAGTCCAAAGTCTGATTTTTAAGCCAAAGATCGGTGTTTTCCGAGACCACATTCTTATAAGATGAAATGATTTGAGTTTAATGGTGAAAATTTTAAAATTTAAAATGGAAGTCCAAAGTCTGAATTTGAATAGATTTACACCCTATGATGGGAGTGTTGTCAAAAGTTGGTGACAGAAATTTCGTGAGGGTTGAAGGGCACGAAAACTTTTCTACGGCGATGTGACGCGCATTCTTATAATGATTTGAGTTTAATGGTGAAAATTTAAAAAATTTAAAATGGAAGTCCAAAGTCTGAATTTGAATAGATTTACACCCTATGATGGGAGTCTTGTCAAAAGTTGGTGACGGAAACTTCGTGAGGGTTGAAGGGCACGAAAACTTTTCTACGGCGATGTGACGCAGCGCGCACATTTCTATAAAGGACATCGACCACGGACACGAAGTCTGACAGATATTGAGTTAAGCTATGATTCAAAGGAACTAGTTCGTGAACAATTCCTATTTCCACGTAGTTGCGTATCCGCGTGAAATTTCAATAGCTTCAGAATCGGGAGTTGAGCCGTACGTGAAAGTTTTTGGACGGTAGGGCAGATGACGATGGATTCCTATTACAAGTGGTCACGGACAAATAAAGGAGTTTTCGCCGTCCGTGCGGGGGAAAAGATTTGATCCTCATCTTCTTCCTGTGCAGTGTTGGGAAGCTTCCTTTGACAATGACTGTGTCTCTGCAATGGAGTTATATAATGTCAATTGACCGTTCCTCGTTGCGCATGCCCGTCTAAGATCAGTTGCTGCAACCCTGCATATTTTCTGGTTTTGGTTTTGTTTGTTTTGTGAACGTTGAGGAAGTCATGGCAGCAGCGGCACCGGCGGCCAGTGCCTCGGAGATGCCGCAGAAGCGTCAGCGATAGAAACTCCCCAACTATGACGACAGTTATGGCTGTGATGATGAGAATGATCAGAATCCACAGAAACGGTCGCGCCATGACTTTCTATCGAAAGTTCTCTTCTCGGATGATTCTGAAGACCTCGGCACACTCCAAGGTGAATTGGTGTTGAATTTGATGAAGGAACTCGAGCAAGAAGTTAGCAGGAGCTCTGAAATATCCATTCCAAATGAGTACAATCAGATAGAAAGAAATAGTAAATCAACGAATAAGGAGCATGAGGGTGAGGTAGAGGAAACCGTGGCGTCAACAAGTTCTTTTGAATATCTTGTGAGCGCCACGGATGACGAACTTGGCATTCCTCCATGTCCGCCCGTGTCTGTGGACAAGGATGATGATCCAATCTTTTCTCAGAAATTTTGGAGTGATTTGTTCGAGATTCCGTCATCAGAGTCGGCGGCCACAGCTGAGAATGTGGGCACACTGCAGCCTTGTTTGTCCTATTGCTATTCGAGTAATTACAGAGATTAGGGTGTATACAGCGGTGTTGTTGCTGAATGGACAGAAGGAATTTTCACGGATTAGTGTTTAGAAGGGTGCATGACGGTGTTCTGATGTCTTCTTCCTTTCATTTAAATTAGAATATTTGTGTCTTCATGTAAAGTGCCATTAACTCTAAAAGCTTCTCGATTGTCTTTCCTGTAGGGGACGATCCAGTAGACGAGGACAAATGTGTAAAATGGAGCAATCCTCGGCTGTTTCTGATCTATTTTGAAGGCTTGCAAATGAGAATGTTTAAGAGTAGATAGAATAGGTACCGTCCTATGTGAAATCTTTAAACTAAAGACGCAATAATTCTATGTCCACAAAAGACATTTTATCGGATGGGATCATGGAATGAAGATTTCCTGAAGAATATTTTTTAGAACTTAATTTTTTTACAATTTTATGCCTGGAGTGCTAACGTCGTCCAAAGGGAATATTAATAATAATGTAATAATAGTTTTTTAGTAATACTTTATATATATCTAGTGGGGATTGAACCCCAGTTACATCATTTGATAATGCAAATGAAATGCAAATGACGTCTTTACCCATAAATTATACTAATAATGTAATAATAATTGAAAAGAAATATAATAATTTAAAAAAAAAAAATTGGAGGTTTAAATCTATTTAATGTTAAATAACATATTTGAAACTCAAACGAACTACAAATTCTTCGTAGCATCATTGTTGGATTGCTTTATATTACAAAATCACTCGACGATGCCTTGGAATCCTATACCACAAAATTCTTGAAAGATGTTTTTGAAGAATATGTTTTAACATTTGCTTCTCAATGACCCTTTTTTAGACGTAGAATCTATCTTGCTGTCGATATGGAGAACCTCAAAATTCTTGAGTAGGGTGTTAGAGCTGCATAGGTGGGTATTAAATACATGGAACCCTTTCGTTAAAAAAATTTATATTGATCCATGTTTATGTGTATTTTTCATTGTTTAAATTGATTTTGTGGTGATCTAAACCTTGGTTTTGGAAAGTTATATAAAGCCATGGTTTTCTTGTTTTGATTTCTACATATGATTTTTCATTGTTTAAATTGATTTTGTGGTGATTAAAACCTTGGTTTTAAAAGTTATATAAAACCATGGTTTTCTTGTTTATATGTTTGGGTTTAATCCATCCATTATAGTTCATTATTTATTCACCTACCATTTGTTAAGAGTATACTAATGATATTTCATTTTATTGCTAGAGAAATTGTAAAAACATATTACAAGCAATATTTAGTGGTGTATCCAAGTTGAATATCAAAGCATGTTATTGAAAATATCGAGATTTGTTACATCATAGTGAATGTGAAGTGGTAAGTGGTATAACCACCCGTAACAATATTTATGAATGTGGTATAGAACATAAGTAGTTACAAGTTTGGCTAACAATTTGTTATGCTTGAAATAGATATTGTATGTACAGGAACACCCATCATTGAATAATGCAATATATCAATGAATTGGGTTCTAATATGTGGTATTAAAGTAGGAAGAAGGAAGAAAGTATTCTCTTGATAATCCTTCTCTAGATTCGACACAAAGAAGCCAAAAGAGCACTTTGTTTAAGAAAAGAAGTTAGAATGGTAAAATTGTCATGCAAAAAATGTTGGAAATATTATAGTATTTAATCCCCCTTAAATATTAGTTTGGTAGTATGGTTCTTATTTTATCTAATGTATGTATCAATATGTGAGAAAGTACAATGTGTCATGAGAGAGAGTGGAGAGTCAGACGATATGTGGCAAGAAATAAAGTAAATAGTCGTGAGAGTTTTTTCTTAATGAGAGAAATATGAAAGGATGCATGTCTTAGATTTTTTAGGAGAGTAAAAGTTGAGAAAAATGAAAAGTTATGTAAAATTATACATTAGATATAAAGCTACATGTAATGTAATCTCTCTGAATCAATCTTGATATAATATTTTAATATTGAATGTATTTGTGAGATATTGTTGTTATTCAGTAAATGTGATTCATTGTTATTGATATTATTTTATCAGTGGGATTTATGTGATTTATAATTGATCTTGTATACAGGGCCTATGATTGGATCTAGCTAAAAATCCAACAATGATATAAGAGCCATGAAGAATCTGAGTGAATGTATTGAAGTAATTGTCACTACCAACGACAAGCCCAATTGGAGAAAGTATTATGTCTGAATGAGAAATTAAGTTCCTTATTATTGTGAAGTCTATAGAGAGAGGAAGTTTACTAGAAGCATTGGAGGAGAAGATATTTTGGAGAAGGTAAAATGTGATTTATGGATAGAAGCCTATGAATATTAGTTAGACAAGATGAGATATCTATAGGCTTTTGGAAGAATACAGATCCCCCACATCTGATCAGGCCTATTTTTGGTAGTAATTATAGTGCTTCAATATTTTTCTCACTTTTAGAAACCTTTAGCCTTTACACTTGCTTGGATATAAGGAAAATATATTGTGAAAAGAGAATGCCTATGAGCCAACATAGTAAAGAAGAAAGAAAAGTGACTTGATATATTTAATATTTATTAACTAGAAGAGAGAATATTGAAGGACATGTGGATATTATGAGAAAGAATCTCTGGATGAGCATAGAGGATAAATTGACCTAGAAACACATACCATATCATCAAGTTGGAATTTGTAGAATAGTGAATCAATGTTTGAAGTAGTAGCAAAAGAGATAGAAAAAATAACATAAGGGATAGACAAGTAACATATCTAGTTGAAATGACTAACTATTAAAATTATTTAATACTGACTTGACATTTGAGAGCCATTAAGGTAAAGGAATATTTTGGATGACCTTGGTTAAATTTAAGTATTTTTGATTGCTTTCTGGTGCAAGAGTTATAAGGTTAAAAATTTGATAATTGAAAATTGAAGAATTAAAAAAAAATCAATGGAAAGTAGACATTATAATTTGATTAGGGATAAGCACTATCCATAGAATTTTTAGATCCTTAATATAGTTCTAAAATTTAGATTACATAATATCATGCTAAAATAGGATAAAAGATAAATTGCTAATCATAAATTTTATTAAAAGATAAAGGTGTAAATAAGTGAAATCATATGAGATCTGCATAAGATCAATGAAATGGTATAATCATGAAGAAGAGGCAAATTCTTATAATCTATAAAATCATTTTACTTTTGAAATTCATGGATGATTCAAAGGCTAAAATATAGAGAAAATACAAATTTTGATTTTAGAGTAATTTGATTCTATAGTTATAAGGTTGTTAACTTCAAAATAAATAATTAAAATTACAAATACAATAATTTTATTTTTTGAATCTAAATTATTAAAAGGGCCTAATTTTACTCCATGGAAAAATATAATGAGGTCAATACTCATTGTTGAAAAACTATGGGATGTGGTGAACGGAAAAAGTAACGTTCATGAAAATAAAATAAGAATTTAAAATTTTAAATATGATGATGCTAAAGTGTTTATGTTAATTCTATTTGGCATGTTTGGTGGAATTCAATCACATATTAGTGAAGCATAAAATTAAAAAATTACATGAGAAAATTTGTGTAAGATATTTGAAGAAAATAATGATGCAACCAAATTGCATCTACAATCACAATTGTATGCACTATAAGTTTATGTTGGAGAAAACATAGACTATTTTATTTGAAGGATATCAAAATAAAAATAAAAATTGCATACCTTGGAAGAAAATATCAAAGATACATGTCTAGTTTCAATTGTACTTCGATTACTTCTTGAATCATTTGATCACATCTCTTCAAGTATAAAACATAAAGGTGTCATTTTGTTATGAACCGAAAACTTGAAATATGAATTAAATGCATAAATGAATCGATGTTTGAATAGAATCACAGTTTGTATTGAAAGGCAGAAACCCACAATATAATAAATTAATGTTCTCGAATTATCTTTGGAGCATCTTCCTTGTCCTATTTACATATATCTAAAAGGTGTGAATGGTGAAGGGATGTGTTCCTTTATAATACAATATAATATATAATATGAGTAAGATTTAAGTTAGGAGGGTCCTAACATGCCACCCTCATTTTAAAAATCTTTGTCCTCAAAGATGGAATTGCAAAAATTGTTGAATCTAGTGGAGCGTCTCCCACATAACATCCTCTAGAGGTAGACCTTTCCATTGAATCAATACCTCTGTGATGGTGCAGTTACGAAGATGGCACATACGTCAGTCTAGGATACCTTCTGTCTAAACCATGACAACTCCATTATCTAAAAATTTTTGGAAGTTGAGTTTGTGTAACGATGTTAGTGCCTATTACGACTTTAAGACAAGACACATGAAATACCAAATGGAATTTGGAAGATTCTGGTAATTCAATTTTATATGCAACAGGTCAAATACGCTATAGAATTTTATAAGGGCCATAAAATTTTCGTGCTAATTTTTGTGACCCTTTTATTTTAAATGAAGTTTGAAGATATGGTTGGAGGTAGAGAAATACCATATCCCCTTCTTGAAAAAACCCTTTTAGTATGATGTTGGTCCGCTTATTTCTTCATGCGGTGTTGAGCGATATGTAGATTGTCCTTCAGAGCACGAATGATATTATCTTGAGTGACCAGCTCCATCTCTACAACTGGTATTTTTGTACTTCCTAGAGGATAAGGGGTTAGATATGGGGGTGATAGGCCATATAATGCTTCGAAATAGGTCATTTTTATGGTTGTGTGATATGTGGTATTATACCACCATTCAGCTAGTGGAAGTCATTTAACCCAGTGAAGGGGTTTGGTGGAAATAAAGCATCGAAGATAGGTTTATAAGCACTTATTGACAATTTCATTTTGACCATTCATTTGTGGGTGGTAAGCGGAGCTCATTCAAAGTTGTGTACCTTGGAGTTTAAGAAATTCCTTCCAAAAATTACTAGTGAAAGTGGGATCATGATCACTAATGATAGTAGAAGGTATGCCATGTAATTTAAAAATATTATCAAGGAATATTTGAGCAATAGTACTAGCGGTATAGGGGTGAGCTACTGGAAAAAAAATGGGCGTATTTAGATAAACTATCTACGACCACTAGGATCATCGTTTTTCTTGTGGATTTTGGTTGACCTTCAATGAAATCCATTGAAATATCCTCCCATGTCCTGATTGGTATGGGTAGAGGTTGAAGAAGGCCTGGTGTTGCCACTATTTCACCTTATTTCTTTGGCATGTTTCACATTAATTAAGAACTTCTTGATATCATTTTTCATCCCTCACCAATAAAATGATTTAGTCACTCTTTTGTAGGTTTTTAGGAATCTAGAGTGGCCTGCAGTAGGTGTAGAATGTAGCTCATGTAGAAGCTTTGGAAAATAAATCGATGTAGGTGAGAGGCCATATGTTCTTTGTAACAGAGCATGTTACCTTCCAAAGAGTAGTGGGGTTTACTCATGGGATTTTATTGTAGTTGTTGAATTATGATGTGTATAGTAGGGTCCGCATACCATTCATCCTTGACTTGTTCAATCCATGTAGGGATGGGGCAGGAAAAAGCATGTAATTGTGAAATTTCTTCAAACTTTCTAGAAAGTGCATCCCCAACCATTTTATTTTTCCCTTTTTTGTAGATGATTTCATAATCATAGCCTAATAGTTTTGTTATCCACTTTTGTTGTTCTGGATTGGTTATCCGTTGTTCAAGAAGGTATTTTAGGGTATGGTGGTTAGTACAGATAATGAAATGTTTTTGAATAAGGTATGGTCTCCAATGTTGGATAGCATGGACCATAGCTAACATTTGTTTTTCATAAGTGGAACATGCTAAATTATTTTTAGAAAATGCTTTACTAGTAAAGGCTAAGGTATTTTCAGTTTACATGAGCACCACTCCCATTCCCAATCTAAAAGCATCACTTTCAATAATGAATGGTTGGGAAAAATCTAGCATAACTAGGACAGGGGTGGTACACATGATATTTTTCAAAGTCATGAAAGCTTAATTCACTTTTGGAGACCATATGAAGGCATTATTTTTAAGTAGGACTATTAAGGGTGCTGCTATTTTCCCATAATATTTAACAAATTTGCGATAATAGTCCGTTATTCCTAAGAAACCACATAACCCTTTTAGAGTTTTTGGAATTTCCCAATTTTTTACATCTTCAATTTTTCGGGGGTCTAATTTAAATCCTTCCTTGGAGACAATATGTCCAAGATATTCAATTTCCTTCTTCCCAAAGGAACACTTTGATCTCTTTACGTATAATTTATTTTCTTCCAATATTTTGAGTTCTTGTGCTATATGTGTTAAGTGCTCTTCCCATGTCTTGTTGTAAATCAAAATATCGTCAAAAAAACTAAAATAAATTTTCGAAGAAAGGGAGAAAATACCTTATTCATAAGACTTTGAAATGTGGATGAAGCATTGGTGAGGCCAAAAGGCATCACCAAGAATTCATAATGTCCCTCGTGGGTGCGAAAAGCAGTTTTGGGTATATCACTTTCCTTAACTTGAATTTTGTGGTAACCTGATCGTAAATCGAGTTTAGAAAAATATGTGGCTCCATTTAGTTCATCGAGTAGTTCATCAATGACTAGAATAGGAAATTTGTCTTTAATCGTTATTTTTTTGAGAGCGCAAAAATCCATGCATAGGCACCATGATCCATCCTTTTTTCTTACTAGTATGATTGGCGAAGAGTAGGGACTTCTACTAGGTCAAATGACCCTTGCCCTTAGTAGGTCTTGTACTAATTTTTCTATTTCTATCTTTTGTAAGTATGGATATTGGTAAGGTCTAATATTTAGAGGTTTGTGTCCCGAAAGTAATTGAATAGCATGATTATGGCTTCATTGTGGAGGTAATCCCTCTGGTTATTTGAATATTTTATCATGTTTCTCTAGGAGTTCTATTAATTTGGGTGCCTCTGGTTGCTCTTTGATGGTGTTTTGCAAGGAAAATAGTTGGGCAACCATGCCTCTTCCTCATTTTCGAAGAATCTTTTCCATTCTATGGGAACTTATGATTTGTGTGGGACCTATTTTTAAACCTTGAATTGTGTATGTTTGGTTGTTTTGTATAAATTGCATCCATAACTCTTCAAAGTCCCATTTAATTTTGCAAACGTTCATAGCCATTGTACTCCTAAAACAATATCACATCCTCCTAATGGTAGTACATACATATCTGCTTTCATGTTATATTCCCCCATCGTGATTTTGATATTCTTGCATTTGCCTTTACATGCAATGTTTCCTCCATTGCCAATCATGACTTCGAAGTTATTGCAGGTATATATAAAGCTATTAGCTTGATTGGCCAAATTGAGGTCTATAAAATTGTGAGTGCTACCAGAGTCTAAGAGCACAATAGGGTTTTGTTTCTTAAAATACCCTTTTACCTTCACTATTTTTGGAATCGAGTATCCTGCTAATGCGTTAAAGGATATTTTTGTTTTATCTTCTTGGTTTTCTTCTACAAGATCAGTTATTACTTCCACTTATATATCATCCTTCTCTTTGGGAGTGCAATCAACTATGTCCAAAATATATAATTTCGGTGAGATGCATTTGTGGTTGGGGGTAAAGGTTTCATTGCAGTGGAGACATAGGCAATTTTCTCATCTTTCTTTTAGCTCTTCTTGGCTAATTTGTTTAATTATCATGACCTTATTTAGTTTTTTGTTGGTGTAGGTATTTGGTGTTTTTCCTGAAAAAACTCTTCCTATTCACCTTTGGTTATTGTTCTTCTCTTCTATCATTTGTGCTAATACCACTGCATGCATCATATCGATAGGATTTTGTATTTGTACCTCCATTATAATGTCTTATTTTAGGCCACTAATGAAACAAATTTGGAATAAAGATGCATCTAGTCCTATTGTAAGGTTTGCCAATTTCTCAAATTGTGCTTGGTATTCCCTTACGGTGGAGGTTTATCACAATTTAGTGAGGTCTCCTGTGAAGTCTTCAAATTTAGTGGGGTAAAATTGCAACATTAAGTTTTTTGTGAATTCAGTCCATGTGGACGGACCTTTTATTTTCTCATACCATTGATACCACTGGGTAGCAATTTGTTCCAAGTGAAATGATATGATACAAACTTTCTGAATCTCCACAATTTGATATAAGGTAAAATATTGGTCTACCCTATATATCCAATTTGTGGGTTTGCCTCCATCAAATTTTGGAAAATCTAGTTTTGTGGTACGGGGAAGGATTGATGTATGTGGTCCCCCTATTAATATTTGTTACGGTGGCATAGTGTTCTATTGTTCGTTTTGCATGAGCAAAAAAATTTGTTGTACTAAGTCCATGGAATGGGTTGTAGCATCCAATTTAGTGGATATATTCGATACAAATGATGTTTATGGTTAGGTCTACTATTTTGGTAGAAATTTTATCTTCTAAATTGTCCTTTCAAAATGCCATTCCTTGCATCATGTCTCTCATTTCCTTAGAAAACTATGAGAGTTCTTTCATAATTTCTTTTGAAACTTCCTTCGCAATATCCTTCGTTGTGTCTTGAGATCATCTTCCCTCGGCCATTTAGGGTGTGGTTGGTTTATAAGTGATTTGAATATGTAAAAATTAGTTTGTCAAAAAAAATTGTCTATCTTCACCGCGTTTCATCGGGCTGCTTGTGCTCGAAGACAGATGAACAAGATGGAGGCCCTTCAAGATGAGAACGGTCATTCCTTTGATACACTTCCTGGTATGCATTCCCATGCTAAGGATTATTTTTCTAAGCTTTTTAAGGAAAGTGTGGTACAATATGTAGAGGCCCAAAATGAAGTTATTTTTGTCATACCTACTATTATTTCTGAGGATGAAAATCAGGCCCTCATCAAACCCATTGAGAGAGATGAATTGAAAACTGTGGTCTTTGGAATGAGCACTGGTAAAACTCCGAGTCCAGACGGCTTCCCAATTGAGTTTTTTAGGATTTACGGGACTACTTAGAGGAAGATGTAATGGCCATTGTAGAAGAGTCCAAAAAAAATAAGAGAATGCTTAAAGCTATAAACCACACTTTCATTACCTTAATTCCAAAAGGGGATGAGGGGGTTCATATTTCGGATTATAGGCCTATTGCCTTATGTAATGTGCTGTACAAAATAATCACAAAGGTAATGGCTGAGCGCCTAAAACCTCTTCTTCACAACATTGTCTCCTCTAAGTAAGGGGGTTTTGTTGAGGGACGACAGATTTTGGATGGGGTGGTTGTGGCCCAGGAAGTAATCCATTCAATGCACACTTATGGTAATAAAGGGATGTTCATAAAACTGGACATGTCAAAGGCTTATGACAGGGTTGAATGGAGTTTCCTGGCTAAAATGATGGTAGCCTTTGGTTTCTCTTAGGACTGGATAGAGTGGGTCATGAGCTGTGTCTCTACCCCGACTTACTTTGTGCTAATCAAGGGCCTTCCTTCGCAACCATTTGGAGCTACTCGAGGACTGTGCTAGGGGGATCCATGTTCTCCTTATATTTTTCACATTTTGGCTGAAGGTCTTGGTAGAATTTTCTTGAGGAGAAGACAACAAGGTAGATTATTGGGTATCAGGGTGGGTGACGAAGTTTTAATGCACCTACAGTTTATGGATGACACTGGTTTTGTGGGAGTGGCCAGCTTCAGGGAAGCAAGAATGATTAGGGATACTCTTAATGTCTATCTTAGGGCTACTCAATAGGTCATTACTGACAAGAAATCCAAAGTGGTTTTTTTTAATCTGGAGCAAAGGCTTCAGAACAAAATTTTAGAAATCCTAGGATTCACAAGGACTTCTCTCCTAGTGGTTTACTTGGGGGTCCCCTTGCACTTTAAGATGCTTAAATTATACACATGGAGAAATATTCTGGAGTGTATCAAGTACAGAATTAATCACTGGTCTCACAAGTGGTTAAGTTATGGTGGCAGATTAACGTTCTTATAGTCAGTCATTCAAGCCATGCCAATTTACAAATTCTCTATCTTGGCTACCCCGATTACAATATGGAAAGAGTTATATAGGATGGCTACAAAGTTTTTATGGGAATGAGCAAAGGGAGAGAGAAAGTGGGCCTTAGTTGGCTGGGACAAAGTTACCCAGCTCAAGGTTAAAGGAGGTCTGGGTTTGAGAAAATCTAAGCTGAATAATAAAGCTTTGGCTGGAAAGTTGTACTGGAAATGGATCTCCCAAACCACCTCCCTTTTCAGTAAAATCCTAACTAGCAAATACCTAGGACAGGCCAACCCAGACGATGTAGCTCGCATCCCCTTGGATGGTACTGGGTCCCTAATTTGGTAGGCTCTCAAGTTAGGGTCTCAGGTTGTTAAAGACCGCTTAATTTGGAAAGTGGGAAGAGGGGAGAAGGCTTATTTTTGGACAAATTCTTGGGATCAGTTCCCACCCATCATTGCTAAATTTCTAAAATTACAACCAATAAAAGTAGCCATTGAAGCCAAAGGATGGATCCGTATTGAAAGTTATTTCACAACTACTCAGTTGGGGGAGTGTAAGTTTAAGCAGTTCAAGAAGTTGGATGAGTGGCCCATTTCAATCCCTTCGAATTTGACTCTCATCATGACTAAAATTTTGACAGAAATATTTCTTATAGGGGGAGACGTGGAGGATGAATTAGCTTGGGGCTTTGGGAGTCTTGGCATCTATACAGTAAAGGACGAATATGACAAAATTCTCCCAGAGCCCCCCCTCATACTTTTTAGGTTGAGGACTGGAGGAAAATCTGGCACTCTAAAGGCTGTCCAAAAGTTAACTTTTTTGCCTAGCAGTGCATGCACAATGGAATCCTCACTTTTGATAATCTAAGATCAAACGGTATCATCGGCCCTTCTCAATGTGTACTATGCTACAAGAGTGAGGAAAATGCTGACCATTTGTTGTTTGGTTGCCCTTTCACTTGACAGATTTGGCTGTGTTGGTTTGCATACTTTAAAATTCAAGTAAGTGGTGACTTGAACCAGATGAATATCTAGGAAAAATGGCAGAAAGGTAGATTCAAATATAAAGCTCTTCGTATTGGTTGGGAGCTCGGTTTAAGCTTTATCTGGTGGCAAGTTTGGATGGAAAGAAATGCCAAAATTTTTAGGGAAACTTTTACTGCTCTAGACGAGGTTTGGCAGACCATTTGGAGCAAGGTTACCAAAACTATGGCTGTTCATGCTGAGGAGGAAGATCAAATTGACACTGGAGCTATGGAAGAACGCATTGAACTGCAATAGGGATAGGACATAAATTTTTGGAAACCTCCCCCTGAAGGTTGGATTAAAATCAATACTGATGGAGCTACAAAAGGCAATCCGGGTAGAGCCAAAATTGGAGTGGTGTGCCAGAACCATGCCAGGACTGTGCTCTATTGGGAATTGCAAGGCCTGGTAAGAACCACTAACAATAAATTCGAAGCCATTGCCATCAAGTCTGCTTCTGTTTGGGCAGTGAAACATGGCCACTGCAGGATTATTCTTGAATCAGATTCGCAAATAATGGTTGGAGCTCTTGACTGCATGAGGAACTTTGATCTGAAATCTTGGAGGTTGAGGGCTCTTGTTACCCAAATTAAATAATTATGGAAGGAATTGGAGGACGTGATCCCAGTTTATGTGAGTAGATATTTGAACAAAGCGACTAACTTTCTGGTTAAGATGGGTGTAGAAAATGAGGTTGGAGTTCAGTTGCATAGTGACATGGATATTGAGGATGAGGTGATTAGACAGGATCTTGAAAGGTCCTTGAGCTAATTACCTTAGAAAAAATAGAGTACGATGGGGGACCCCATGGCAACTAGTTTTTGGTTCACGAAAATTGGCTCCGGTGTTGTTCTTCCTTTACTATTGTATGACTGTGTCCTCTCGGACCTCGGCTGGGAAGAGGCTCTTCCCACATTGTAATTGATCTATGTATTAATACAAGTTTTTTTTTTTAATTTCAAAAAATTTTGCATACTTGCGGCTATTTGTTCACACCGAATGATATTTTCCTTGCTTGTACTCGTTGTTGGGTTTTCTAACTTCGGTAATGCGTGATGCTGTACAAAAAATTGTGTATGCTACCTTTGCTGGTGACTGTGGTATACTGTGTAACCGTTCCATCAGTAATGGTTAGAATGTGTGCTAAAAAGAAAACATTGTCGAGTACTGGCATGTCAGTAACTAGAGCAGGGTGGGAAAGATATTCAGGTCTTTTTAGCTCTGATACAGTTTTTATGAACCTACAACTTGAAATATGAATTGAATGCAGAAAAGAATCACTGTTTAAATAGAATCACAGTTTGTATTAAAATGTAGAAACCCACAATATAACAAATTAATGTTCTCGGATGATCTTTGGAGCATCCTCCTTGTCCTATTTACATCTATTTAAAAGGTGTGAATGGTGAAGGGATGTGTCCCTTTATAATACAATATAATATATAATATGATTAAGAGTTACGTTAGGAGGGTCCTAAGACATTTGAGGAAGTAGTAAATATTATTTAGCAATATAAACTTAAGTATCAATTAAGAGATGAGTCATCTAATAATGCTCTTGTATTAGCTAAAGAACACAAGCTTATAATGAGAGAGGGGGTGAATAGTATAATGTCACTTTTTACTTTTGTTTTCAATCAATATTATGTAATGTATAGATAGCAATATCAACAGTAGTAATAAAATCAATGCACAAATCATCACACACAATAGAGACACTAATTTAACGTGATTCACCCAATGTGGGCTACTCAATGGAGAAAATATTTCACTATAATTTTTTTAATCAATCTCTTGGTAATATTTTCCTTATTACAATGTTTATGGATCTTTATCCAAAGGAGACACCAATCCCCTAATAAATTTCATAGATATCTATCCACAGAAGAACTCTTTCTCCTTAGCTCTAGTTAGTGATCTTCTAGAAGAACTTTTGCCTCCACTACATTGGCTAATGGATCTCTATCCACTGAAGACTCCTATCCCCACTCAAATACCTATCCTCACTGCTCTGGCTAATGGATATCTATCCACTAGAGACTTTCGTCTTCTATACTCTACCACATCAAAAGCTTGCTCTCAACTCTATCTCAAATTTTTACTAAACACAGTCCTTCGGTCTAGCATAAATCTACTCAATATTTATTTCTAGTCTAGCACAAATCTATCCTCAAATCTACACCAAAATCTATCCTCAAATATGCACTAAACATAGTCCTTTGGTCTAGCATAAATCTGCTAAATCTCTGTCTCTAATATGGCATAAATCTATCCTCAAATTTGCACCAAACTCTCTCCTCGAATTTGTACTAAACACAATCCTTTAGTATAGCATAAATATATCCTCAATCTCTATCCTCAAGACTTACACAAATCTTGAATCAATCACAAATCAACTTTTCTATATCTACTCCAAACCTTAACCCAATGTTTGAACAAATTAATCAATCAACTCTGGTCATAAGTCTTCTCAAAGACTTATCCTCAAATATATATTATAAGCTTCCACAAAAGCTCACACAAATCTATCCACAAGTTCTCTCTAGAACTTTCCTCAAATCTGCTCAAAAATATTTTTCCTCAAATTTGTATTGTAAGCTTCCACAAAAGCTCACACAAATTTGTCCACAAGTTCTCTCTAGAACTTACCTCAAATATGTTCAATAATTCCTCACTAGAACTTGTCCAATATCATAGAAACATAAAGATAATTGTTAGAGACTCAGTATGCTTCACATTCACCATAATTCTCAATCAATTTTAAAATCTTCTTTACCACTGAAATATATAGAGAATTTTTAGGGACTCAATATATATCATACTCATAAACACTCAACCTCTTTCTCTAATCAATTTATATTATGGAACAATTTGTTTCATAGAACTTGAACTATCACTTCAACACAACTACTTGACTAGGCTCAATCACAACTCTAATCAACCAATCACTCAAGAAAATAATCCTTGCTCTCAAACCCTAGTCCAAGCATGTGAACACTCACTCACTTATTTCCAAAAATGCTTGTCAAACAATCTCATATAACAATGATACTCATAATCTTTTCAAACCCTAGTTCAAGTTCTTCATTTCAATCACTTCAATAATAATGCTTATCAAGAAATCTCACATAATAATTATACTCATGATCTTTGCAAATCCTATTTCAAGTTCTTCACTCAACCAATCACCTCAACAACAATGCTTATCAAACACGGTTTTATCAACAAATATTATTCCAAAAAAATCCTCAATAATCAACTCAACAATGCTCATCAAACAAGATTTTATCAATAACTCTTATTCTAGAAAAACCCTCAACAATCAACTCAATAATGCTCATAAAACAAGGTTTTATCAACAACTCTTATTCCAAAAAAATCCTTTTCACTCCAACTTAGTATTCACAACATTCAACAATCACTCACTAGGAAGATGTACCCATACCTTTTGTTTGATGTAGAAGTGCCCTTAAAAGTCTGTATCAATCATAATTTCTTCTTTGCCAATTTCAATGGTTAGATGACAAAATTTTACACTAACACTCTTTCAAAATATTTCTTAATTTACACAAATAATAAATCTCAAATACACCTTATTACTGCTTTTTGAAATTAGCAATCATCAAATCACACATAAAAATAATCACTCAAATTGCTCCTTATAATCTCCAATTTTAATAAATCAATATTAAAAAATTAACCTTTCAAAAATAATATTTTCCTACCCTTTTATCTCCCTCAAAACACTTAATAACCAAATTAATTTAGGCAAAAATTAAACCTCATAAACCATCAAAATATTTTTATTTTTCAACCTTAGGCACATAAAAATATTTTTATTTTCTTTCAACCTTAGCACATTCGAAATTAAGCGACCAACACAAATGACATCAACGCATACCTTTGTCACAACCAAAAAGGCCTCGGTGTGTTTAGAACATGAGCTCTCTTTGTCGAGCACTTTAGAAAAGTGCTAACCCACCACGTGGGCTAAGTGCTCCCATGGGAAAGGGAAGACGCAAGCCTCGCTTTAACTCCTTGTTTGATGCTTGCTCAAAAAATGTGCTCTCTCTGCTTTGCCAAAAATAAACCCAAAGGGATTTGAACCTACACACCTTACTTACCACACACCCTAGCACTTATGCCAATGCCAACTATGCTACCAGCACCTTTGGTGCTAAGTATTGACACTCCCTTTGATTTATTCCTTCACCATCGAAGACCCTTCAAAAACACATGGAAAGTCTTTTCTCTTTTTTGTGCATGAATTCGATGGAGCATAGGATATTTGATCAATAGAACTGGGAGGTAAGGCAAAGGTCATTGTCATTATTTATACACAATGCCTCTTGTGCCATAAACATCGGTGCTTGAATCGAATATGAAATTCAATTTTCATTTTAACCCTATAACCCTCTTTAGGGTTATTTAAATTAATATAAATTAATTTTTAATTAAATTAAAAATTAAATTATAATTAACTTAAGTAACTTTTGAAAGTTAATTAAATTAATTAATAAATTAATTTATAATAAAATTACATTAATTAATTTATAATTGATTTAAATTTCCTTTTTAATATTATAATGAAATATTATAATATTATTTTCTTGGACCTCTTCTTTGCACTTTGGACCACATTTGACTAGCTAGAACTGGATCTGACCAACTGGAAATAGACTCTATTGATTGCACTGATTGTGAAACTCCTCCTCACACTGCTAACTGCTCACTGAAAATGACTTTTTGACATCAATGACCACCCACTCTTGACATCAATGACAACACATACTAAAAATGTCCAACATTAGCAAAAGGATCTTTTAGTTAATCTTAAAATAAAAAACAAAACAACTATTATCATATTTGAAAAAATGAAGGACATAATACAAAATCTTGTAAGTATAATACACTGAACATGAACGATCAAGACCAAGAATCTCCTAAAGTAATAAGCAAGGGTATATTGAACAACCATAATGTGTACATAGGGTTTTGATGATTTAAAAATGATACATGTTATCAAGTAATGAAGAATTAACAAAACTAAGATCCTATTTGTAATTGATCCTAAAGGAAATTGATTTCAAATATGTTACAATATCTACAAGAAGTATAATAAAAATGTGTATGGCTTCAGAATTCTAAAAACACAACAGAGTCCATGTTCTAGTTTTTTCTAATCCATTATTGTGCAACTGGCTAAGCAGTGGTGAAATATTTTTTGTGCCTTGCAGTGACCTGGTGTTAGTAACAGAGTCTCCTGGTTCGACTTTTTCTAAAATGCTATTGTTATTTTCACGGGGTAGTGGATGGGAGCTTTTTCGATCCAGGGGTAGTATTTGGCTGCTTTTTTGTTGCTGGGTTTCTTCATCGGAGGGTCTTATACTTTTTTGCATACTAGTAGGATTAGAACCCACAAGGTGGGATTTTTTCTTATTGGTTTTTTGTGGGGTTTGAACCCACGGATCCCAAGGTTTTGTGTCCTTTCCAAAACCTTTCTCCATAGACCCTGTTTTTGTTCTAATATGGAGGTTTGGTATGAGTTGTTCTCAGGAGTTCAGAGGATGGTTGAAATCCAACAGGATCTATGGGATTTTAGTCTTCATAGATTTTTGAGATTGAGGGTTTTACTGTTGCTAGGGTAATATGTTGCAGACCTCCATTTTCAATGGTTTATTTCTATTGACTTGGTTGAGTGGGTGATCAAAAGTTCAAATACTTCTTCTACACTCAGGTATCAGTGGAGTTTTCAGGAAAGAAAATTTTTCATTTCTATGGATGTGTAGGGCCCTAAATTTTTATGCCTCAAAGATGAATTGTTGATACCCTGAATCTTGGTTGTTAGGGTTTGATGGCATTGTTGGTCAGTTGGTTGGTCCCCTACTAGGTGGGATGAGGATAATTTTAATTTTTATTTTGTGTACGTAAGTCTAATTATTTTTTCTTTCAGCAACTTTTTTTTTTATCCTACCTTTGTGCTAGATTAAGGATTGTAAGTTTTGGTGATTGGTTGAATCCTTTTGGAGCTCTATGTACAAGGTTATCAGATCCTTTAAAAACCTAACAACAAGTTCAAGAATCTAATAATTACTTAGAATATATGATAGTAAATTCATGTTGTGATACAAAAATAAAAGGTATAAAATGCAACACAAATGATTTGAACATGGTTTGTGATTATTTAGAGAAAGCTTATGGTGTTAAAATTTATAATGATATTGGTATGAATTCAAATGATAATAGGGATTATGATGCTCAAAGTTATCTTGATATTAAAAGAGAATAGTGTGATGATGAATTTGATTATTTTGAAAGGCATACTAAAGGGTTGGCTCAAAATTGTTAAATAAAATGGAAGACAAGAACACATGTTTAGGAAAACATGGACAAGCAATGAAAGAGCCAATTGTACCATAAATAAGATCAAAATGTGAAGTTCTTAGATATAAAGGACATATAGGTAGAAATGAATCCAGGACTAAATTTATGATAAGAAATAATGACATTAAATTTATGAGGACTGATAAAACTAGTAACAATGAAGGACAAATAGGAAATAATGAATTAGAGAATGGTAAAATAAATTTTGTAATAGGGAATAGGTGTAACCAATGTGATAGATATTGAAACTAGATAGATACATATTGCAATCTCCATTGTTGTGATATTTTTGGAGGATATAATTTATGAGATACCAAAATATCTTATTATTTTCATGTTATCATACATACAAACTGCTATTTTTGTCTACATGTTATAGTATAATGCTAAGTACTTTGATTATTGTGCATGATAATGTTAATGTTTGCATAGTAAAGTGATGAAAAATACTATTTTACTATTTAGATAATTTTCTTGCATTTATGTGCTAAATTCTACATGATTTTTAGTATTTAGTAGGCATACATAAGGTATAGAAAAGAACAATATGAATGAAACTATTAGTGTACATTTTAAAATCTAATGTGCTAAGGATTTTGAATAATTCTACCACCATTAGAAAGTGTTTTAAGACAAAGTGGCACCTAGATAGTCAAAATTGCACCAAATCTAGATTGTGCAGCTCACTATAATAGATGTTGTAGGTTGTACTCTGAAACACTCGGGTAACAAGCTGCAACATCCTAGATAATGGGTGTTGCAAGATAAATTTGGGGTTAAACGTACTTTATTAGCATGAAGGGGATAAATTCCAAGCACCGAATATCAACCCAACAACCAATTACTAGAGGATTTGCACACATGTTTCAAAGTAGTGGTAGGAATTCTTACAACAAAAGTAGAAGTAGTTTCTAACCGATTTCCAAGGATGAAAGGCAATCTAGAGAGTTGGGATTAAGCATGAATATTTAAAATGAATATTATAATACCTTCCACATCATTTAGAGGTATAAAAATACAAGAATCTATCCATAACATATTTTTGTCCTTATTATGGATAAGTTAACTATTGACTGTAGAATTATGGGAATCAAGCAACAAAAGAGCATATATATTATTACTCATGAATTTAAGTAGGAAAAGTGGTGGATTTAATATTAATAATCTTTGTTTGCCTTTGTTGAAAGCTGATAGAAAAATAGAACAAGAATCTATGAATTAGTCAGCAATTGTTATAATAGTGTTATAGTCAATAAAGTGCAGTACTTTTAGACTAGCTTATTTTGCAATCTTCATGTCAATTTGATCTTATAATTTAACTTAGGATTCTATGAGTTTAAAAATTACGCTAGACCCATGATGCAAGAGCATCCAACGAAAGGAAAAATACAACAAAGTAGAAAAAGTGTCGCGATATCGCGACATGTCGGCAAAGAAGAAAAGTGTCGCGATATCGCGACATGTCACAGGATCATGACCAAAAGCCGAGAGAAGGCTCAAGTAGAAAAAGTGTCACGATATCGTGACATGTCGTAGAATCGTGACCAAAAGCCGAGAGAAGGCTCAAGTAGAAAAAGTGTCGCGATATCGTGACATGTCGTAGAATCGCAACCAAAAGCCGAGAGAAGGCTCAAGAGAGAAAAGTGTCACGATATCGCGACATGTCATAGAATCGTGACCAAAAGTCGAGAGAAGGCTCAAGTAGAAAAAGTGTCGCGATATCACGACATGTCGTAGAATCATGACCAAAAGTCGAGAGAAGGCTCAAGTAGAAAAAGTGTCGTGATATCGCGACATGTCACGAAATCACGACCAAAATCCAAGAGAAGGCTTAAGAGAGAAAAGTGTCGCGATATCGTGACATGTCGCAGAATCATGACCAAAAGCCGAGAGAGGGCGCAAGGGAGAGAAGTGTCACGATATCGTGACATGTCACAAAATCATGACCAAAAGCCGAGAGAAGGCTTAAGAGAAAAGTGTCGCGATATCACGACATGTCACAGAATTGCGACCAAAAGCTGAGAGAGGATGCAAGGGAGAGAAGTGTCACAATATCATGACATGTTGCATTTTTATGGCTCAGGAAGGAGAGAGAAAGCACAGAGAAAAAATATCGTGATATCGCGACATGTCACATTTTCACGATGCAGGGAGGAAAGAGAAAAAATGTCATGATTTCACGACATGTCACGAAATCGTGACCGAAAGAAGACCAGAAGGGCCAAAGAAGAAAATGTCACGATTTCGTGACATGTCACGAAATCACGTCCAACGGAGCAGAAAGAAGACAAGGAAGGAAACTATCGTGATATCGCGACATGTCACATTTTTGCAACCCAAAACAAAGAAATAAGGTAGAGAGCAAAGTTGTCATGAAATCATGACATGTCGCGATTTCACGACCCGAGAGGCGAGGAGGAGGCAAAAAGGAAAGATGTCGCGATATCGCAACATGTTGTGATTTCATGATCAAAAAGGAAAAAGAAGAACCAAAAAGGAAAGATGTCGCGATATCATGACATGTCACATTATTGCGACCAAAGGATGAAGAAAAGTGCAAAGGAGAAAAAATGTCACGATATCGCGACATGTCACATTTTTGCGACCAAAAGGCGAAGGAAGGCGCAGGAGAGAAAAATGTCACGATATCGCATGTCGCATTTTTGTGACTCAAGAAAAGCAGGAAGACAGAGGAGCCGAAGGTGTCACGATATCGTGACATGTCACATTTTCATGACTCGAGAAAGGCAGGAAGGCCAAAAAGAAAAAGTGTCGTGATATCGTGACATGTATTTTCGTGACCCGAACAGGACAGGAAGGCAAAGAAGCCAAAAGTGTCGTGATATCGCGACATGTCACATTTTCACGACTCGAGAAAGGTAGGAATGCTGAAAAGAAAAAGTGTCACGATATCGCAACATGTCATACTTTCGTGACCCGAACAAGACTAAAATGCAGAGAATCCAAAAGTGTCACGATATCATGACATGTCGCATTTTTGCGACTCAAGGAAAGCATGAAGGCAGAGGATCCGAAAGTGTCACGATATTGCGACATGTTGCATTTTTGCGACTCGAACAGGATAGGAAGGAAGAAGAGCCGAAAGTGTCACAACATCGCGACATGTCACATTTTCGTGACTCGAAGAGGACAGGAAGGTGAAGAATCCAAAGGTGTCGCGATATTGCGACATGTCACATTTTTGTGACTTGAAGAGGGCAGGAAGGTAGGGAAGCCGAAAGTGTCACAATATCGTGACATGTCACGTTTTCATGACCAAGCAGAAGGAAAGAAAAGAAACAACAGGCAGTTATAGGGGCCGTTACAGAGGAAATTATTGAGCAATGGGTATACTGAACGCCATCATTGGGTGACTGGCGGACAGAGTCTATAGTGGCAGCATTGGACAAGCATGTGGCACCAAGGTGCAGTGAAAGCGGATGAAGACCAAGAGTCAAAACATTTTGAAAGCCAAAAAAATGAAGGGGCACGGGAAATGAAACAAAGGGTCAAAAAAGGAAAATGAAGAGTCATTCCAGATAGTTTAAAAGGGGAAGCGAAGGCATGCACAAGGGTCAAAAAATAGTGCAGACAGAGTTGCAGTCGAGAAACTACGGAGACAGAGTTGCAACCGTGAAGGCAAGAGGGCCATTCTGGACCTGTTAGGCTATTTTTCTTCCAAAATTGGAATGTTGTAATGTAATGTAAAATTTAATAAACTATCTTTCTATAAAAGAAGTTTATTTGGCAGAGTCTGCCATTTTTGTAAATTTTTCCAAGTTTAATGAATGAGAATTTGTGAGTATTTAGGCTGAGCGATTTTGGCTCCCCCATCAAGTGGTATTAGAGTGGGAGTTCTTGAGTTTGTAAAAAGATCATCGAAAGTGAGGCAGTTTGCCCTAGGATCTGTGGAAGAGCAGGATTTTTTGAGTGTGTAAATAGATCATCGAAAGTGAGGCAGTTTGCACCAGGATCTATGGAAGAGCAGGAGTTTCTGAGTGTGTGAGCAGATCACCGAAAGTGAGGCAGTTTGCACCAGGATCTATGGTTAAGATTTGTGAGAAGAGAGAGAGGAGAAGCTATGGTCACAAGGAGAACCTTGTTGAATGAGGAGAAAGGACCAGACCAGAGGAAGAGCCTGTTTTGCACAAGGTGCAAATGTTCAGGTAAGGTCTGTAATGTTATCATAGATAATGGTATCACAGATAATTTGGTTTCAGGAGAAATGGTTGCTAAGTTGAAATTGGAGAAGAAGGTGCACCCGCATCCATATCGGATTGCGTGGTTGTAGAAATATCACAAGGCATTAGTCAGTGAGCAGTGTTTAGTTAAATTTTATATTAGAACTTATCAAGATGAGGTTTTGTGTGATGTTTTGCCAATGGATGCTTGCCATTTGTTGTTGGGGAGGCCATGGCAATTTGATAGAAGTGCGATGCATGATGGGTATGTGAATACTTACTCTCTGACGAAAGGTGGAGTGCATCACAAGTTGAAGCCATTGAAGGAGATGGATAAAAAGAGTTTGCTGACAACAATGAGAGTGGAAGTTGTGGGATCTGAAGAACTTAAGGGTTTGTACGCTGAAGCTTGGAGAGCTTGTATAGGCCCAGTTAAAAAGAAGGGGACATAACAGTACATAAGTGATGATCACTTCTCCATCCACCCCGGTTGTCTGATGCAGGAGCATCCAACGAAAGGCAAAATACAGCAAAGTAGAAAAAGTTTCGCAATATCACAACATGTTGCAAGATCGTGACCAAAATCCAAGAGAAGGCTCAAGTAGAAAAAGTGTCGCGATATCGTGACATGTCGCAGAATTTCGACCAAAATCTGAGAGAAGGCTCAAGTAGAAAAAGTGTTGTGATATCGCGACATGTCGCAGAATCACGATCAAAAACCAAGAGAAGGCTCAAGAGAGAAAAGTGTCATGATATCACTACATGTCGTAGAATCATGACCAAAGCCGAGAGAAGGCTCAAGTAGAAAAAGTGTCGCGATATCGCGACATGTCGTAGAATCGCGACCAAAATTCGAGAGAAGGCTCAAGTAGAAAAAGTGTCGCGATATCGCGACATGTCGTAGAATCACGACCAAAAGCCGAGAGAAGGCTTAAGAGAGAAAAGTGTCATGATATCGTGACATGTCACAAAATTGTGACCAAAAGCTGAGAGAGGGCGCAAGGGAGAGAAGTCACGATATCGCGACATGTCGCAAAATCACGACCAAAAGCCAAGAGAAATCTTAAGAGAGAAAAGTTTCACGATATCGCGACATGTCGCAAAATCATGACCAAAAGCCGAGAGAGGGCGCAAGGGAGAGAAATGTCACAATATCATGACATGTCGCATTTTTGCAACTCAGGAAGGAGAGAGAAAGTGTGGAGCAAAAATGTCACGATATCGCGACATGTCACATTTTTACGACACAAGGAGGAAAGAGAGGACGCGGAGCAAAAATGTCACGATTTCACATGTCATGAAATCATGACCGAAAGAAGACCAAAAGGGCCAGAGAAGAAAATGTCATGATTTCACGACATATCGTGAAATCGTGATCGACGGAGCAGAAAGAAGGAAAGGAAGGAAATTGTCACGATATCACGACATGTCACATTTTCACGAGCTGAAACAGAGAAATAAGGCAGAGAGCAAAGTTGTCATGAAATCGTGACATGTCATGATTTTGTGACCCGAGAGGCGAGGAGGAGGCAGAAAGGAAAGATGTCGTGATATCACGACATGTCACGATTTCATGACCAAAAAGGAGAAAGAGGAACCGAAAAGGAAAGATGTCGCGATATCATGACATGTCGCATTATTGCGACCAAAGGACGAAGGAAAGCGCAAAGGAGAAAAAATGTTGCAATATCGCGACATGTCGCATTTTCGCGACCAAAAGGCGAAGGAAGGCGCAGGAGAGAAAAATGTCGCGATATCGCAACATGTCGCATTTTCACGACCAAAATGCGAAGGAAGGCGTAGAAGAGAAAAATGTCACGATATCACGACATGTCACATTTTTGCGACTCAAGGAAAGCAGGAAGGTAGATGAGCCGAAGGTGTCACGATATCGCGACATGTCACATTTTTGCGACTCGAGAAATGCAGGAAGGCCAAAAAGCAAAAGTGTCGCGATATCATGACATGTCGCATTTTCACGACCCAAATAGGACAGGAAGGCAGAGAAGCCAAAAGTGTCGCGATATCACGACATGTCACATTTTCATGACTCGAGAAAGGCAGGAAGGCCGAAAAGCAAAAGTGTTGCGATATCGCGACATGTCACATTTTTGTGACCCGAACAGGACAGGAAGGCAAAGAAGCCAAAAGTGTCACGATATCATGACATGTCGTATTTTTGTGACTCGAGGAAAGCAAGAAGGCAGAGGAGCTTAAAGTGTCGTGATATCACGAAATGTCACATTTTCGTGACTCGAACAGGACAGGAAGGTAGAAGAGCTGAAAGTGTCGCAACATCACGACATGTCGCATTTTCATGACTCAAAGAGGACAAGAATGCAGAGAATCCAAAGGTGTCGTGATATCATGACATGTCACATTTTCATGACTTGAAGAGGGTAGGAAGGCAGGGAAGCCGAAAGTGTCACGATATCGTGACATGTCATGTTTTCACAACCAAACAGAAGGAAAGAAAAGAAACGGTAGGCAATTACAGGGGCTGTTACAAAGGAAATTATCAAGCAGGGGGTATACCGAATGCCATCATTGGGTGACAAGAAGACAGAGTCTATAGTGGCAGCACTGGACAAGCACGTGGCACCAAGGTGCAGTGAAAGTGGACGAAGACCAAGAGTCAGAACATTTTGAAAGCCAGAACAATGAAGAGGCACGAGAAATGAAATGAAGGGTCAGAAAAGGAAAACGGAGAGTCATGCCAGAGAGTTTAAAATGGGAAGCGAAGGCATGCACAAGGGTCAAAAAATAGCACAGACAGAGTTGCAGTCGAGAAACTACGGAGACGGAGTTGCAGCCATGAAGGCAAGAGGGCCATTCTGGACCTGTTAGGCTGTTTTTCTTCCAGAATTGGAATGTTGTAATGTAATGTAAAATTTAATAAACTATCTTTCTGTAAAAGAAGTTTATTTGGTAGAGTCTACCATTTTTGTAAATTTTTCCAAGTTTAATGAATGAGAGTTTGTGAGTATTTGGGTTGAGCGATTTTGGCTCCCCCATCAACCTAGGAGCAAGGGCCCACTCTCGAGGTTGGTAGAGGGAAAGTTGTACTATAATTATAGGTTTTATTATTATTTTTTTGTCATTTATTATAATATATTAAATACTCTATTTCCCTTTTCTCCCTTGGTTTCCCCTTATTTTCACATGTTTGTGTTTTGTATCCTTCACAACTAGCTGATTTCCATTTATGCATTTATTTTTCATTTCTATCAAAGAATTCTTATTTCAAAATTCCATTTATATTTTTAGCATTTCAGTTCTATTTTGTTGTTTTAGTTTAGTAGCATTTAACTTCCCAAGCATTTTATATTTTTGTCCTTTTCAATTTCAGCACTTTACTTTTTTGTCATTTCAATTCTAGCAAACGTAATTTAGTATATTTTTCCTCAACAAGTTTAATTATTGCAACTAGTTAGTTTTCATTTTGTAAGTGTGCTATTTTATTTTATTTTTGCAAATATAACGTGATTACCTATTCTATTTTAATAGCTTAGTGCCTTGATTTCTAATCCACAATTCCAATATTCTTTATCGTATATAGTGTTTGATGTTGCCCTAGATTGATGAATGAATTAAAATATGAACATTAACGACACTCATTATTTTTGGTGTCATTTCTAGAGAAAAAATTGGTATTGTTAGAGAAAAAATAATTTGTTCAATTATTATCTTGTGAAGTTGCAAAAACCACAAAACAACAAAAATAAAACCAATAAATTTACAAGGAAATAGTTGCATTGCTTGGGATTGTATCTGAGATATTGGGACATTAGAATAGGAGTTCCTTATTTAATAGAATGTATTAATAGGTTAAGATACAAAATAGGTAGATTAATTAGATCAAACATCCCACCAGTTATAGGTTGATGATATCCACAATGAGGGGTTGAACCTAACCTAAATTACTAGAATTCAAAATTTCTAAAAACATTGAATTGAAAATACAATCATCATAATCAAGGAGTGTAGAAACACCTAAGATATATTTGCAAGAAGAAAAAAATGCTATTTCATCATCGTCTACTCTTGATAGGTTTATATGATTAGGACAATTTAGAAAAATCTATACTTATTATAATAACACATCATGGTAGATATACAAAAAAATGTAAATATACCCACACCCTTTACCAAATATTTGAGTATCCTATCCAATTGAATCGTACTCAAAAATATCCTATGAAAATCATCTAACCATTAGTATTACCAAATTTTAAGGGAGTTGTAGTTGAGGATCCTAATTAGTTTGTATTCGAGTTTAAGGTTGTATGAAAAACTATGACTATATAAATGATAACAAAAAACTCAAATTATTTCCTTCCATGCTAAAAGACTCAACTTTACAATGGTTCATGAGCTTAGCACATAATTCAATTCTAACCTAGGATGAAATGGAAAGAGTATTTTTTAAGAAATCACAAGAATATTTTTGAGTAAATAATCAAAAGGATGAATTATTTAGGATAAAATAAGAAGAGGATGAAACCTTGGAAGACTACTTGTATAGATTTTCCTTTATCCATAAAATATGTGGAAGTGTAGAACCAAAACTTATAAAATTCATATTATTGAGAGAATTAAAAGATGAATTCAAAGAAGTATTGGATCTCTTGGGAAAAGGATATGTAAGCACACTTGAACTTTAGTAAGTCATAGAACTTTGTAAAAATTATTCCTGGACAAAACATAGAAGAAAAATAGGTAATAACAAAACTAATTTGAAATAGTTCATGGAAGAGTTTGCCAATATTAAAATTGACATCCTAGTGCATCTAAATATGATATTAGGTAGGTCCGAGGTGTATACCAATTGGTTCATCCAAACCCCATAAGGGGGCGGAGGTCCAAGGTTCAAATCTCGGGCCTCGCTGGATTGAACGCTTGTCCCTTTCCTGGTGCTTTCAACGACATAAAAGGTTTAAAATGATTGTGGCATGGTGGTTATAGGGGCAGACTGTGCAAAAATCTGTGTGGTAGCTTCTAGGGAAGACAACACAGAATACTGTGGCGGCCATAAAAGCTGGAATGCCTGCTCGAATTCGTGGTGGCTACCGATTCCACCATGTAAATTAAAAAAAAACAAAAAAATAAATAAAAATAAAATAAGAAAACATGATATTAGGTGAATTAAATGCAAATACCAAATCTACTAAATCCTTAGCCACTTATTGTCTAAGATATAAGAATAAAAATGCTCTCCATGAACTTACTTTGAACAAAACTTCCATTTTGATTATATGTAGCATTTGTGACAAAGAACATCACATCGATCAATGTCAATTTTTACTAGCACTTAAGAATATCTTAGAGAAATGGTCTCAACCTATAGAAGAACTTAAATTTGTGGGACCAAGACAAGGAGGTAGTTTCCTTCAACATCCATACCAAAATACTTCTCAATTTTCCACAAATTAGGGACATAATACTTGGTCTATGTCATGCTCTAATTCATAACCACAACATAGGAATCAAACACCATGGGGATCATATTAGGAATGGCATCAACCTAGATGGATGAATAAAAAATAGAATAAACCACCATTTATGCATACACAAATGCATGGAAAACAATGGGTACCATAATATCAACCATTCCAAGGGCAATGTAGGAATCAAAATAAACAACAAAACTTGTTGTATGGTCTTGCTCAAAATCACTCTCAAGGAAAAAAACTACTAAAACAAGTAAAACAACCTCAATTTTAGCTCAACTTGTGGCCAATACAAATAACACTAGATAGGTAGCCCCTTTCTACATGGCTGAACTAGAAGAAATAACCATGATAAATATCATTGATTGTGACAATATCCAATTGTGTTCAAGAAAGACACTTCCTCAACCTACTTCACCTATTATTGTAGAAATGGGAGACAAATAAAATAAATTAGAGGACCCATATACATAAAAACCACCACAAAAAAGTCTTGAAAAAGGTAAATATAAAGAAAACATTTCTCAATATAATTTTCATTTTCATTAGAACAAGTACCATATCTTGAATGATTTAAAAATTTAGAACCAATATCTTCAAAATTAGATGTGGTACAAGAATTAAAACATTTAAATATCATAATTCCTTTACTACAAGCTATCAAAGATGTACCATTAATAAAAAAAATTGTTCAAGAATTGTGTATTAGAAAACTAGGAAGAAAGAAGAAAGTATTATTTAAAACCATACAAGTAGATGGGAAGTTAGTATACCTCATTGTAGGAAAGCTTATTCCACCGATGTATGGTGATCCAAGAATTCTTGTAGTCATTTTAGCCATAGGATAAATGCAAATATCTAATGATTTGATTGACCTAGGGGTAACTATCAATGTTATAACAAAGGTTACAATTAAATAACCTATATCATATATATACAATGTTAGAAACAGTTGATAGGTCAATGGCCAAACCAAAAGGAAGAATTAAAAATATTCATGTTTCAATTTCATCATGGGAATATCCAATTGAATTTTTGGTATTAAAACCTTGAAATACTCTAAATGGTTACCCAATAATTCTAGGAAGCCCTTGGCTTGCTACAACAACTACCTCAAATAGGATTGACTCATATAAAATCTCTCTCTATATCCTCCTACAAAATCTACAATCAATTTTACTGGAAACCTATGGTTTCCTAAATCAAATGAAGAAAATGAAAGGTGCATTTCAATGTTAGCCACCATAGTTGTGAAATATCATGCCAAAGAATTGGATACATTTGAGAGGGTTATCTTTGAAGAAGATAATGTCCTAATGAATAATTTGTATGATTCAGGACTTGAACATGAACTAATTACTGTTAACTAATTACTATGGAAGAATGAATAACAAGAACTTGAACCATTACCATCTATTCTAATAGAAGATAATTATTTTAAGTTACCTCATGGATGACATTCTCATCTTCTCTCATATTTTTATTGTCCTATATCAAATTTAACTCGATCAAGACTTGTCTTTGATAAAGATACTCATATTTTCCATTATATTTTGCCACACATTGTCCATTCAAATCATTAATAAGAAATTTTAAAGGGATCAATTTAATACAACCTGGTATGAAGAAAATTGAAATACAAGCATAAATTTTTTTAATAAGGTATCAATAGTTGATTGAAAAATGACTAGGAGATAAACTTATTTAATGTATTGGATCGGCATCCCAATGCTTTCATACGAGAACACAAATATATGATAGGAATTCATTTAGATATATGTACTCATAGAAATTATACAAAGGATGTTAAACATATAAGACAACCACAACAAGGATTGAATCGTACTTTGTCATTTTTGAAAGCTAAAATAAAAAATTTATAGAAGTAGGATTCATCTACCCTATTTCTAATAGCTAATTTTTTTCACCATTGTTTATTGTTCCAAATAAAAATTAAAATTTGTGAGTGTGTGTTTACTATAGATAAATAAACAAAGCTACACATAAAGAACATTTTGTATTACCATTCATAGATCTAGTGTTAGACACACTTGTTGAGAAAAATATATTTATTTTCTTGATGAATTTAGTCGTTATAATAAGATTCAGGTAGCACCTAAAGATTAGGAGAAAATAGCCTTTACTTTCCCATGGGGAACACTTGCTTATAAAGTTTTACCTTTTGGACTTTGGAATACCCCAACAACTTTTCAATGAGTAGTTCTTCATATTTTCTCTGACTTGACCAATGATTGTGTTGAAATATACATGGATGATTTCATAGTATGTGGTAAATTTTTTTATGAAACTCTTAAAAATATTGATAAGGTTTTAACACGATGTGAAACTTACAATTTTTCCCTAAAACCTGATAAATATTTTATGATGATGGATGAAGGCATTGTTCTTGGACATCATATCTCATCTAGAGGAATACAAGTAGATCCTAAGAATATTGAGATTACCAAAACATTGACTGCACCCCAAACACAAATATATTTTAGGAGTTTCTTAGGACATATTGGTTTCTATCATCAATTCATTAAGAACTTTAGTACCATTGCAAACCCTATGTTCACCTTGTTAACTAAAGATTCAAAATTTAAATGCATATAAAAGTTTCAAATTGCATTTGATACTTCAAAATAAAAATTGACCACTACATATTTGTGAGGTGGTACAAATTGGAAGTCTATATTTCACATTCAATTTGATGCATCTAAGAGTGTCGTCAAAGTAGCTTTAGGCCAAGTTGAAAATGGAGAACATTATGCCATGTATTACAATAGAAAAAACTTAACAGGAGTTGAAAATAATTATACTACTATTGAAAACAATTCTTAGTGTTAGTATATGCCATTAACAAATTTTATCACTATATCATGAGATATAAAGTATTTGTTAATATATCATGTTGCAATCAAATACATTATGAAAAAAACTTTAGTTAGTGGTTGAATAATAAGATGGTTACTACTGTTGCAATAATTTGACATCACTATAGTAGATGAAAATTTAATGCAGTAGTTGATTTTTTATCCAGACTAAATATCACAGGAGAGGATGAATGAGTAGAGGACTCATTTATTGATGAGAGGTTATTTACAATTTTTGCACAATCACCATTGTTTGCTAACGTTGTGAACTATATAGAAAAAGTAAAAGTTCCCTCTCACTTTACTCAAGAAAAATGATGATTGATAAACCAAAGCTCATCATTTTAGTGGATTGATGGTGTACTATTTAAGTGTGGACTTGACTATATTTTACGTTGATGTATTCAATGAGATTAGGTGTATGACATTCTTCAAGCATATCATGACGAAACATTAGGAGGAAATTATTCAGTAAAACACACAATTAATATTTTTTTAGAAAAGGTTATTATTGGTACTCACTTCATAAGGATATAAATAAGTATGTACAATATTGTGATTCATGTAAAATAATGGGTAAACCAACTGCCACAAATAAAATGTATTTGCAACATCAAGTGGTTTTAGAACCAGTTGATATATGAGGATTAGATTTCATTGGATCCATTGACCCACCTTCTCAAGGAAAACAACACATTCTTACGTACACTAATTATGTGACAAAGTGGTCCAAAGTACATGCTTTTAAACATGCCCAGGAAGAGGTCACTAATTTTCTATACACCCAAATATTTCAAATATTTGGTGCTCCATGATATATTGTTACAGATCATGGACTCCATTTTGCATCTAAATTTATAGACGCATTTACTAAAATATATGAAAGTAAACATAAGAAATCATCACCTTATCACCCTCAAGCAAATGGTCAAATGAAAGTCATAAATACGGAAATAGAGATTATTCTAACAAAGATAGTGGCTTCTCATAGGAAATATTGAATGAATCGGTTACTCAAGGTTGTTTGGGAATACAACACTATAGCGGATTTACACCTTATGAATTCGTCTATGATAAGAATTTTTTTTTCAATTGATTTTGAATTACTAACACTTCGTACATCTTTGGATGTTGGTATTGAGTTGTCATAGGTATAACAAGAGAAGAATTATAAAATTAAACAGATTGAATGAATTTCAATTAGAGTCACTTCACCTAGTGGAGGTCATTCAACAATAATAAAAATATGGCATGATAGTCACATCAAGAGTAGCAAGTATGAACTAGAAGATTAGGCATTGTTGTTCGATTCTCAATATGCAAATTTTATTTGTAAGTTACAAAATAAGTGGCTAGGACCATATTATATTGAAGAAGTATTCAAAATTGGAGTTGTTCGACCTGCTCATATTGATGATTCAAGGAGAAAATTGGTGGTAAATGGGTATAGTTTACAATTGTACCATAAGCTATTAGCAAAGGAGGATTTTTCTCTATATTTTACATAGTCTAACTTATGTGTGATAGAAGAGGCTTCCTCTTCTAGCATAAATTCTAAATGATAGAATTCTTGAAAATTAGAAATGATAACCTCTTCTAATGAAAAAATGAATAATTCAATAGTGAAAATATTTCTAATGCACTATTGAGTTAAGGCTTACATGAAAATCACTTTTTGGTTTGTTTTTATTTTTGCATATTCATAATTGTACAATTTCTAATTAATGCACTTATGTAATGTGTTTTCAAGTTTCATAAATTCTACACAATCAACAAAATGATCGAAAGGGTGCATGGAACCTTTCAAGACAATAAGGTGTATTTATTTAATTTTACTATTAGTTAGTCTTGACATTACATGAATAATTATTGAATGTTGGGTATAACTATATACAAAATTTACAAAAATTGGAATAGCCCACTAATAACCCAAAAATTTATCCTATCCTATTATTGGTTATAAAAAATTCTTCTCTAGCAGATTGAAAAATGGATAAAATAGATGCTTCCAAATGACAATGTACTTAGGTTTGGTTGGGTTTGAAATTTTATGTGCATAAAATTTTCAAAATTATTTTGCATGTGCGTTCAAAAAAAATAAAAAAACATTTTTTGATGTCCCACTTAGAATCTAAACCTGATTATATGTATGATGGATATGATAGTTCATGAAGATCTATTAGACCCAACCACATCTACACATTGTTGATTTCGATGATTTACATGTTTTGTCCATTTGGGCCTTATCACAACATCATGATCCAAAGTGTTCGATCATATTTTACCCCTGGAAACCCCTACATACCATGTGAGCCCATTATTTTAATAAATACATGGCATAAAAAACATGGGTGATGGTACCACAAGTTTTCAAAAGCATGTTGGTTGAATCAAGAATTTGAGATTATCGATTGGGAAATCAATCATCTATATTTACTCACATGGAAAATCTTCTTTATTAGCATGATGAATAGGACTTCTTCCTAACCTCCACCTTTATCCATGCTAAGTTTTAAAATTTTGTGGTAAATGATTCATCATCTACCCCGTGTCTAGTCGATGCATGAGAAGTACGCAAAATCTGTGTGCATGTTTTCAAATAGGTTTTTCACCAAATTCTAGATCAAGTCACATTAATCAGGTATGAATATGCAATAAGGTTCCTTGTAATAATCACACATACACATTAGGAATCCATGCTCTGCAACCATAGGATAGAGGATGCAAATAAAAAAATAGTCAGAAATTAAAGAGCAAAACCTAAGCACTGAGTGGAGAATTGCAAAAAAATTAATAGGGTAGATTGAAATTGTAGAATTCAAATTAGAATGCATAGAAAACCAATATGGGTGAATGAAAGTGAAAATCTAAACTGGACAACACTAAGGATATGCAATGTCATATTGAAAATATCAAGATTTTTCAATACGTAGAATGGATGAGATTCTTCCAAAAAATTAATGGTCATTTAGAAGGGCTGGAAATAAAGTTCTATGACACTCTAGAATAACCGAGTGACCATCAATGAAATGTATATTGAGGTAACCGCCATCGTTCTCAATAAAATTTTTAAACTTCCTTACAAGGGAATGGAGTTAAGTAAATCTTTTAAAGCAACATTGCCTAATATAGTGAATATAGTAAAATAAAAAGGGGACCCTAAATCCCAAATACATATTAGTAATTGTATATGTAAGGGGGTAGAGAGAACTAGTCTAAAATAATCATGGGATGAGGTTTCCACCTGAGTAATTTGGTACCTGAACTAAGAATATCAGTTTATTGTGTTATCTAGACACCACATCAAGTTATCGACCCACCTAAGACATAGTGCAAGAAAACCTAAACTTAGTATAAACATACCTTTATATCTGCACCAGGCCCTACATGATATTAAAAAATATTTTTAGGAGGGGTAGGTATCAGTTAGGCACCATGGCTTAATTAAACTAGTATCTAAACACCATTTTAAAGGATAACCCCTAACTTTTAATAAGTTTTTTTAGCCTTTGGAATAATATACACCCTCCAAAGCTACTAAGAAAAAGGAAGAAACATGGACTAGCAGTAGGGCATAAGCCTTTGTTAAAAAATCTAGAAACAGGATCACCTCTAAAAAATAAAATTAAATAGTCAAAAACATTAGGAAGCCCCTCCTCACCTAGCAAATAAAAACTTGCTGCAATAATGCTAGAAGGAGATAGGAAAAGGAAACTTGAAATAACCCCTGTAGATAAAATAAATACTAGAAGGGTTGTTATCAAAGAAAGGGATATAGAGGTGTCTACTTAGACAAATATATCTACCCAACAATAACCTTCTAAGTCAAGTACAATAAAAGAAAATTTTAATCAGGTAAAATTATCTACCATATGGGAGGATGCTACTTACGAAGACTCTTCTTCCATAGATAAATAGTACCAAATAGAACAATAGTTTCAAGCAGGCAATACTAGCTTTTTTTCTAGGAGATAAGTTGAGAAAACTAGAGACCAAAACAACATGTAGAAAAAGGGAACACAACAACCCAAAAAATAGGTGAGATCAACTAGATAGACAACAAGATCTATTAAAAATATTTCTAGTGAATAAGAACGAGAGGAAATTGGGAAGCAACAGACTGCATCAGCACTACCTCCTATTAGAAGGAGCCTAAAGCAGAGATAAACTATAGTCACTTAGAAAAAGTAAGCAACACAAATTAATTCAAGAATATGAGGAAGATGATCAAGATGTTGGAGTTCCTATAAAAATAGAACCAATTTAAGAGGATTCTCCATATAACATGATAATTCCCACCTATTTCTTAGAGTCAATGGAATAAAAAATGGCTACATAAATGGAGCCAAAAGCCCCATGAAAGCTACTAAGGTAATAATTAAGATGCAAAAAAAATGGATAGAAGAATCAAAAGATAAAATTGAGGAAAATGATCAATATGGAGGTACACCTGAACCCATCCAGGGTGAAGAAGCAACAAAAATTCTTCTCAATTTGGTAGAATATGTCCAAAAGGAGAATGAACAAGAAACAACTCCATCACACCCTGGTAGGATTGAAGCTACTATTGTAGAACAAGAATCAACCCATCTACTCCTATTATGAAAACTATTTCTATATAATAAAGGAGATCATAAGAAGTAGTGTTTGTTCAAAGGACAGTAAAAAAGCCCATGGATGGTGGAGAATGTTTTAGGTAGAAATAATATGCTCTAAATTATGAAAAAAAACAAGTTCTAAAATAATAAGCATTAGCATAGAGGTAGGCTCCAGAACATCCAAAATAGGAGGATGCTCAAGAACATCAAACATAAGAAGAAGAACTAGAGAATGATAACAATAGGAAGAGGCTCTAGTATAGCAGTGCACACAAATTATAGCTCTAAAGCATAATACCATAGTACATAAAACATCAAAATTGTAGAGTGGGGAAATATAATCTAGAATACTTACTAAAGAAGATTCAAACAAGTGATTGTAGAAACTATTACTATAACTCAGGTTGCAATGATTGAAGTACAATATAAAATATTTATAATGCCTACTTATCGACCAACCATTGTACCTCAATAGAACATGATTTTGCTAATATATCATAATGCAACAATGGCAAGGTTTATGGCCATTGCCATTCTTTAGAGGAATGTCTTGTAGCACTACAGCCATTGGAGGAGTAGAACAAAAGATAGGAAAAGATAATAATAGTCCTACAGAACAAGGTGAGAGACCTATGCCACATAGTAAAATAGGTAGTAGAGTGCAATAGGCCTTCCATAATTTATAGCTTACTCCTCAAAGAAAAACACTATAGGTGTTAGATAATGAGAATTTGTTCTAACCTTTTTTATGACCTATCTTACAAGAAAAGTTTCATTAACACATATTTACAAAGCCCTGAGGAATAGAAAAAATTGAATTATGAACTCTATTTTCATACATTTGTAGTAGTGGAGGTTGTTAAATTTATGTCACATATCTACACTAGGTATGTCCAACTTAGGGCCTTTACCTCCACTCTAAAAAACCAAGTATATAGGCAAAGTGAATGATGATAGTATAACACAATGGAAACAAGACCTAAATACTACTTAGACATGATCAATATAACCTAAAAGTATTGATTAGTCAACACTTCTATCTAATTAGAAATATGAACATCAAAACTACTTATCTTGAAAACCTTAGAGAAAGTGTAGCTTATTTTTAAAATTTCTATAGAAAACATTTTGACAATGTAGGATCAACATGTAGGAACAAATGGGATGAACACTAGTAACACTGATGTGGTCTTGTAGGATGGAGGTAACACTGGTAGAAATAATACTTGCAACAATGCATGAGTGGATAGGTCTTTTTTTTAGGACACCCACCATACTTACACTAGTGCCTTGCTATTTTGATTTACATCCAATGCCAAAACAAGTTCAAAACTAGTTGGTAGAGATCAAAAGGAATAGATGATATCATTCTTCAAATCAATTTTTTTGTGAAAACCTACATAGGAAACTAGACCTAAATGATGTCGTGGTACACCAAAATTCATGAGGTAATTCATCAAGTTAAGTAAAGAGAATGATGAGACACCAAAATATATCATTATTTCAGTGTTATCATACATACAAACTTCCATTATTTATCTAAATGTTATAGTATAATACGAAGTACTTTTATTATTGTGCATGATAATGTTAATGTTAGCATAGTAAAGTGATGAGAAATACTATTATGTTGTTTAGATAATTTTTTTGCATTTTTGTGGTAAATTTTGCATGATTTTCAATATTTAGTAGGCATAAATAAGGCATAGAAAAGAGCAATATGAATGAAGGTCTTAGTGTACATTTGAAAATATAATATGTCAAGGTTTTTGAATAATTCTCCCACCCTTATAAAGTGTTTCAATATGACAAAGTACCTATATAGTCAAAATTGCACCAACTCTAGGTTGTGTAGTCTTCTGTAATAAAACCTATAGGTTCTACTCAAAAACATCTAGGTAACAAGTTGTAATATCATATATAATGGGTTTTGCATACCAAATTGGGGTTCAAAATTACTTTTTCAACATGAAGGAGATAAAGGGAAATATTTCCAATCACTAGAGATCAGTCCAACTACCAATTACCGAAGCATTTGCATTAAACACATAATTAGCTGCATTTCAGAGCAGTTGTAAAAATTTCCACAATAAAAGTAGAATCAATTTCTAACAGATTTCCAAGAAGGAAAGGCAAGTTGGAGAGTTGTAATAAATAATTAAAATTCCTAAGACCTATTGTAAGACCTTCCACATAATTTTGAGGTATAAAAACATAATAATATATCCATAATAGATTTATGTCCTGCCTATGAACAAGTTAACTATTGACTGTAAATTGTAGGAATTAAGCAACAATAGAGCATTTATATTATTACTCCTAAATGTAAGCAGGACTAGTGGAGGATTTAATATAAATAGTCTTTGTCTACCTTCGTTGAAAGCTAATAGAAAAATAGATCAAGAATCTATGAATTAGTCAACAATTGTTATAACAATAAAATAGTCAATAAAATGCAATATTTTCATACCAGCTTATTTTGTAGTTTTCATGTCAATTTAATCTTATGATTTAGCTTAGGATTATGTGAGTTTAAAACATTTTTCTAGACCAAGTACCAAGGACCCACCCTCAAGGCTAGTGAAGGGAAAGTTGTACTATAATTGTAGGTTTATTATTTTTTTGTCATTTCTTGCAATAGACTAAATATTGTGTTTCCCTTGTTTCTCCCATATTTTTCCTTTATTTTCACATGTTTACTGGCTAATTTCTATTTATGCTTGTATTTTCATTTCTGTCAAAGCATTACTGTTTTAGCATTCTATTTTTTTTAACATTTCATTTTGTTTCACTCTTTTAGTTTAGCAACATTTAAATTTCCAACCATTTTATATTTTTATTTTTTTCAATTTTAGCACTTTACTTTTCTTTCATTTTAATTCTAGCAAATGTAATTTAGCATTTTTTTCATAACAAGTTCAATTTTCACAACTAGTTAGTTTTTTTTTGCACATGTGCTATTTAGTTTTATTTTTGTAAAGACATTGTGATTCCCTATTTTGGTTTAGTAGCCTAGTGCCTTGATTTCTAAGCCACAATTCCAACATTATCTATCATATGTAGCCTTAGACACTACCCTGGATTGACAAATGAATGAAATGATGAAAATTAATGAGATTCATCAATAATCATTCTCAAAATAATTATTACATGAAGAAAAGAAAAAACATAAAATAAAATTGGATTGTGGATGGATAAGCATGAAAGAATGGAATAAAATGAAAGGAATGTTGTATGGTTTATACAAGAGAAGACCAAGTGTGATGAAAATTCAAAGTTTGTTGAATGTAAATAATGATGATATTCTTACCATGAAAAATATGAAATGAATGATTAAAGTCCAAGACTAGCTTGGAATATGATATACAATGAAAGAAACTATAATTATGATTCTATAGAAATGATAATATTATGGTTGTTCTAGTGACTGAGTCATAGGTGACCAAAAGCAAATACCTAGAGGTAGAGGCATAGAGGTAAAGTCCCAGATATGACTCAAATGCATTGACCCAAAGGCTGGCATAAACAATTTATAAAGGTAAACTTAATAAATATTGCATATATCCAATCGTACAAAATTTAGAGTTAAAGAATAGAGACAAAAGAAAGAAGAATCAGAGAATAAAGGTAAAAATTCTTTTTACCAAATAATGTAACATGAGGGTGTTGGAATTATTACATTATTTGTCCCTCTTGAAATGTTATTTTAGGAGTATGATTTATATTTTATCTAATGTATGTGTCAATATGTGAGAAAGTGCAAAGTATCAAGAGAGAGAGTGAAGAGTCATATGATATGTGGCAAGATGTAAAGTAAATAGTCATAATAATTTTGTCTTAATGAGAGGAATTTGAAAGGATGCATCTCCTAGATGTTTGAGGAGAGCAAAAGTTAAGACTACTAAAAAGGCATGTAAAATTATATATTGGAAACAAAACTCCATGTAATGTAATATCTCTAAATCAATCTTGATGTAATATATATATATATATATATTTATTTATTTATTTATTTATTTATAAAGTGAAAAAACCCCTTGCGGGGCCGCCTTGGTCTGAGAGACCACAAAAATGGGGTTCTACACCGTCAAAGTCACCCGGGCGTCACACCCGACCCTGCCCGCACCAACATTATCAATTGGATTTTGGATACCCAATTCATATTTTTGGTCGGGTGGAGATTTGAACCTGGGACCTCTCTTGGAGGATTTCCCTCTCCTCTCCAACTCACCTACAACACCTGGGTCTTGATGTAATATTTTGATATTTGATATATTTGTGAGATATTATTTTTATTCAGGAAATGTAATTCATTGTTATTGATATTATTCTATGAGTGGATTTTATGTGATTTATACTTGATCTTGAATAAGGGACCTATGATTGGATCTGGCTAAAACATCAACATAATATTGTTTAAAGAAAACCTAAAAAGGAGAGGTGATCATCACTATGTGTTGGAAATTTTGGGTTTGAGATCCTAGCTTCTTGTCTATGAGTTGTCATTGATGTCAAAAGTAACTGGCATTAATGTCAAGAATATTTATTGGCTTCAAAGGTTGAAGATTACAAAGAATATTTTCTAGAAGATTCCGGAGATATTCCATGTGGTAGATGAAAAGGTTTTTATCAAAACCATGGTAGGTTTAAGGGTTTTTATTAAAACCAGGTGGATGCATTAAGGGTTTTTCTCAAAACCACTCTTAGCTTAATGCAAAGGCTGGAGACACTTATTAATTAAATAACTTAATTAATAAAACATTTTTAAGGTTTTTTTATTAATTATTTATTTGATTTAGTGATTAAATTATTTTAATAATTTAATGGGTTCTCCACCTAAGGTCTAAGGTCTAAAATACCTTTGATTATTTTTTAAATAATCAAAAGGGTTTCATAAACCCTAAAGTTGTTTCGAAGGCACCAAAATAATATTAATTCAAAAATTTTGAATTATCCTCCCGCCAACGTCATGCATAGCATGGAAGTTTGGCTATATAAGCCATAACCTATAGTCCAAAGCAATTGTGTGAAAGAAATTTGAATTGCACAAAATTTGGGAAGTAAAAGCTACGGCTATCATTTTTTTGCCACGTTTATCCGCCGCCAAATGGTTAAGGAGAAGGAGACTCTTACTAGCCTTCAATCTAGCGTCGTTGGCCTAGTGGCAATGACTGTTCTGCGAAGGCGCTTGAAGGGAGGTCAACCGTTCGACTCCCACTGTGGATTGTGAGAAGAGTTTTTGCACTCTGATTTTTTTGGAGGCACTGTTGACCCGTGATTTTTGGAAGCATTTTTTTTGGTAAGGTTTTTTAAATAAAATCTACATTTTGTTAAAGAAGAAGTGGTTGGGCAGATTTATTTAAAATTATTTTTGAGGTTAAATGCTTCTTTGGAGATATAAGGTTGATAGTGTGTGGTTGAGATTTTTGGCTTGATTGTTGAGTGAGATTTGCTTAGAAGCTATTATTCCTTGTGCATGGTTTAATTAATTTGGAGAAATAAGGTGTAAAAGGATATATTGTTTGTATGCTGTATATTTTTGGTAGTTGACTTCTAAGGATTGGAGTCATAAGGTGTTTTATGGAATAAATATTTTTTTGGTTACTTTTATGATCTAACCCTAACTTGGTGGCAAAGTTGAGGGTGATGTTGGTAACAGGTTGAAGAACTATTCTCTTCTTCCTCAAAAAAGGTATGGGCAACTTCTTCCATGTATATTGTTGATGGTGTATTTTATGAAATTGAGTTTGGAGTGAAAAGGTTGTCTACTAGGTATTCTTGTTGGTCTGGATATTGAAGATTGTTTATGCATTAAAATCATTGATGAGTTTTTGGGTGAATGCATAATTCTGGTTGAGGAAGAGGAAGCATTTTGCTCTAGGGTATGTTAGTAAGTCTTGCTGCTTGCATTGAGTTGGTGAAACCCTTAGTTGGTTGTTTTGAGATTGATGGTTGAGTTGCTTCCATAGAGGTTGTTTTGATCAAGTTAATGCTTTACTTGATACATGATTTGGGCTTACTCCATTGAGATTGATTTGAGCAAGTTATTATTTGCATTGGTGATTTATGTTGGTGGCTATTTTGTTCAAATACCTTTGGAGGGAAAAGGATGTCTACTAGTTTCCTTTTCATGTAGTGATTGGTTGAATGCTTCAAGGTTAATTTTGAGTTGAATGATGTTGGTTAAACCTTGTCTATAAGCATTGTTGTTAAAGCCCTAATTGGTTGAGAAAAGATATTGGTTGTGGAAAGAACATGAGTATCATTGTTATATGAGATATTGCATGGTTGGCAATTGTTGGGTTGTGTTTCATGTTCTTGAGAAAAGCATACTACATCTATCTTATTCTTTTGAGATTGAGATTGGGAGTTAAGTATAGAACATATTGAGTCTCTAACAATTCTCTTTATGTTTCTATGAGATTTGAGATTGAGATTGGGAGTTAAGTATAGAACATATTGAGTCTCTAACAATTCTCTTTTTGTTTCTATGATGTTTATGAATCACATTGGGTCTCTAACAATTCTCTTTGTGGGTTCATGCTAAGCGAGTTTTTCTTGATGAACTCGTGAGCTAATTTGGACAAGTTCTAGTGAAGACTTGTGAGCTGATTTGGACAGGTTCTAGTGAGGACTTGTGAGCTGATTTGGATAGGTTCTAGTGAGGACTTGTGAGCTTATTTGGACAGGTTCTATTGAGGACTTGTGAGTTGATTTGAACAGGTTCTAGTGAGGACTTGTGAGTTGATTTGGATAGGTTCTAGTGAGGACTTGTGAGCTGATTTGGACAGGTTCTAGTGAGGACTTGTGAGCTGATTTGGACAAGTTCTAGGGAGGACTTGTGAGCCGATTTGGACAGGTCCTAGCAGAGGACTTGAGGATATATTTGAAGTGGTTCTTTGAGAAGAACCTGAGGACAATTTTGACAAGTCTTTTAGAAGGCTTGTGTGCAGCAGAGATTAATTTTTTCAAGCTTTATGAGTTGAGCTTGGGACAGATCTAACAGAGTGAGGAAGACTTGTGTTGGACCGACTGACTATGTTTAGTGCAGGTTGATGAGTTGCTGTGGAGGTAATCAGTGAGGACAGAGGTCTCTTGAGGGTGAGCATTGAGGACAGGAGGTCTTATTTGGAAAGGAGTTCCACATGCTAGCGAAATAAGAGGCAGGTGATCTTCTAAAGTATCATTTCTAGAGTTGAGGGGAAGGATTCTACTTTAGGCAGGAGGCTCATAAATTTGTGTTGAGGGGAAGGTTTCTCCTTTGGGCAGGAGGCTCATAAATTCATGAGGAGGGGAAGGATTCTCCTTTGGGCAGGAGGCTCATAAATTCGTGAGGAGGGGAAGGATTCTCCTTTGGGTAAGAGGCTCATAAATTCATGAGGAGGGGAAGGATTCTCCTTTGGGCAGAGGCTCATAAATAATTGAGTAGGGGAAGGTTTCTCCTTTGGGCTGAGGCTCATAAACATTGTAATTGGAAAGGATTCCCAAAGAACTTTGAGAAAGCTTTTTAGAGAAAAGTTTTGTGGATGTAGCCCATGTTGGATGAACCACGTTAAAATTGGTGTCTCATTGTGTGTTGCTTTATGCATTGCTTTGATATTGCTATTGGTTCATTTCTTTGCGAAGTTGAAGTTAAATAGAGAAAGTAAAAAGAGGTCTTATACTATTCACCCCCCCCTCTCTCAGTATAAGCTTGTGTTATTCACTATGAAGCAAAATTTCATGGTAGATTCAAAGTTTTAGGGTGAAAAATCTATTCCAAAGGCAAAATCCTTCAAGCATTAAAAAATATTTCAATCCCTTCTAACACAAATAGGGTCACAAGCCTACAAGAAACGACCATGTCAATTTCAATAATAAAGAAAAAGGGTCATAAAATTCCTTGAATAATTGCCATTTTAAAATAAAATAAATGAAGTCATAGATGGTCCACAAAATTATAATAAAGGAATCCACTGAAGCTTCATAAAATTTTGTAAGAATGTTTTCAAAAAGGTGAATCAAAGAGCATTGAGAGCTCAAAAGGATAGAGAAAAATCCATGAAAAAGTGTTACTAGTTGCACTTCTTCAAATTTCATTTGTAGCAAGAAGATAATCTTGCTTGTCATTAAAATAAGTATTCAAAAAGAAAATAAGTACCCTTTATAAGAAATAACAAGATTAAAGTGAATATTTTTTTAAAATATCAAGTCTTGTGAAACATAAGAAAAGGAAGTCATGAATAACAAAGAAACATTCCATGAAATACTTGAAATAAAATTCAGGAATAACAAACGAGTATTAGAAACCACATGAAAAGAGCAAAGCAAAAGCATTAGATAGTTGAAGGGAAAATTTCAAACTGATGATGAAAAAAATAGACAAGAAGGCTACTCTTCAAATTTAGTTGGGTAGAACCTCCTATATTTGGAAGCAGATCACATTAAATTAAGCCATGCCAAATATAGTTATGCATTTCTAAAGAAGACCAAAAAACATCTAAAGGAAGCACATGAAGCAAACTATTTTCTAAAATAAAAAATCACATGCTTTTGATGTAAATAAAATTAATCAAAATTTTAATAGATTGAAATATGTAATAGATGCCAAAGTATATATATAAGAGGTGAAATAAAAAGAAAAAATAAAGACAAGTGCGCTAGCCTAGAACGTCCAAGAAGAAATGAATGCACCAACCTAGAACATCTAAGAAGAAATGACTACACCAACATGGAACATCACCTAAGAAATTCAATAATAGAGGAGTAGCCTAGAATATCATCCAATATATCCAAGAAGTGAAGATTGCACAAGCCTATAATGTCACTGATATATTCAAGAAGAAAAATCACACAAGACAAAACAAAATTATTATGTCAAAATAATTGTCAAAGGATCCCATGAAGACACTTCAACATTACAAAAAGTGGTCAAACCTCTTGTAAAAACATTATGCACTAGAGAGTTATCAAAGTAGTCCAAGAAGGTACTCAATCATTTCAACAATACTTAGTTGGATGACACCTAGATAATGCACACCTAGATGTCATTTAGACATTCACCCAGATGTCAAAATAATTCACCTAAAAAAGCATTTATATGAATGATGCAAGATAACCATTGATGCACTGAAAGCACTCACCTAAAGAAGCACCTATGAGAATAATAATAAAGGAGTAGAAGCCTTCATATTTAAATAAAAAAAAAGAAAGAGGAATGACCTATATTTTTAAATTAGAATAAGTGGTGCCTACAATTTAGTCAAGAAAATCACATCATCTCAAAGACAAGATTTTGGTGCAAAATTTTTTAGCATAAATTATAAAGATAAAATGGCCCAAAAGAAGTAAAGTATGGGCAATAATCATAGTAGACAACATTTTTGAAAAGTGCAAAGGCCAACAAGGCAAGAGGCCTTGAAAATTCAAAATTTGACATTTATAGTGGAGAGAAAAGGAAAAGTACTTATATTACAAAGCGAATAGTCACTTTAATTAAAATCAAATTAAAATATATTTATATTTTTTTGTAAAGAGATAATTTCGAGTGAAAAAAGAAGAAAATATGTCATCTCCTTTTTGCTGAGTGAGACAACTTTCTCATAATTTTGAAATATCAACAAAAAATGACTATAGGCATATATATACTCATTGTAAAGTTTTTTTTGAGGAGGAATTAGTGAAAGAAGAATATTTAAATTTTGTAAAACATTACTATGGCTAGTGGAGCACCGAAATTCTTGTTGTTAGATTCCTATTTGTTGAGGAGAAATAAGTATGTTGCCTAGAAAATCAAACTTAAGTTTGAGAAAGTGTGGCAAGTAGTAGATAGGATTGTAGTTATTTACTACACATGGCTACATCATGGATCATGCCTTAATATTTCCAAGAAGATTAATTAAAAAAATTGTTTGTTGGAGGATTAAAATAGATATGAATTTTTTCAAGCTACATGACCATGTTGATTATATCTTCTCGATAATCAATGACCCATGCTATCCTAAATATTATTTTTATGATATATACATTAAGCCTTGCCATTGGGTAGAGTCAAAGAGATATTTTAGTGATAACTAAAATTATTCTAACATTGGTAGGGGTGTGATCTAGATAGATAAAATTTAATAAATGGAAACTATTTATAGATAAAAAAGGGGAGTATAGAGAAGAAATCAAATCATTTCTACTATTGGCAACCGAAGTTGACTTATATGGGTAGGGTCATTGTAGTCACCCATGTGATAACTAAAGCAATTATCGACTACATGGGTGAGTCTATCCTACAAACCTATGTACTTTAGAAGAAAAATAACCCTTAGATACCTAATTAGAAGGGGGTCATACCAGTGATGATAGAAGGTGTACCATTATAGAAAGGTAGGTGGCAATTTCGAAGAACTTTGGTTTGTAAAGCCTCAAACTAGATGAAGAATTAATTATAGAAGATCCCTCATGTGCCACTCATAGGGAATCCTAGGTGGAAGTGATGGGCGATGGTTATAGCACCTACCCATTTGAGAGTTGGAAAGCTTTCAAAATTAATATCCCCAAATCTAAAGATAACAAGATGACCAATTATTAGATGGCAATCGATCTCACTTGTGAATGGAAGATAACGCTTTGGATTTTCTAAGTATATTTTAGAGGCAAGCTCTTCAGTTTTCATATAAAAATAAATGTATTTTTAATTGGGATCTACTTGGTCATGCATAATATATGACCTTGTATTTTATTCCTTTCATCCTTATATTTTGTATAGGTAGGTTTCAGACCTTGAACCATTGGCTAAGTTCCATTGAATATTTTTTAGCTTCATGCCTCTATAACTTGTTGATACATATATGGATTTTGTGACTAATTTTGCTATGTCCTAATTCTATAAAGTGTTTTTAAATGCTTGTGTATTAAGGGAGAAATATATTCAATTTATAGCTATTATATTGTAGAGAATGTGTTCATTTAATCTTGTTATATATAAATGGGATGGATTTAAATATTGAAACATCAACCCCCATACATTAGGATTTCATTTCCTACAAGTCATTTTATTTTCACTCTTCCATTTTTCTTTGCATAGTATATAAAAATGTGCAAGAGATCTAAAAGGTGCACAAAAGATCATATCAGATGAAGATTTGACCTTTCTAAAAACCTTAAAGTTTACCTTGTAAGATTTTTCATCACCCATGGAGCTTCTGACTATGTCACTCAATGTAAGGTATGGATTCCTAGGCATATCAAGTCATTGTTGTGAATGGATGTGACACTCTTAGGTGACAACAATTCAAAGTGCATGCCTATTGGGATGAGATTAACATATTTACCCCATAAAATTGAAAGAAAAATATTTGACCAAGACTCTAGTAAATGTCTTAGTCAACTTCTTTTTTAAGATTTAAGATATTCACCTAATAACTCTAATAAAGAAGAAAGACCCTAAATAAGTTGTTAGAAAAATGTGAGACTAGGATTCTAGTGGGGATTTCAATCTCTTGGCTTGTTGAAGCAAACCTACGCTCCCACATGGTTATTGCATTCTTAGGATAGGACCCAAAAATATATGAGTGAGAGACCTATCACTAGGTACTTTACTAGAACCTATCCACAAGAGTTGGTACCACTTTTTAATTGAAGAGCATGGAGAAGAAACTAGGGATTCAACATAGAATCTCAACAAAATAATACACCTATAAGAATTATGGCATGGAATGATAGATTCCATATGATTCCACCTATTATTCTTATTGTATGCAACCTACTTCTTACCTCAGTGCTTAATTCCCCACCATATTTCAAAGGAGAATATGATATTACCCCAATAGGACATTTGGATCACATGGTGAGATTATGTGTAGTGTGTTTTATTGAAGCATAGAATGTAACCTTCAGGTTAATAGTTGACTCCTTTAGAGGAAAGGCCTAGGAGTGATACATTAGTCTCACCCAACTAAATAAAAAATTAGGATCAACTTAGGAACCTCTTGATAGATATATTTAGAGAAAAGGTGAATGGTGCATCCCTCAAGAAAGTAACAATCATAAAGAGGGTACCCATAAATATAATGGATAGCTTTAATACCTAATTTCATAAAACCTATAAAATAATCCTTAATGATATTATACCACCCCTAGGTATGACATTCATATATTATTTGTAAGAATTTAATTCTAAAATAGCCATGATGGTTCAATTTAAAGAAGGAAACTCTTTGCTGGAACCCTATAAAATAGCCATCTAGGTTGGTAATGACCTAATATAGATAGAAAGGCTTACCCCTAGACCATATTTACCCTTTTTTACTTCCAATCAGCCTCTTTATTATCCCCATAAAATCGTCCAACTTATTGTTGGATATCCCACTCCTATTACAAGTTTGAAGAAGCCCCAAACTCCTATATTTATCTAACTATATCCTTTTCCCAATATTTATACTTTAAATCTAGATGAAATGAGAAATATGATGAGGATATTTTACAATAAAATCATTACCCTTAAGTAGAAACATAATACTGAAAGATTCCCTTATCATAATTACCTAAAGCCTCCCTACCAACAAGGCCATAAAAACTTTTGACCTTCCTCAAATGGGTATTAGAGGCCTCTACCTTTTCCTACTAGAAATGTTGGTCAATACCAAGCCATGAATTAGAAAATATTACCTATACTAGTCCCATTGCAATATATTTCCCCTAATCCCATTAGGGACATGGTCACCTTACAAAACAACTATGTTGTAGATCCTAGTGTGTGGTGCTTTTTGGCTTATGAGTTTTCTTCCCATTACTCTCACATTGGGAATGTGCCTCAAGTAGTTGGAGAGCCCCTATAATAAAATGCATAGGCAGTGAACCTTATGATTCAACTACCCACCATATCATTGGTGTCTAATTCCTTGGTTCCAAAATAGGCCCTAGTTACCTAGGATGAAGAGGAGGTATATGTTGTGTTGGATAAAATAGGTCCTCCAAATATTGGGAGACCATAAGTTTGATTGGATTACATAACCATATTTAAGAGAAGGGTAATTTAAGAATAAGGGAATGCTAGTTAGCTAGATCATATGCCTTAGAGAAATCAAAAGATACTTAGAAGGATGCCTTGATTCAAACTTTACTAGATAATTGACTTTGGATTGTTTCAACAATTGCAAGATTAGGCCTAGATGTTGCAAAGCAATAAATGATGGAACTTCTAATATTGCCTCCATCAATAAAAAAATCTAGTCCCCTATCACCATGAGGTATTTATTGAGAAAACATTTTACATTAATTCCCTCCACATGGTACATTATTTGAGAAGGTCCACCATAACAATACTTGTCTAGGACATCCTTATAATAACTTATCAAATGAAGTTTTTGGAGGAAACTCTACAAAAGTAGAAAGTGTTAGGAAAACAAAAGCATTGATAGTCATACTTAAAATTCAACCCAATCCAGTATTTCACTATTATACATTGGAATGGGATTTTTCCACTTGATAGGGTGAGTAATAACTCCATCATATGGGAATATCAATCTAAACCAAAGTCATCAAAAATATCTATTACCCAAAACATAATTGACATAGGAGATTCCTTTTTTGAAGGAGTCCTTGAATAGATAGGAGTATAAACATATTTAATCCAAGAATAACACCCTCATATACCTAAAATTTTGAGGTGTGGAGATGACGAGGCAAACATATGGAAGTTGTATTTTTATGGGTCTAAGATCAAGAGAGGACATGGTACTAGCATCTACCTAGTTTCTCCAAAAAGAACTAAAACGATATAGTCATATAGCATACAGTTCAATTATATAAATAATACCACTAAATATGAAGCCTTCATGCTTGGCCTCTAGTTTTTTGAAAAGGTCATCAAGACATTATAAGTATTCAATGTCATAGAGCTAGTAGTCAAACATGTAATATCTCAATGCCTAGCCAAATTAGACTAATGAGGACTTATAGACATTGATTTTAGGATTTAGTAGAAGCTTTTAATGTTGTAAATATCAAATTCCTCCCAAGGGATCATAACATAGATGTAGACCACATAACCATCATTTGGTCATAATTTGATCCTATGGATGACCTGATTCAAAATATATAATAAGTAAAAATGATTGTCAGACCAACCATTCTCAACAATGATACCCATTGGCACATATTTAAAAATGATGAGCATATTGTCCAATTCATCTTCCAAGAGGTTAAATTTTTAGGAAAATTAGGCTCTCAAAGCAAGGAGGCATATGATGGCTAGATTATATAGCTAAAGTCTAATAAACTTCCCAAAGAGATCATCACATTGGAATCTCTCTTTTGTACCAATGATCACTTCAGAGGAAAAAGGGATATGATAGTAAAAAAGAGGATTGCCAAAAATAGAGGTGGCCCAAGATGGAATGCTAAAGGAAGGAAATGTGGCTATATTACTAGAAAAAACAAGCCCTATTCAACTTTTATCAAATACATATTAGGATGATGGGATGGAGTTATAACAATCTAAAATTTTATGAAACATACATCATATAAAACATAATTGAACTATGGACACAAATTTAGTAAGGTAAAACCATAGGCCGATCAACCCAATAATAGAATCCCTTATAAGAAAGGAAAAATACAAGTTTATTGAGTTAAGGATCATATATCCCATAAAGCACACCACATGGATCTCCAACCTAGTCCTGATAAGGAAAAGGAATGATGAGATCAGGCTATGTGTTGACTTATGAGACTTGAATAATTCCTAATTAAAATATCATTACCCCCTACCCTCAGTGGACAAAATTATGTAGATTATTACTAGATTTGAGAGGTTCTCCCTCCTAGATAGCATTTTTAGATATAACCATGTGTGGGTAAAATATATGTTGGCATTTTAGCCAAATTATCTGATGCAAGAGCCTATATTTAGAGTTTTTTTTTTAAAGAAGTTTTAAAATAATTTTTTTATTACTCAAAATGGAATTATTTTATGCAAAAATAATTTGCCAAAAATGGTAATTACTAAAAAAAACAAATTTTTATGAAAAAATAATTTTCTGAAAATATTAATTATTTAAAAAGACAGTTTTTAGTGGAAAAATCAATTTGCCGAAAATAGTAATATTTTATTTTTAGGGATTTAAGATTTAGGGTTTTATTTTAGGGTTTCTTTTAGGGCTTCAAGCTTTAGGGTTTTCTTTTAGGGTTTCTTTGGGGATATATATTCCCTTGGTATTGCATTGTAAAAGGGGGAAGTGAATCCAGGAATAAAAAAATATATATTTATTGGTTTATTTCCATGTATTATAGTTTTTATGTGAATGGAGGGTTTTACTGATTATTTCCATTTATTATAGTTTTTATGTAAATGGAGGATTTTACATATTATTTCTATTTATCATAGTTTTTATGTAATGGGAGGTATTTTGTTTTGACCTCTTGCAGTTGGATTTACATCATTTGGTATCAGAGCAAGTTGGATATTACAGGGAGAAAAGAGAAGAAAAAAAAAAAATATATGAGAGGAGAGCGAAGGGGCTCCAAAAAAATTGGCACTTTATGTAGTGCTTGCATAAGGTTTGTAAAACCTTAGAGAAAAAAATTGGCACTTTGTGTAAGTGCTTGCAAGAGGTTTTTTTAATGTAAAACCTCAGAGGGAGGAATTGGCACTTTGTGTAGTGCTTGCAGAAGGTTTTTAAAACCTTGGAGAAAGAAATTGGCACTCTATGTAAGTGCTTGCAGGAGGTTTGCTATTTTTAAACCTTGAAGGTAGAATTGGCACTATGTGTAGTGCTTGAAAGAGGTTTGAGATATAGAACCTCAAAAGGAGATTGGTACTTTGAGAAGTACTTACAGATATGTGGCCCTATACAAAAAGCAATTATGAGTTTGATCAAAGGAACTTGTAGGAGCAGAGTTCTTTTCAACAAGGGGAGAATGATGCAAGAGCTTATATTTAGAGGTTTTTTTTAAAGAAGTTTTAAAATAATTTTTTTATTATTCAAAATGGAATTATTTGATGCAAATTTTTTTTTCCAAAAATGATAATTATTAAAAATGGTAAATTTTTACGAAAAATAATTTGCCGAAAATAGTAATTACTTAAAAAAAACAGTTTTTGGTGGAAAAATCAATTTATTGAAAATAGTAATATTTTATTTTTAGGGCTTTAAGCTTTAGGGTTTTATTTTAGGGTTTCTTTTAGGGCTTCAAGTTTTAGGGTTTTATTTTAGGGTTTCTTTGGGGATATATATTCCCTTGGTATTGCATTGTAAAAGGGGGAAGTGAATCCAGGAATTAAAAAAATATATTTATCAGTTTATTTCCATGTATTATAGTTTTTATGTGAATTGAGGGTTTTACTGATTATTTCTATTTATTGTAGTTTTTATGTAAATGGAGGATTTTACATATTATTTCCATTTATCATAGTTTTTATGTAATGAGAGGTATTTTGTTTTGACATCTTGCAGCTGGATTTACATCATTTGGTATCAGAGCAAGTTGGATCTTACTGAGGAGAAAAGAGAAGAAAATAAAACAAAAAATAAGAGGAGAGTGAAGGGGCTCCAAAAAAATTGGCACTTTGTGTAGTGCTTGCATAAGGTTTGTAAAACCTTGGAGAAAAAAAATTGGCACTCTGTGTAAGTGCTTGCAAGAGGTTTTTTTATGTTAAACCTCAGAGGGAGGAATTGACACTTTGTGTAGTGCTTGCAGAAGGTTTTTAAAACCTTGGAGAAAGAAATTGGCACTCTATGTAAGTGCTTGCAGGAGGTTTTTTTTATGTAAAACCTCAAAGGGAGGAATTGACACTTTGTGTAGTGCTTGCAAGAGGTTTGTTATTTTCAAACCTTGAAGGAAGAATTGGCACTATGTGTAGTGCTTGCAGGAGGTTTGAGATATAGAACCTCAAAAGGAGATTGGTACTTTGAGAAGTACTTGCAGATGTGTGGCCCTATACGAAAAGCAATTATGAGTTTGATCAAAGGAACTCGCAGGAGCAGAGTTCTTTTCAACCAGAGGAGAATGATGCAAGAGCCTATCTTTAGAGGTTTTTTTTTAAAGAAGTTTTAAAATATTTTTTTATTACTCAAAATGGAATTATTTGATGCAAAAATAATTTGCCAAAAATGGTAATTACTAAAAACGATAATTTTTTATGAAAAAATAATTTTTCGAAAATAGTAATTACTTAAAAAGGTAGTTTTTGGTGGAAAAATCAATTTGCCAAAAATAGTAATATTTTATTTTTAGGGCTTTAAGCTTTAGGGTTTTATTTTAGGGTTTCTTTTAGGGCTTCAAGCTTTAGGGTTTTCTTTTAGGGTTTCTTTGGGGATATATATTCCCTTGGTATTGCATTGTAAAAGGGGAAGTGAATCCAATAATAAAAAAAGAAAATATTTATTGGTTTATTTCCATTTATTATAGTTTTTATGTGAATGAAGGGTTTTACTGATTATTTCCATATATTGCAATTTTTGTGTAAATTGAGGGTTTTACATATTATTTCCATTTATCATAGTTTTTATGTAATGGGAGGTATTTTTTTTAACCTCTTGTAGTTGGATTTACATCATCATCATAGGTCCCAATGTTCAAGATCATATATATGACTAATATTTGATCATTCAATATATATGGCCAATATTAAATAACATAAAATTAATATAAAATAATAATAACAACAATAATAATAATATAAAGCAAAATAGCCAATGCCACTCATGAAATAACATAAAGAAAACTTACAATACGATTGCTCAAATTGTATACAGGCTTCAATATTATAATTTCTTGAATGAATTCTTTGATATACAACATGGATCTTCGTCTCCATAATATAACCTTAGAAAGGTGACTCATGGAATATTTTTTTATTGCTCTCCTCACATATCTAGGAGATTCATATTTTTATATTCCACACATAAGACAAGCCTCTCATGTCTTTTGGATTCTCATCTTGCCACTTGTATACATGACTCTTGAATCTCTATTTACTCTTGCACACTTTACTCTATGACACATTGCACACTCCTACATTTATACACATGCACACTCTATTACATGATAGTTATTCACACTTTATCACTCTTCACACTTGTACACATAATTACATGACACTTGTGCACATCCTAAACATCAACACATACATGGAAGGGAAATATAAATCACACTCTTAAAATATAGACTCACACCATAATATATTACATATTTACAATTGTACCATTAAGGTGCTATGGAGGTATATTTGCATGTACCAAATAATGTAATATTCTCTAACACCATCTTGTATTATATTATTTGTTTATTGATGACTTTAGTCTCCAATATTTATTTTGGTTTTGTTAGGTAATCTTACATTGTGTTTCATATTCTATTTGGTATCCTCCTTCTTGTCCTTATTTTCTATGATTTTATAGATCTTGTTCTTGGATTGCTTGAGGTTATTCTATATGGTATTTAACTTTTGGTTCATGTACTATTTTATTTATGTTTGTTTGATTTTACTATAGTACTAGATTTGATGTTTTCTTGCAACTCTAAATATTCACTTAAAGTATCATAATAAATTTTTAAATTTGATGAACTTTTATTGTCACTCTTACTATTATTTTCTAAATGTAGTAACATTTTATTATATTCTTTATTTTCATATTGACATAACTCACTTGTATCATAACCTTCTTTATCACTATTTTTAACCTCTCTTCTTACTTTTAAATTTTATCTTTATAGATTTAAAGTGAAAGTAATTCCATATACATCACACTCCCTATATATGGAATATAATTTTATCTTTAGAACATTCAATAGCTTCAACAAATTTTGAGTGCAAATAATATTCAAATGTTTCAAAATTTTCATCCATAACTTCTCTTAGATAAATCTCATTACTAAGTTTTGTCTCTCCTCAAAAATTTTAATCAATTGTTGTACGCCAATTTTCAAGACATCCAATATTTCCTTTATTATTATAGCCTTTAGATTATTTTGATCCATGATAATTCCTTTGAATTTGAAATACTCATACCTCCAAAATTTAAATTTCATAAATAAATAAATTCTCAATTTATAAATTCAACAAACATTCAATTTCTTTGGAGTAGAAGACCTTGTGTCCCCCAAATTTTATATAAGCAATTTTATCAATTTTGCAAAGGCTATCAATTTATTTGGATTAAAAAACCTTATAAATCCAAAGTTAAATTTATCTAATTTCCATTACAAAAATATTCAATATTCATTTTTCAAAAATCTATTTTCAATTTTTTTTTTGAAATTCAAATTTTAATGTAGAGTAGAACACGTTATCTCTTCAAACTTAAATTTAAATTAATTTCAATTTGAAACTTTATAGTGAATTCAAGTTTTCATATGTGCCTTTTCACTCCTCCAAACATTAATAAATTTCTATAAATTTTAATCAATTTCCCAAATATCATGTATCTAAAGTATTTCAGAAAAGAATTCAATGTTGCATACCTGTGAATGGTGTAATCATTGATTTCCACTTGGTATTCAATTGTTCCATGCACTAGATATTTTTTTTGGGTAGGCATGTTAGGATTGAATATGCTCACTTTTCAATATTTGTGCTTCCAATTATTAATGCAATCTTACTTTCTTCTCAAGCTTTGGATGGCTATATTCTAAGGCTCCTTCCAAACTCATGGTTAGAATTCTTTAATGCAAATATTCCTCTATGCCTACTTGAAAAAATAAGGATTAATATTTGCATAGTGGCTCTCCTCCACACATTCCTTAATATGGATTGTCACATATATATTCCATCCATGCCTTCCTTAGTAGTTTGGAAAAACTTTTACAAAGATGTGTTCTTCTACATACTAAATAGAGACATCTCACACCTCCTATAGCAACTAGAATGTGTTCCCTCCAAATAGGAAAACTTATTTTAGAATTATTCTCCATTTTATTTTTGCTATATACCTTTTTTTTTTGGTTGTCATGCCCAACACCTTGACTCGATGAGTTGCATCTCTTTATTGGATATCTTTTGCTCATGAAAGCTTCAATAACTTACTATCTTCTATTGCAATACCTCTTTAAAATTATTTTTCTTGGTGGCTTAATCCACACACCTATTAGTTTTATTTTTTCAAGGAATCCTTTTTATTAGGATACCTTTTGACTATCCCCTCATGTCCAACTTCAAAGTTATATATTTTTAAAGATTTCTTATAATAATATCTTTTTAGAAATTTATCTATGCTTCAAATTTTACTGGCTTTGTCATATTAAAATCCTTTAAGACACTCCCTTTATTTTTCACTTCTTCTTAGGCATGAACATTTTTCAAAATACTACTCCTAGGGTGCCTCTCAAGTCCTTATTTATATTAAACCATCCTTGCATAGATTATGGTGTTGCTCTTGGATTATGTCAAGTGCTCACTCCATTGTAGACCTAATTTTTTCTTCAAACATTCACACCAAGGTTAAACTTGATGCTAGCATAAAAAATTAACTCAAGTTTAAAAGAGTATGGTGGTATCTCTTATACCACCATACTCTTTTAAACTTGAGTTAATTTTTACCACTATTGGATTTTTAGCTAGATTATCATAGGTACCAATGTTAAAGATCAAATATATGATTAAATGTTGTTCAATAAATATAAATGGTCAATATTAAATAATATAAAATTAATATAAAATAATAATAATATGAATTAAAATGGCCAATTTCATTCATGAAATGACATGAAAAAACATACATAGGATTGCTCAACTCGTATACAAGCTTCAATATTATAATTGCTTGAATGAATTCTTTGATATACAACATGGAGCTTTGTCTCCATAATATAACCTTAGAAAGGTGACTCTTGGAATCTTTGTCTATTTCTCTCCTCACATATCTAGGAGATGCATCCTTTCCTATTCAGATTCTCTCATGTATTTTGGCTTCTCATATTACCACTTGTATACATGAATCTTGATTTTTCTATTTACTCTTGCACACTTTACTCTATGGTGCATTACACACACTTACATCTATACACATGCACACTCTATTACATGAAACTTGTGCACATCCTACACTTGAATACATACATAAAATTGAAATATAAATCACACTTTTAAACTATATAATCACACCCTAATCTATTACATATTCACAAGTGCACCATTAAGGTACTATAGAGGTACATTTACATGTACCAAATAATGTAATATTATCCAACACCCCCCTATATTACATTATTTGGTTATTGAATACTTTAGTCTTCAATATGTTGGATTGTGCTTGATATTTTGTTTGAGATCCTTCTTATTATTATTGGTATAATCTTCTAGATCTCGTTCTTAGAATTCTTGTGTTTCTTCTATATGGTCTTTTAAATTTGGTTCATGTGCTTTATTTATTTATGCTTCTTTAATTTTACCAAAATCTTCGATTTCATGTTGTCCTACAAACTTTGAATATTCACTTAGAGTATCATAATAAATTTTTGAATTTTATGAACTTTTATTGTCACTCTTAGATAATTTTCTGAATATAGTCTTTAATACTTTTATTGTATTTATTAGCATCTTGACATAACTCACTTGTTTCATAAACAATACCTTTTATCACTAATTTTAACACATTTTGTTGCTTTTGACTTGTGTCTTTATATATTTAAATTGAAGGTAATTCTATATATATTACACTCCCTATATCAATAGGTAATATAATATCATATTTAGAATTGTTAATACCTTAAAAAAAAATTGAGCGCAAATATTTTCCAAATGTTTCAAATTTTTCATCCATAGCTTTTGTAAAGATAAATATCATTACTAAGTTTTGTTTCTCATCATATTTTTCAATCAATTGTTGTAGTCCAAATTTCAAGACTTTCAATCTTTCCTTTATTATTATAGTCTTCAGATTATTTTCATCCATGACAATTCCATTGAAGTTGAAATTCTTATTGCTCTAAAGTTTAAATTTCACAAATAAACAAATTCTCAATTTTCAAATTCAGCATACTTTAATTTTTTTTGGAGTAGAAGACCTTGTGTCTTCCAAATTTTAAATAAGCAATTTTATCAATTTTACAAACAATTAAAACAATTTACAAATTCTATCAATTCCATTGGAATAGACAACCTTATAGGTCCAAAGTTAAATTGATCTAATTTCTAATACAAAAATATTCAATCTTCAATTTTCAAATTTTCTTTTGAAATTCAAATTTTTATTTGGAGTACAACACCTTATATCTCCAAACTTAAAATTTTAATTAAATTCAATTTGGAATTTTCTATTATTTTCAAATCTTAATATGCACCTTTTCACTCCTACAAACTTTAATAAATTTAAAAAAAAATAATCAATCTCTCAAATATCATGCGCCTCAAGTATTTTGGAAAATAAGTTAATGTTGCATACCTTTGAATAGTTTAATCATTCATTCCCACTTGGAATTAAAATCCTCCATACACTAGACATTGTTTTGGCATAGGTATTTTAGGATTGATTATGCTTATTTTTCAATATTGGTGCTTCGAATTCTTTATGCAATGTTACTTTCTTCTCAAGCCTTGGATGGTTCTATTCTAAGGCTTCTTCGAAAATTATGGTTAAGATTATTTAAAGAATCCTTAGATATTTCCTCATTAAATAATATTATCATGAGGAAGGTATGGAGGAATATTCTAAGGCTTGAGATAAATTTATCTCAAGATTCTAAGGCTTGAGACAAATTTTTAATGAGGAACCTTCCTCACTTTTCAATATTGGTGCTTCCAATTCTTTATGCAATGTTACTTTCTTATCATGAGGAAGGTATGGAGGAAGATTCTAAGGCTTCCTCTATACCTTCCTCATGATGGACTATCATGTAGATATTTCCTTCACATATTATTTAGTAGTTTGGATAAAATTTTACCTAGAGTTTGTTCTTTTAAAAGCCAAATAGAGATGTCTCACACCTCTTACAGCAGTTGAAATGTGTTGACTCCAAATAGGAATTTCTTTTTTAGAATCATTCTCCCATTCTTTTTGTTCTCTTCCTTTTTATTTTGGATATCACACCCTAACAACTCACCTATATGAGTTGTACCCATCTGATGTATATCTTTTTTATTGTGAAAGCTTCAATATATCCCTATCTTCTACCGTAATGCCTCTTTAAAGGTCTTTTTATTCATGGATTAATCAACACATATATTGGTTCCCTTTTTTAGGGAATAATTTTTATTAGGGTGACTATTGACTATCCCATTTATATCCAAATTTTTTAGATTTGGATATTTATAAAGCTTGCTTATGTCAACATACTTTTAGATATTTCTCTATTCTTAGAATTTACTAACTCCGATCTCTTAAAATATTTTAAGATACTACCTTTATATTGTACTTCTTTTTAGGCATGGAAATTATTCAAAATGCATCTCCTAAGGTACTTCTAAGGTGTTTTTTTGGATTTAGTCATCCTTGCATAGATTATGGAACTACTCCTAGATTATGTCTAGCGCATATTCCACTATAGACCTATTTTTTTCTTCATACATTCACACCAATTTTAAGATTGATGCTAGCATAAAAATTTGACTCCTCAAATTTGAATGGAGCATGGTGGTAGCTATGATACCAATTTTGGATTTTTAGCCAAATTATCACAAATACATTACTTAGAATTAAATATACAATTAAAATTTGAGGATTCAATATATATGCCCAATATTAAATAACATAACATTAATATAAAATAAAAATAATATGAAGTAAAATGGCAAATGTCATTCATGAAATAACCCAAAGAAAACTTGTCTACATGGAATCTGTCTCTTCTATATTTTGGTTTCTCATATTGCACTTGTATACATGACTATTGATTTTTAATTTACTCTTATGCACTTTACTCCATGACACATTACACACTCCTACATCTATACACATGCACACTCTATTACATAACACTTGTGCACATCCTACACATGAACATATACACAAAGGAAAAATATAAATTGCAATCCTAAACTATAGGATCAAACCTTAATCTATTACATATTTATAATTTTATCATTAAGGTACTATGGGATTACATTTGCATCTATAAAATAATGTAATATTCTCCAAAAATATAAAGACCAATAAAATAAATTTCACCAACAAATGTAAAATATTTTCTTATTAAATAATACCTTTCGATTTATCTAATGATAGTGCAATATTTCAAAGAGCCATGGGCATTGCTTTCAAGGGCCTTATTAACAATATTATCTTGATCTACCTGAATTACTTAACTATATTATTTAGGTATAATGAGCATAACATGTCATTATTAAAGAAGTATTCATGCAGTGTCAGTTTGGTGTATGCTTGAAACCAAAGAAATACATTTTCCATATCCCTTAGGACAAATTGTTGGGGTATGGTTTTTCAAAGTAAAGAGTTACCATAAATACAACAAGAATATAGAACATTATGAATCTCACTCCATATCAAAACAATAATGTCATCCAATACTTTGAATAGATAGATTTTTTATGAGATTTATATCAAATTTCATTGGTACTATTAGACCAATGAACCTTATGCTAACAAATGATCAATTGTTCATATGGATTGAGGAAGGGAATACAATATTAAAAAAAAAAAAGCTATAACATAAGACCTGATGCTAGCCAATCTATATGTTGATAAAGAGTTCATCCTCTACACTTTTAAAGGAGAATCTTACATTACTTCTCTATTCAAACAAAGGGATAGTGGTCAACATGAACACTCTTTAGAAAAGAAAAATTGACACATTAAAGATAATTTTTCCCTCTTAAAAAACTAAGATCATATTCAAGAGAATTCTAATATATAAAATCATCTCAATTATTCTTAAATTTTATACCATTGTATAGGACTCAAAAATACCTTTCCAACAGTATATTATATGTCCAATTTTGACATTGTTTGACCCCTCAAACTACCAAAAAACTATGTACATGTCTAACCTCCTAGCGAGATCGTACGATATGATCTCTAATTGTATTGTACGATCCCTTATTGTACGATACGATCTCTGATCATACGTACGATCTTGAAAAACTAGAAAATACTTAGTTAAGAAAATTAAAAAAAAATGTTGTAATGTTTTTTGTCTCTATCTGTGCAACTGTGCGACAACTATAGGATTAGATTCGCTCGATAAGTCCCAGATTGGAAGGAGTTGCAACTAATATGGTTTTCAAACTATTTTGATTTATTTGCCTAGCTTATTTAATCAGAAACCCTTCGCATCAAATTCCTCCTGGTGCTACTAGCATACAACTTAGTTTTTGCATTCAAATCACTGTAATTTTTGTATTAGAACTAGGTATTTGTATTTTCTATGCCATATCATAGGATACAATCGACGATCAGATGGTATGATATTGCATCAGAGGTGTACAATATTCCTCAGACTATATGATCTTGCTCTGAGATCACTTGCGGGTAACTCTGAGTGATGGTTTACATGTTTTAGTTCTACTTTTTTTTAGATATGTTATTTCACTTATCATTTACATCATATAGAATATAGAATTCAATTATTTTCATTCTTGGAGTTCATCAATTTGTATATAATTGCATATTGCATGCATTTTAAAGCACTTATCTGTTGTTTGCTTTTAATTACAATATTCAATAGTCGATATTAAGTCTCATTTTGCTTAAAAGAAACATTAGAATTGTCTATTTTCTATTTTTTGCACTTTATCCATGAAACTGTAGGTTTCTATCAAGATCGAATCTATCGATCTCTGATCGACAGGTACGATCTCTGATCGTATTCGTACGATCTTGCTCTATTCATACGATCTTGCTCTGCTACGTATGATCTGGATTGCAATCAAAAATCAGAATCTTCTTCAGACTTTCGGATACAGGTAAGAGTTCTAAATTACTTTTTAAGCATTGCATTGTCCATCTAGACATTTTTTTTTTGTTGTTTGCTATCTACATATAAATAAAAATTGCATATAGATTAGCATAGTTGCATATTGGCCAAACTAGGTTTATGTCAGATTTGATAAAAGGAACACATCAAAGAAAACTCCAAAACCTAGGCGTGGAAACAACCATAAAATGTTTCCTAGTGAAGCCTAAAACCCTTCAATCAAGTGTCTCTCTCTGAGGTGTAGACCTATCATTCCCACATTCCCCTTCAAGGCATGGATCCATTAGCCTAGAGGAAAGGAGTGTGTAAATTTTAGACCTACATTCTTTGGTGAACCCGAAGTGAAAAACATTAGGTATCTTTCTTATTTATAAAACATTAAAAAGCATAAAAATTACAAAACATAAAAAACCAAAATAAAAACCAAAAATACAAAATATCATTAATCAAAATTTGCACACTTTAAGTCCATTTCATAGATGTTAGATTTCAACATAGGAAGAACTGTAACCATAGATGTTACCCAAAAATTAAAAGCATATATATATATATACAACATATATCATTGAAAGATAAAAAAATCCTAAAAGAAAAATGCCTAGAGTTTTAAGAAGTGGAAAACAAGTAGAATCTGATCATATGGGAGAACAAGACCAAGAAAACATTGAGGATAGAGTACTCATTGAAGATTATATAACTTTAGAATATGAATGTGATAATGGATAAGACAAAATAGAATATCCTGATAAACCTACATTAGATGAAAAAGGAAATATTAAATTTGAGTCTCTTAGAAAATTTACCCAATTTATAAAAAACCATATAGAAGAGTTTAATCAAGTAGTACAAATTGATAATTCAAGAGAAGGTGATATGGAATCAGCCTTAGCAGCTATTTTTTGGATACATATGAATCCATTATCATACATGAACTCAATAGACCAAGATAATGATCAAGCAGGACCATCTAATCAAAACATGATACCTTTAAATCAAAATGTTCAAAAACCAATGGCACAATCATCCAAAATTACTACTAATAACACCAAAACAAATCCTAAACAACAAAAACAACCATTCACATCCATATTCACTCAAGATCTTAATCAACAAATGTTAAATCAACAAAAAGCTAAACAAGTGCAAAATACCAATCATTATCAATAGAAAGTTCAACAAAACACAATCCCATATAAGCTCCATAATACTGTTCCTACACATACTTTGCACAACAATGTTTCAGTTGGAAATCCTTACACAACAACATCAACTTATCAAAGATACAACAACATGATGCAACAAAATCAATTTGGTGGACAACCACAAGGCCTTGAAGACATAGTTAAACAATTAGCTTCAATACTAGATCAAATAGATCCCTACCATCCCTCATATAATTATAGAGAGATGTGTAGCCAACCCTTAGATCCTATTGTGGTTGCTCAACCATACCCAAAACATTTTCCTATGCCTATCCTTCCAATATATAAAGGAACCGAAGATCCTATTGAGCATCTTCGCATGTTTAGGATAGCATGTCATGATATTTCTCATGATGACTTGTTGTTGCTAAAAATATTCCCTAAAAGTCTTGGAGGTATGGCTCTAGAATGGTACTATCAACTACCTACAAACTCTTTAAGGAACTTTGAAGAGACAACAGAGATGTTTGTCCACCAATTTAGTGCTTATATAGAGAGGCATGTAACCATTAAAGATTTATACAATTTGAAACAAGGTAAATATGAGAGTTTTGCTAAATTCTTGACTAAGTGGAGACAACTCTTAGGCAAACTACATTTTGTATTACCTCATCATGAAATGTTGGAGATATTCATTGGTAATTTGCAAGAATAACTATCTTATGAGCTTTCTACTGCCACACTAACCTCCTTTGATCAAGCCATTGATCTATCTAGGAGGGTAGAAGATGCCCTCATTAGGAGAGGACAATTTAAGAAGAAATATGAAGATAAGACTCCTAAAAATCAATATAAGAATAAGCAAGTAGTGGGTGATGGGGTCACTGATAGCAGAAACAAATCAAATGTTAATCTTGCTGAAATCGTAAAGAAATTTGTATTAAAAATCCCTGATAAGCCACCAAGAGAATTTACAAGATTAAATCAACCCTTAACTATGATTTTACCTCAATTATTGGAACAAGGCTTGATACGGTTACCTGAGGTAAGACAACCAGACACAACTGTAGCTAGATTTAGAGATGATTTACATTGTAATTTTCACCAAGTAGATGGACATTCTACAAATTCTTGTAAAAGGTTAAAACATATGATACAAGACTTGATTGATAAAGGTAATATGGAAGTACAACAATTTCCTGCAAACAATAATACCCAAAATAATACTCAAAAATAAACAAATCAAAATGCAAATCAAAACTTAGATATTTTTCAACATCCCTTACCTAAGCATGGTAAAGAAGTAGTAAATCAAGTAGATCATCACAATGTTCCTCATCCAACTCGGTATGTGGGAACCATTAGTAGTATCTTACCATATCAAAATATTCAAACCCCTTATGTGCCTACTTTATCTACAATTACAACTAGGCCAATACAATATATACAAGAAATGACTTAGAAAGTGAAACAAAAAGTGAAACAAAAAGTGAAACAGAAAGTGAAATAGACATCACCTCAAATAATTCAAATAGTTTTGAATATGAGTCAGATCAAATTCTTCCCATCACAGATTTATTGGTCCCAGAAGAACCATTCCCTAGAAGAATGACCACTCGACCCTCATCTCAACAAACACTTTCAATTGAACAAACAGTAAATGCTAGACCCCACTTTGGTCACTTACAAAACAATAATATTGTGGGTACTATTGGAGCCATCACTAGACAACAAATCCAAAACCAAAAATCTCAATCACAAACTCAAATAATGAATAAAAAATCACCACCATATTCTTCTCTACAAAACACTTATTCACCTCAACCTCTTCATAATAGTGGTATTATTCCCATTAAACATTCATGTCAAACTATTCAATCCATATGTAATTCTTCTTTATCATCATTGCAATCACAACCATTTCAACCTTCTTCTTTCAACACAACACATTCATCTCAACCAGGAAATACTTCTTCTTCTAATCCTACCATGCAATCACATCATACTTCACAATTTACTCATCATCATTCTACTCACAATCAAGAAGAAAGAGGTAATGAACCAGTTATTGATAAACTCATAAGAGAACTAATCAAGCATCAACAATAGGAAACCAATCAAATATTACATCCTAATGTGTCCCATCACAATGATATCACTAATAATGTGATAAAAACTACAAGTGAGCAACCTCAAGCTCAATCAACTCAATTTGATAAACAAGAAATAAATTCTTCATCCAACCAACCTTCAAGACCTCTCTTAGTTTTGAAGAATAATAAGAAAGAGGATACAAGCATAGAAAACCCATATTTAATGTTGAAGTCTCAACCTAAAGTCTCCCTCAACATTCAACAACAATGGGACAATCATCTACATAAGATATCTCTTTTGGAACTTTTGCAAACCTCTCCTATTCATAAGGAATCTTTGTTCTTTATTCTCTCTTTCTTTATCATCATTACAACAAGTTCTCTACTCTTTTCCTCTTTATCATCATTGCCACTTTTTGTCTGTCACCTTTTATCCTTCATTCTCTCTTTCATTATTGTTATCACATCAAGTTCTCTATTCTTTTCCTCTTTATTATCATCATCATCTTCTGTCCATCACTTTTCTTCATCTACATCTACTTATCATTCTTCATCACAACAATCTCAACTATTAACCAATCAACTTCAATCACCTACACCACAACCAAATTATTCTTCAAAACCTCCTTTGATTTTGAAGCCACCTTAGACATGCTATAATCAAAATCACCTTGTATAGTGTATATAGATCACCAATTCCATCATTAAAACATCAAAAACAACAAAAAAAAAATCAAAAAGCATCAAAATTTCCCAAAAATATTTCAAAATTGTTGTTAAGTCATCATTCTGCATTGTTATTTGTTGTTATCTTTCAAAAATTTTGAGTTATATTTTACTTTATTTCAGATAAATTCAAAATTTATCTTGAACCATGCACTTAATTTACATCTTCACTAAATTTTGATTTTGTCACTTTGATTATAAATCTCTCTTGTATCGAAAAGCACTATTACTTCATTAAATAAATTTTGAGTTTTTGGAAATGATCTTGCTACTTCTTGAACCAAGAACACATTCTCACATCTTAAATATGATTTGTTGCAAAATTCAAAAAGGATACTACATAGTAGTCTTAGTTCCTTAAGTGAAAATTTTCCCTTGCTATCCTATTATGCGCATGGTCTAGAATACTGAGAATTGGCAAAAGGACAAGAGCTCCCCCCTACCCGAATAAAATCCCTTGCTCTACGTCTAATCTGGGCAAGTATCCCAAAAATAAAAAGAAAAAGAAAAAGAGAAAGAAAATCAAAGAAAAAGCAAAAAGCAAAGAAAAGAAAAAGTAGTTCCACTACAAAAGTAATAAAATCCCCTTGTTCAAAAATGGACAAGAAATCCCTATTCCAAAAATTAGAAGAAAAGAAGGGGGTAGTGAGCTTGAATCCCTAGAATTCCTCAATTATTTGAAAGCCATGAGGTAAGCCCCATAACAGGTGGTTTGTGCCCAACCCGCTTGACCTTGGGTAATCCCTTTCACGTGGTGACATGTCTGTCACATTAGCGACCTTCTTTTGTACAGACCAATGTCCGCTTGTGGATTAGCTAGCTTTTGGTAACTTGACTTACATAGTAGTTCAGTACAATGGCATGCACAAAATCATGGTTAATGAACATTTCACTTGCACACACATTGGTTCATAAAAGTTTTCTTGTATCACTACCTCACTCAAAATCGGTAAATCAATTTCACAAGCACACACATTTGATCCTTGAGATATTTTGTATCATTATGACAAATCAAGATGGATAATGAACTCACACATCACACACTAGTTCTTGATAAATTTGACTTTGTCTTGGAAATAATTTAAAATATTTCTTTGAAATTTGTTAGAAAATATTAGTTTATAACTATTCACATTAATCCATATCACTTCATTTTTTGCAATTACATACAATATATAATATATTATCTTCAAAAAATTTCAACATGTGACACAATGATTTATTTTCAAAATACAACTTGCATTTTCAAAATCATATATAATCATGCATTGCATTTTGACTTTGCGATGATGGTATAATTCCTAGTAATTATTTTTCTCAAATTTCACACTAGGGATTCTATGCCTAGCGCAAGTCATCCTTCCCAATTTTTCATGCTTAAATCACTTTATATCCCTCACAAATACAATCTTTATCAACCTATTTTCTCAAAATCAATCTCTCTCAACAAATCAATATCTCCTTTCATCATCATAAGCCTCAAGGTCACTCTTGAGCCCACAATATTTTTGGTATTAGCAATACAAAACTTCCTCACAACAGGATCCGCTTCATGACCCAGCGAGCATCGATCTCCACCAATGGTCATATAACAGCACAACATCCTTCGAGGTTCATTGCTAATCCATCAAATCTATCATCACACAAAAACATCTTTTTCAAAACACACTTTACAAAATCATTTTCCTTTTATGTTAAGCATGATCAAAATGTTCAAAAATCAAAGCATGATTACAAGAAATTATGTAACACAACCATCATAAGCAAATGTAATAAATACCCAACAAATCACACAAAGTCACATAAAACAAAGAATATCAATATATATCATAAAATTTTGAGTTTTCCACCAAATATAAAATTTGGTGCAAAAACTCGAGGGGGCATCCTAGTCAATAAATTAGTAATTATTTTTCTAAAACATCAATTTCCCATGAACTATTCATTCTAAACCATCTACTTCTTTTTGCCCATGTCAATCATAATCACTTCTACTCAAGTGTCTACACTTTTCTTTGACGCATTTATTGTTCATAAATACGCCAAAGAGGGGGCAAAATGTAGACATGAAAAATTGACCCATTTTCCTTAGTTTTCCTCTTAGAGAAGTAAGGTCATCTTCAAGAGAATTTTACCCTATCAAATCATCTCAATTATTCTCAAATTTTACACCATTGGATAGGGCTCGAAAAGAGATTTCCAATGGTATATTATATGTCCAATTTTGACACTGTTTGACCCCTCAAACTACCAAAAAACTATGTACATGTCTAACCTCCTTGCAAGATTGTACGATACGATATCTGATCGTACGATACAATCTCTGATCGTATTGTACGATACTTGATCATACGATATGATCTCTAATTGTATGATACAATCCCTTATCGTACAATATGATCCCTAATCAAAAATAGAAAATGCTCAATTAAGCAAAGTGAAAAAATTAGCTGTGAATGTTTTTTATCTCTATCTGTGTAACTGTGTGACAGTTACGGGATCATATTCACTTGATCAGTCCCATATTGGAAGGAGTTGCAACTAAGTTGGTTTTCAACCTATTTTGGTTGATTTGCCTAGCTTATTTAATCAGACACCCTTCCCCTCATATTCCTCCTAGCGCTACTAGCATATCGACTTAGTTTCTGCATTCAAATCACTATAATTTTTGCATTAGACCTAGGTATTTGTCTTTTCTATGTAGGATCGGAGGATACGATCGGTGATCGGATGGTACGATCTTGCATTGAAGGCGTACGATCTTGCTCATATTGTACGATCTTGCTTTGAGATCACTTGGGGGAAACTCCGAGTGCTGGTTTGCATGTTTTAGCTCTACTTATTTTTAGATTTATCATTTCACTTATCATTTACATCATATAGAATATAGAATTCAATCATTTGCATTCTTGGAGTTCACCAATTTGCATATAATTGCATATTGCATGTAGTTTAAAGCACTTATCTATTATTTTCTTTTAATTACAACATTCAATAGCCGACATTAAGTCTCATTTTGCTTAAAAATAAACATTAGAATTGTCTGTTTTCTATTTTTTGCACTCTATCCATGAAACTATAGTTTTTTTCAAGATCGGATCTGTCGATCTCTGATCGGCAGGTACGATATTTTATCGTATTCGTATGAACTTGCTCTATTGCATATGATCTAGACTGCAATAAAAAATTAGAATCTTCTTTAGACTTTTAGATACAGGTAAGAGTTCTAAATTACTTTTTAAGCACTGCATTGTCCATCTAGACATTGTTTTCTATTGTTTGTTGTCTACATGTAAATAAAAATTGCATATAGGTTAGCGTAGTTGCATATTGGCCAAACTAGGTGTATGTGAGATTTGATAAAAGGAACACATCAAAACAAACTCCAAAACCTAGGCATGGAAACTGCCATAAAATATTTCCTGGTGAACCCTAAACCAATTCGTCGAAAAATCACCATAAGAAGGCACAATCAAGTGTCTCTCTCTGAGGTGTAGACCTATCATTCCCACATTCCCCTTTGAGGCACAGATCCATTAGCCTGGAGGAAAGGAGTGTGCACACTCAATCATATTCTTTAGCCAAACTCTAAAAATAGAGAAAGAAAGATATAAATTTATTGAAAAGCAAGTGTATACCTTAATTAGAGCATTGAAGAAATTTAAACACTAGGGCTCTAGTAATTAAATCCTTGCACATGTCATTCACTTGAGCATAAAATAATATACAATGGGATGAGATATTAGTAAAAAGTGAAGAACACAAGCTTATACTAAGAGGGGGGAGTGAATAATATAAGACCACTTTTTACTTTTCTTTCTCAAATAGTATTATATAATATAATCAATGGCAATATCAATAGCAATAACCAAATTAATGCACAAATCATCACACACAATAGAGATACCAATTTAATGTGGTTTACAAAATGTGGGCTACTCCATGGAGAAAATATTTCACTAATATTTTCTTAATAAATCTCTTGGGAAACCTTTCCCTATTACAATGTTTATGGAACTCTGTCCAAAGAAGACACCAATCCCCTAATCAAGTTTATGGATCTCTATCCATAGGAGAACTCCATTCTCCTGAGCTCTAACTGGTGATCTTCTAGAAGAATTGTTATCCCCACTACTCTAGCTAATGTATATCTATCCACTAAATACTATTTTCCTCACTGCCCTAGTTAATATATCTCTATCCACTAGATACTATCATCCTCTATACTTTGTCACCTTCAAAGCTTTGTCTCAAATCTACACTAAACTTCATCCTTCGATTTAGCACAAATATGGTAAATCTCTATCTCTAGTCTGGCATAAACCTATCCTCAAATATGAACCAAAATCTATCCTCTAATATGCACTAAACATAGTCCTTTGATCTAGCACAAATCTATCCTCAATTTCTATTCTCTGATCTGCACTAAACACAGTCCTTCAGTCTAACACAAATCTATCCTCAATCTCTATTCTCTGATTTGCACTAAACACAGTCCTTTAGTCTAGCATAAATCTATCCTCAATATTTGTTCCCTGATCTTCACTAAACATAGTCCTTAAAACTAGCACAAATATATCCTCAATATCTATCTTCAACCCTTCACACAAAGCTTGACTTAATATCAAATTAAATCTTCTATATCTATCTCAAACCTTAACCCAAGGTTTGAACAAATCAATCAATCAACTCTTCTCACAATCCTACACAAATACTTATCTCAAATATTCCTTGTAAGCTTCTAGAAAAGCTTACACTAATCTATAAACAAGTCCTCTCTAGAACTTATCCAATCTACTCTCAAGCCTTCACTAAGACTTACCTCAAATATTCTTAACAAGTCCTTAATAAAACTTGTCTCAATCTGCTCAATAAGTCCTCAGTAGAACTTATCCAATATCTACTCTTAATATATATTGTAAGCTTCCACAAAATCTCACACAAATATGTCCACAAGTCTTCTCAAATACTTACCTCAAATATGCTCAATAAGTCCAAACTATAACTTTTCCAATCTCATAAAAACATAAAGAGAATTGTTAGAGACTCAATATGCTTCTCATTCATCACAATGCTCAATTATTTTCAATCACTCTTTTAGAAACATACAGAGAATTTTTAGAGACTCAATATGCTTCACATTCACCTCAATACTCAATCACTTTCAATCACTCTTTCAGAAACATATAAAGAATTTCTAGAGACTCAATATGCTTCATATTCACCTCAATGCTCAATCAATTTCAATCACCTTCTCAACTGAATTCAGAATATAGAATAATTTGTTTCATAAAACTTGAACTATCACTTCACACATCCACTTGACTAGGCTCTACCAACTCTACTCAACCAATCACTCAATGAAATAATCCTTGCTCACAAACCCTAGTCCAAGCATATGAACACTCACTCAAAATATTCCAACAATGCTTATAAACCAATCTCACATAATAATGATACTCATGTTCTTTTCAAATCCTAGTTCAAGTTCTTCACTCAATTACTCACTTCAACAACAATGCTTAGAAAACAATCTTCTCATAACAATGATACTCATGTTCTTTGCAAACCCTAGTTCAAGTTCTTCACTCAGTTTCTCACTTCAACAACAATGCTTATAAAACAAGGTGCATAGCATTCACTTCTCAACAACTTAATAACTCAATAAGGAAACCTAATCAAGTCCTTTTCACTCCAAATTTATTTTCTAGAAATCAACCAATCAACTCAACCAAGGAAGAATATGCCCATACCTTTTATTTGATGTAGAATTAGATCACACAAATCTGCCACAATCATAGACACTTCTTTACCAAACTCAAGGAGATTAGAATATAATACCCTCTCTCACACAATACAAAATAATATCAAAACAAATATATTTTATCACTGCATTTCAATAATAACATTCAACATCATAAATTTCATCAAAATCCCCTAAAAATATAACTCAAATTCTACTTATAACTCCCCACTCAATATTGCATTAAATATAAATAACTCTCTTTATAACTTAATGCAATAAATCAATTTCCATTTTCCTAAATTAAAAATAATAATTACCCTAGCCAAATTAACCTTTCACCACCTAGGTGAAAATCAAAAATTACTTACACCTTATACCTCCAACAAACTTAGCATGTGCAATAATAAAAATCAAAATAAAACCATTATTATCCACTCCAAAATCAGTGGGATTCGAACTTGCACCAAATGCTTCAGCAACACCTTTGTCGTGCCTTCCATTTCATGTGAGTCACGCGCTCACCTTGCTGCTCTAAAGCACAATGTGCGCTTTATCCTCTTCACTCTCCCCTAGAGCCTATGGCTCTTATTCCAACATATCACCTGCTCCACACGCACTTCGAAGGTACCTTTCATTCAATTTTTCATGAGCTATTTCTCACCGAATATCATAAATATTTTTTGAATTCCAAACATAAGGTTTGGCTTAAGGTATAAATACCTTTGTCCTTGATTTCATGCATGTCTAAAGAGATGAATTCGTTGGGGATCGGTGCTAATGTTTTGGATTCAAATATTTAATTTATAATTTATTTAAATTCATTAGAATTGAAATATTATTAATTAATATTTAACTATTTTGGTTGTATTAAGTATTAAAGCCTCCTTAGGTTTTAGTAAAAACCTTTTACTTTACCCATTATGGTTTTTAATAAAACCTTTTATTTTTTCCACTATGGTTTTTAATAAAAACCTTTTATTTTGTCCAACCATGGTTTTAATAAAAACATTTTATTTATGCTTTACATAATATTAAAAATAAATATTATGAATCTCTTTTACTATCAACCTTTTGCATTACTCCTTTTGACCTTTTGACATCAACGACAGCTCTTTCCTTGACAGCAATGACAACTTCATGGACTCAAAATGTCCAACAATCTCCCCCTTTGTCATTGATGGCAATCCAAATTCTTTTTACCAAACACCTAAACTTTTTCTTATTATGATCCCCTTGGGACATTGCTCCCCCTATCTCAATGCTCTCTCCTTAAACCAAATCTCTCCCCCTTACTCAAATATCTCCCCCTTTGACATCAATGGAAAAGGGTCACCTTTGGGGCTTGGGGCTATGAATGAGTCTCTTAGCTTAGCCTCTCCCCCATCTCCTCTCGAGGTGGTTAATTCTAGGGTGGGAGTATTTCTACTCCTAGTAAGCACTGGTTTTTACCTTTATCCTCTTTCCTTCTCATATGATACTTCGGATTTCTTTTACTGTTCCTCTCCATGTCCATTTTCCTGTTCCTATCCATGTCCATATTCATATTCCTATTTTTTTTCTTGTTCCTGTTCTTGTTCCCATTCATGTTCATATACATATTCATATTCCTATTCCTTCTCATGTTCATGTTCATATCCATATTTCTATTCTTGTTCTTGTTCTTGTTCATGCTTGGTTTTGGAATGTCTGCTCTACACCACTTTGCTATATATCCATCATTATTACACTTATAACACTTAATATTATTATTCCTTGAAGGTGCAAATATCTTAGGATTTATCCTAGTGAAGCCATATCCTTTTCAGTCATGAACCCTGTAATTCATTGCCTTATGACCAAACCGATTACATGAGTAGAAATACCCATGTAAAAGCTACCTATTCCTAAAATTTCCATATTCGTATCTTTCATGTATCATGAACTGTGAAGCCATGTTCCCAAATATGTGACATGAGAAGCATCATCCATTGAAGAAACCTTGCCTAGACCCCATTGGTCTCTTAGTCTCTTCTACCCTATCTTGTTTCATGTTCCATATGTTCCTTACTTGTGTATTGTTCCTTGTTGAAATTTCTATTGTCCAATTTATCTTTAGAAGTTTCACTTTTTCTTTCCCTTTCTTCTTTTCACACTTATTCTTTTGTGCTTGAGCTCGACTTTCTTTTTTTTGCTTACTGTTTCCCTTGTTCTTATTTAAAACTAAGTCATATTTTGGTAACACATGATATTTGTGCATTGATAATATTGTCCAAAGTCTTTGAATTTTTCTTAAACTTGTGTATCTTATCCTTATAGTCTTTCACTTCCATCCTTAGTAAAACTATCTCATGTTCTAATCTTTCACACTCTAGATATGTTATCTTTAAATTTTCAACCTTAATTTTGAAGTTGGTGAGTTCCTGTAGAGAATTTGCTTTTGCTTTCTCATCTACTTGAGCTTGAACTCTTAATCCTGTGTTCTCCATTTTTAATTCTTCAAGAGTAACCATAAGTTTTTCATATTCTATCTCTTTTACCTTTTATTGTTCAACCATACCCTTTTCAATTTTCCTTGACTTTTCAAACTTATCTTTCAAGTCATAGATATTTTGTAGAAGCTTTGTCTTACATTTTTCATCCTCTTGTATTTGAGCTTTTAATTCTAAGTTCTCCCTTTTCAACTCAACAAGTTCCTTAAGAGTGACTTCCTCCTTCTAAATTTCTAAATTTCTCTCTTTTATTTGGTCTTCAATAGGAGTATTTTATTCTATTACTGAAAGTAGAGTTTCTTCTTCATACCTATTTTGATTGTCCATGTTATCCTTTTTTGAACCAACCTCTAGGATTTCAGTTTCGAGAGTATCATCTTCATATTCACTACTACTAAACCCATTGCAATAAATTGCATCATGATCAAGTTGACCAAAAGATAAAATATTCCTCACCTTCTTGTGGATAATAAGTTGCATGGTTGTATTCCTACGTCTGGTATAAAACTTTATCAATCTGATATTTTCTTCACTGCTTGATTCATATCTTGAACCTATTTTCATTTTTCCTCCCAAAAAAACAATATCAAATTTATATTCATTTTCTTTCATGACCATGTGTATTCTTTTCTCCTTGTATCTCATGGTTTTGCCTTTGCCTTTCTTTGCCATTTGTGTTCTTGTAAGATATTTCTTCAAGCTGTTAAACATTTTCCAAAGGAACCAGCTCTGATATCAATTGAAGAACATAAGCTTATACTGAGAGGGGGGGAAAAAATTATAATATCACTTTTTACTTTTCTTTCCCAAATATTATTATCCAATATAATCAATGGCAATATCAATAGTAATAACCAAATCAATGCACAAATCATCACACATAATAGAGACATCAATTTGACGTGGTTCACCCAATGTGGACTACTCCATGAAGAAAATATTTCACTAATATTTTCTCAATAAATATCTTTGGAAACCTTTCTCTATTACAATGTTTATGGATCTCTATCCAAAGGAGATACCAATCCCCTAATCAATTTCATGGATCTCTATCCATATGAGAACTCCTTTCTCCTTAGCTCTAACTAGTGATCTTCTAGAAGAAATGTTACCCCCACTACTCTGGATAATGGATCTCTATCCACTGAAGACTCTTGTCCTCATAGCCCTGGCTAATGGATCTCTATCGACTAGATAATTTTATCCTCTATACTTTATCACCTTCAAAGCTTTGTCTCAAATTTGCACTAAATATAGTCCTTCAGTTTAATACAAATATATTCAATCTATGTCTCTGGTCTACCATAAACTTGTCCTCAAATATGCACTAAACATAGTCCTTTTATTTAGCACAAATCCATCCTCAATATCTATTATTTGATCTACACAAAACACAGTCCTTTGATCTAGCATAAATTTATCCTCAATCTATGTTATTTGATCTACACTAAACATATTTTTTTAGTCTAGCACAAATATGTCATCAATCTTTGTTCTCTAATATGCACTAAAAACAATCTTTCGGTCTAGAAAAAATCTATCCTCAATCTATGTCTTCAATTATTAACACAAAGCTTACCTTAATCTCAAATCATCTCTACTAGATTTGCCCCTAACCTTAACCCAAGGTTTGAACAAATTAATCAATCAACTCTGATCACAAGTATACACAAAGACTTGTATCAAATATTCCTTTTAATCTTCCATAAAATCTCACACTAATCTATCCACAAATTCTCTCTAGAACTTGGCCAATATGCTCTCAATTATTCACTAAGACTTACCTCAAATATGCTCAACAAGTCCTCAATAGAACTTTTCTCAATCTACTCAATAAGTCCTCACTTGAACTTATCCAATATCTACTTTCAATTTGTACTATAAGATTCCACAAAAGCTCACACAAACCTATCCACAAGTCTTCTCAAAGACTTACCTCAAATCTAATCAACAAGTCCAACTAGAACTTGTCCAATAACATAGAAACATAAAGATAATTATTAGAGACTAAATATGCTTCTCATTCATCACAATGCTCAATTATTTTTAATCACTCTTTTAGAAACATACAAAGAATTTTTAGAGACACAATGTGCTTCACATTCACCTCAATACTCAAACACTTTTAATAACTCTTTTAGAAACATACAGAGAATTGTTAGAGACTCAATATGCTTCACATTCACCTCAATGCTCAATCACTTTCAATCACCTTCTCAACTCAATTCAGAATATAGAATAATTTATTTCATAGAACTTGAACTATCACTTCACACATCCACTTGACTAGGCTCTACCAACTCTACTCAATCAATCACTCAATGAAATGATCCTTGATCACAAACCCTAGTCCAAGCATATGAACACTCACTCAATTTTTTTTTAACAATACTTATCAACCAATATCACATAACACTGATACTCATGTTCTTTTCAAACCCTAGTTCAAGTTCTTCACTCAATTACTCACTTCAAAAAAAATGCTTATAAAATAATATTCACATAACAATGATACTCATGTTCTTTGCAAATCCTAGTTCAAGTTCTTCACTCAATTACTCACTTCAACAACAATTCTTATAAAACAAGGTGCATCACATTCACTTCTCAATAGCTCAATAACTCAAAAAGAAAACCTAATCAAGTCTTTTTCACTCCAAAGTTGTTTTCTAGAAAACCAGCCAATCAAATCAACCAAGGAAGAATATGCCCATACCTTTTATTTGATGTAGAAGTAGATCATACAAATTTGTCACAATCATAGACATTTCTTTGCCAAACTCAAGGAGGTTAGAAGATAATACTAATCTCGCACAATACAAAATAATATCAAAACAAATACACATTATCACTCCAACTCAATAATAACATTCAACATCATAAGTTTCATTAAAAACCCCTTAAAATATAAGTCACATTCTACTTATAACTCCCTACTCAATATTGCATTTAATTTAAATAACTCTCTTTATAAATTAATGCAATAAATCAATTTCTATTTTTCTAAGGTCAAAACAATAATTACCCTAGCCAAATTAACCTTTCACCACTTAGGTGAAAATCAGAAATTACTTACACCTTATACCTCCAACAACCTTACCATGTGCAATAATAAAAATCAAAATAAAAACTTTATTACCCACTCTATAATCGGTGGGATTTGAACTTGCACCAAATGCTTCAATAGCACCTTGGCCATGAATTCCATGTCATGTGAACCACACGCTCACCTTGCTACTCTAAAGCACAATGTGTAATTTATCCTCTTCACTCTCCTCTAGACACTTTGGATCTTCTTCCAACACGGTGCCTACTCCACATGCACTTTAGAGGTACATTTCTTTCAATTTCACACAAGATCTTTCTTGCTAAATATCGTGGATATTTTTTGAATGCAAAACATAAGGTTTGGCTTAAGGTATAAATACCTTTGCCCTTTATTTCATGCATGTCAGTAGAGATGAATTTGTTGGGGGTCCACGCTAATTTTTTGGCTTCAAATATTTAATTTATAATTTATTTAAATTCATTAGAATTTAAATATTATAAATTAATATTTAAATATTTTGGCTTTATTAAGGATTAAAGCCTCCTTAGGTTTTAATAAAAACCTTTTACTTTGCCCATTATGGTTTTTAATAAAACCTTTTATTTTTCCCACTATGGTTTTTAATAAAAACCTTTTATTTTGTCCAACCATGGTTTTAATAAAAACCTTTTATTTATGCTTTACATAATATTAAAAATAAATATTATGAAGCTCTTTTGCCATCAACCTTTTGCATTTCTCTTTTTGACCTTTTGACATCAACGGTAGATAATTCCTTGACATCAATGACAACTTCATTCCTTGATATCATTGACAACTTCATGGACTCAAAATATCTAACAAAAAGAGGTAATATGGATTACTAAGATCCTAGAATTTGACAAAGATATCATATGTACAATGCTAGTCAATGGAATATCCTTGTGTCAAAACATGGTGAAATATGTAGCTATCAAGGAGGTGTATTGAGACCTATGCTATATTAATTTGGATGAAGAGAAGCTAGATAAACCTCAAAGGTAGTATTTATAACTATAGAATGTCAAATTTATTATGTTCATAGGTCTTCCTTTTCAAAGAAATTTTTACGATATCCTCTTAAGGTGTATCGAAGCATATCAGACTCAGTGGTTATTTCTAGAATTTCATCAAGTCTTCTTAGGAGGTCACTTATGAACTCAAAACATTAATACTAATATTATAAAACGAAGCTATTATTGGCCCACTATATTTTTGAATGCATGTCAATGGGTAAGGAAATACAATGAGTGCAAATTCTTTATCAAAAGGAAGAGGTATACAAAACTTTCTCTGAACCCATTGTGACGAATGAATTGCTCTCCTAGCTGGCTTGGATTTCATTGGTATGATCAATACCTTGTTTATTCAAGGATGTAAGTGTATTCTCATTGTGATCTATTACTTCAATAGATGGATTAAGGCAATGCCATAAAAGGAAGCAATCAAGAGGGTAATAATTGATTTCTTGGAGGATATCATAACCTGATTTGGCATACCCAATATTGTTATCACTGATAACACAAAAGGATTTATGGGAGAGAAGATCTCTCAATTCACCCACCAACATGATATATGTCTCAAGGCTACCTCAAACTATTATCCCTACGGTAATAAACTACCTAAGTCCACCAATAGATTTTTATTAAAATCCTAAAAAGAACCAGGTTTGATAATTAGAGGTAGTGGAATCTACATATCAAATGAGCCTTATGCGATGATAGGAATACTCCCCAAAAGGATATAATATTATCATATTATACCTTGGTTTATGGAAAGGAGGATAGGTTACCTATATTCATAGAGTTACCAACTCTATAGTTACTTAATTATCTAGAGATCCAAGAAAATGATGCTACGATAGTAAGGATAGGAGAGTTACTTAGGTTTGAGGGACAAAGAGAGATAGCATAGGAATTTTTATTAAAAAATCAAGGAGTAACTAAGGTATGCTTAAACAAAAGAATAAACTCTCAAAGGTTTGAGGTTCGCAACTCCATACTTCAATGGGATGAAGACAGAAGCAAGCTAGAATGTCATACCAAATTCAATACCATATGGAGTGGACCTTACATCATAACTACTTACAAATATAAAAATGCATTCTAGCTATTAATAGTGGATGATGATGCCTTACCAATACCTATAATTGGGACCTACCCGAAGATCTATCCATAGGTTTATGTCAATATATCAATATTATATATATACATATGAAATTTTGTATATGTATGTTCTTATTTGAAAAGTGTTTTTTGTTGAAGGAAACACTCAGTAGAAGAGGGGCTCAAAACTAATGAGCTACTTAGAGTTAATATGGAGCATGGCTAAGAGAAAATAGTCATTGGATCAAAGGGAAATTTCAAGATAACATAAACCATATGATTGTATGGAGCAAGTGGTTGGAGTCAGATGAGTATATAGCCCTTAAAAAATAATGCCAACACATCAAGAGGACAATAATATGTCATGATAGGTGGTCTCTTGATATCATCATAAAACACCTAGAGATAATATTCTCATTTATGAAATGATAGTTGTAGTTCACATAAAAGTTTTACAAGAAAAAAGGTGGAAAACAACTTTTCCTTTTTGAATAAACCTATGTGGGAAGTAATGTGGCATGAAACAAATGTAACATTCAAAAGAAAAGTAGTGATTTTCTCATGTCACTTTGAATGAAGCAAGATGGATCCAAGCTAAGCAAAATTATAGAGGACAAAGGAAATATGACTTCAAAGCAAGTTGGTGTCACTATTCTAGGAGAAAATTCTAAAAAAAGGGTTAATTTACATTTATTTTTTCCACAAACCATAACCATAGAGTTAAGTTGAGCCTATAATGTCATCTTACATTCCCTTTAAGTTTTCTTTTGATGAATTCACACCTGATAGATAAGGTTTTCATTCTATTAAAATAATATCCCCTATGAATCTCTAAATCTATGGTGAAGATTCATTACATGCAACTACATAATGGCTTGTATCACAAGATTGTCAGGGAGGTTGGTTGAATAAATTGTCCATTGGAGGATTGAGGTGGATATGAAGATTGTTGGGTTTCACAACCATGTCAATTATTCATTCTTGGAAATCAGTAATCCATGTTATCCTCAATATCCCTTTTTATGATTCTAATTCAAGCCCCACCATTGGGTAGAGTCAAGAAGTCATTTTAGTGATAACTAAAATGACTCTACCATTGGTGAGAGTGTGATTAAAACAAAGGATTTAGGTTAATAAAACTTTCCCATGGGTAATCTCATAGACCTAGGTGTTATCTACATATAATTGGCTTCATAGATATCACCCAAGTATATGTTTCCTCTTCAGTATGCTCACAAGATATGATTGTGGGAGATTTGGGTGGGAAGATTTTGGTGGTCATGGGAGATAGAAAATTCACAAAATCTAATATGTAGGAGCTTCATAGAACATTCATGGTTGTAGGCGGTAAATCCACCTCCCAAGAGAAGAATTGATAAATGGATTTGCCCAATTTTGATATTTTTGACAAGTTGTAGAAATCGTACAGGTAGGAGTAAACCATATAGTCAGGAGGGTAAACCATTCAAGGTAATGTAAAATCATACAAGGTGCAATGAAATAAAATGAAGTGCATGGTAAATATAATTTTAGGTTGTAATTGCGCATGTATTTTATTATTAAGGTTCTAGACATAGTAAAAGTCTTAATTAATGCATTTTGTTATGCATAGGTAGTTGTAAATAACTAATTACATTAGGAAGCACTTTTTAAAAGCCTAGGAAATGTTATATATGGCCCCATTTTCAATTTTGATAGTCTGGTTAGGTTCTGGTTATGATCTAGTATTTTTTTGGTTATTAGGGAATGCTATGAGTCCTAGATGTGAATTTTTATTGCATATCTCTATTTTTGAGTGACATTGTTGAACAATAATAAATATTGGAATAGTTCATGGTTTATCTTATGCAATGTATAATCCTAGAATGGTAGAATAGCATTTTATAGTTTATACAAAATATGGTGTATAATTTGTACCAAAAAAAGGTACAAAAAAGTGCTAAATTGGATACTATACTCGACCAATCTATCTCAGATAAGTTTTGTAAGGGTTTATACACCATTTTTTACCCGATTTGGTAGTTTATGCAATCGATGGGAATTTACCCGATTTGGTAATTTTAGAAGATCGACTTGTTTAGTTACAAAACTATGTATGATAGCTTGAAAAACCAAATATGAAATATTGGCTAAGTGTGAAATTATACAAGATCTATCACTATACAATTTGGGATCATACAGTTGTACGATTTGGTGTCCGTATAAGTTGTTTAGTTGTCGTACATTTCTAGTTGTAAGGATTGTACGGTTGTATGATTTTGTCCATCGATTGTGAATAGCAATTTGGTCATTCTATACCTAGAAAAACCATGTCCCCATAAGGAATACTACACCCCTATGATACATTTGGTACAGTTGCCTTATTGAATCTAGAATTTTTGTTAAAATGGGTCAAATTGACAAATAAGAATACTACAAAATTGAAGGTGAATGACAAATACCAATGTATAAAGGCATAATATATGGGAAGTATGAGAGAATATTCCAGTAAGAAGGAGCATGAGGATTACTCAAAGATAGAATGCAAGTAACTCAGACCATAGTACACATGAACCAAAAATAGAGCAAGTTTGGGCATATGAAGAAGGAGATTTTGAAACACTACTGATAGAGATAGAAGACAAGGAAATAGAAACACCTAGCATAGAGGCATGAGTTGACAAATAAGTATTGCAAGAGGAAGGAAAGTGGATGAAGACACCTAAGAAAGAGATAGAAGGGTTGTAATGGAGTCTATAGGATGGGAGTCAAACACTAGAGAAACAAGAGGTCTCCTCACATCAGAGAAGAAGGTTGTGGAGTGAAGATACACATGATTTTGGTCAATGATTGGTAGGAAAAAATAACATACCTTGAATAGAAACTTTTTATTATGACTATAGTAAGACACCCCCAAGAATGAATCAGATAGATATTACACGGGATACCTCAAGTGACAAGGACAATTCTCCGAAGATGGCTAATAAGGCAACAAAGCAGAGTTATCCATATTTTATAGGTAATGGTATGGAAGACCCCATAAGATATATTATAACTTGTATAACCATTTGGAGGGAAAATGGTGTAGATCAACTAGATGACTGGGTAACCTTATTTCCTACTACCTTGAGAGGATTGGCAATCAATTGGTATATGAAAAGGGAAAATACTGCAGATTTTTAGACTTGGAATCAAGTGAAGGAGAAATTCATTGAGGAATTTCACCCTTTGAAGGATGATGGAGATATTGCTACTGAGCTTTGTATGATGAATCAAAAGCTTGAAAAATATGTAAAGTCATATAACTACCGACTAAAGCAGTTAGTAGATAAGATGCAGATGTCGTTGGTATATGTATTGGTAAAGTGGTGGTTTGTAGATGGATTACTATTGAAATATAAGAAAAATATGAAGGCAATACCATCAAAAACGTATGAAGAAGTTGTAAAGCTTGCAGATAATTTTGAAAGTTAATTGAAACAAATGTATATAGGAATTTGGTCTCACCCCAAGTCTAATGATTCAAATAATAGAGAAGATGAGAGTATACAGAGGAAAATGGTATCATTTCATTAGGAGTTCAACAAGATCTTGAAATAATAAAGAAAATAACCTGATAAGAATGATATTTGTTGCACAAAATGTAATAATGAAGGGCATATAAATGTGAAGAATCCATGAAATAACTATTGTCACATGTGTAATGTGATGGGACACAAGGTAATGCTATATATGTATAGTACAATAATATGTCCATGGGTACTAAAAATCCAAGAGTAGGAATAGAAACAGAAGATCTTAGGAAGCGGGCAACAAGAAACAAGTGATGGTTATAGAAATATTTGGTGAGGTGGAAGGCCAAACCAAGGCAATCATCAAGGAGAACAGATTCATTTGCAGTATGACTGATAAGGGAGGCCGATCATACAGTGTCACAATTTCTAAGAATGGAGGTATTTCATGAAAAATTATCATTCACCTTAGAGGCATGAAATATTGCAAGTAAATACTACACACATGTGTAGGTGGTGTGGTTCGAGGAACCACAAGGAAGCAAATTACCCCAAGCAGGCGAGTTCAAGTAATACACATAATGTAAATTATTTAGACATCAAGGTTCCTCAAGTTAAGGAGGAAACCCAAGAATTTTTAGTTGTGACAATAAATTAGGGTAAAAGGATAAGTATCCATATCCAACAAAGGAAAAGCAGCGTTGGTAAGTAGCAAAGAAAATACTACAAGATGAAGCACAAAAAAGCTAAACAAGTGAAGTTAGCTGAAGTACAGGAATTGAAAAAGCCATCAGAAAAGAAGGTGATTGTGCATAGTCTGGCAGCATAGATTTTAGATACCACAATATATATCAAAGTGTTAAACCTAGTGGAAGCTATTCCATCATTACAAAAAGCGATGATGTAACACATACAACCGCATAAGGTGATGGAAGTGCAAAGTCAACCGATTCAAGAAAACAAACGAAAAACCAATTTATGAATCCAACTATATTGATGATTGATGTAGGAAAGAAATATACATTAGTGCATATGGAGATCATAGGTCACAAATTGAAACAATTTATTTTGGATGGAGTATTCAACGTCAATGTGCTACCAAAAAGGACCTGGCTAGAATTGGATGTTTCATCTCTACAGGAATCGATCTTTCGATTATATGGTGTTGATCAATATGGTATCAATATGAAGAGAGTCTTTATGGAACAAAAAGTGGTGATAGATGACCAAGAGTTTATCTTGGATTTCATTGTGATTACTATGTAGAAGCCTACATACGACACTCTCTTTGGGAGAGGATGACTACGAGTAGCCAAAGTTAATCACAATTGGGGAAATAATCAGATCACTTTCAAGAAGGGACAACACAAATATATAATTAATATAACTAATCAAAATGTCAGTGAGGATGTAGGTATGACTTATGAATAAAAAAATTCCTTAGAATATGAAGGGTATGAACCAGATGGAAAAGGAATGTTGTACTTGGATGAATGTAGTGAAGACAAAGCTAGATATAATAGCAGACTTCTTCATTGTAAAGTGGAGGAGTAAATTTTTTTTAGCCCAACTACATTTGTATTGACTCAAAGGAGATAAAAAAAAACAATATGAACCAAAATATAGCCAGGAACCTAAGAAGGAGGTAGAAGAGAAATGGGCATTCCCAAAGAGTTTTGTAGAGTATACAATAGGAGATGTGAAAATTGATACAATATCGACATACCCAATGAACATAGAGAAATTAGCAAGTGAGCCAAAGAACATCAAATATGAAGGACCTCAAATAGTGGACATCAATCTAGGGATGGAGGAGGAACCTAGGATGATTCACTGTGGTGATTATTGAAACCCTGTACTGTAAGTAGTAGATTTTAAGATATTATTGGAATATAAGGATTTCTTTGCATGGAAATACAAGGACTTTAAGGGAGTACCACTAGAGTTATGTGTCCAAAAGATTACACTACTTTTGGGGGCACAATCCGTAAGGATGAGACCATATAGAATGAACCCAATTTATGTTACATTAGTGAACATAAAGATAGAAAAGATGTTGGAGGTAGGAATCATATTGAGGGTGACAACCAGTGAATGGGTATCACCTATCATGATCACCTTGAATAAGGAAGTGGAAAATATTATAATATGTGTGGACTTTAGGATTCTAAACACAGTAACTACTAAGTACCCCTTTCCTATTCCCTTCATAGATTCTATCTTCAAAGAAGTCGTGGGACACGAGATCTATTCATTTTTGTATGGGTTTTCGTGTTACAATCAGATAATTATAGCAAATGAGGATAAGCTGAATACCACATTTATTATGGAGAATGGCATCTATGCATACAATAAAATGCCATTTGGGCTTTGTAATATTCTAGGTATATTTTAGCACATCATACTGTATATATTTGATCAGTTAGAAATAGGGAACTTCAAAGCATTTTTGTATGATTGGTCCATTTATGGTAAGATCAAGGAGCATCTTCCTACCCTCAGTGAATGCATTAGTAGGTGCATAAATGCATAGATATCATTAAATCCTAAGAAATACTACCTGATAGTACCATATGGAAAAAATTTAGGACACAGTGTGTGCAGTGAAGGATTAAAAATAGATCCTGATAAGATCCATGTGATATTATACATGGAAGAAGCATACGATGTGAGTTCACTTAAAACCTTCTTGGGATCAATGGGATATTATTTAAGGTCTATTAGGAACTTTGTACATGTATCATATCCATTGGATTCATTGACAAATAAGAATGTTCCTTTAATATGGACAGAGGAGCACCAAGGAGCCTTTGAGGAGCTGAAGGCTAAGCTTGTGAGTAGCTTGATTTTGGTGTTCCTGAACTAGGATAAGGAATTCCATGTTCATATTGATGCTTCAAATTTTACAATAGGATGTGCATTTGCACAAGAAGGATAGTTCAGGCTGGATCAACCTATTTTATTTGCTAGTCACCTATTATCAAGGCCAAAGAGAAATTATAGTACGATGAAGAGATAAGATTTGGGAATGGTATATGCAATCCAAAATTTTAGGCATTATCTACTGGAAAATTATTTTTCTTTATTTGTAGATCACCAAGCACTTTTTTACTTGATAAAAAAAATGGTGATACAAGGACGGGTCAGAAGGTGGTTCGTCATCCTATAGGATTTCATATTTTGAGTAGTAGTGAGACCTGGTAAGAAGCATGTTATTGCAGACCAGTTGTCTCAGATACAATCAAGAGAGCCTGTAAGAATAGGATTTATGGATTAATTCCTTGATGCAAATTTATTCACCATCAATGTTGTCCCATCATGGTACAAGTTGATTGGCCAGTACGTTTCCACATGAGAGTTGCCATAGAAAATGATAGCAACCAAGAAAAAGAAAGTGATCATGAAGTCAAAACCCTTCAATTTGATAGTAGGATTGTTGTATAATATGGGATGTGATGGTATCTTACGAAGATGTGTGATAGAATAAGTTAAAGTTATATTGAAAAAATCTCATGAAGGCTTAGCAGGAGGGAACATGGGACCAAATACGATAGCTAGAAAAATATGACTAGATAGACTATGGTGGCCCACATTATATAATGATGCGAAATAATATGTGAATGCATGCAATACTTGTCAAAGGGAAGCAAAGCCATTAAAGAGGGACTTTATGCCATTGCATCCATCACAACCTCGAGAACTATTTGAAAGGTTGGGATTAGACTTCGTTGGACCATTTAAGACATCTCATAGATGGAAGTGTAGATACATTTTAGTAGCAATGGAATACTTAACTAAATGGGTTCAAGCGAGAGCATTACCTAATAACTCAGCTAAAAGTACATGTGATTATTGTATGAGCAAAGTAATCATAAGATTTGGTATTCCGCTACAGATCATGAGTGACCGAGGAGGAAACTTCATCAATAAAATTATCAAGATGCTGAAAATAGAGTTCAAGATTTTGCACTCATTATCTAGTATGTACTATCCCAGAGAAAATGGGTAGTCGGAATCAAAAAACAAAGTCCTGGTATCTACTTTGTATAAAGCCTATGGAATAGAGGGAGTGAATTGAGAGGAAAGGCTACCATCTATTTTTTGGGTATATAGAATAACTTTTAAACAAAAAATATAGCATACACCTTTCCACTTTATGTATGGACAGAAGGTAGTGGTGCCAGTTGAATTCTTGATAACAAGTTGGAGACTCATGGTAGATCATCATTTGGGTGATCAAGAAAGTTTGGAGAACGACTTACATCACTAATCAAGTTAGATGAAAGAAGAGTCATGAAAAAATGGGTAATTGAGGTAGCTCAAAAAATAAGGAAGGCATGGCATGACAAAAATTTGAGGAATTTGGAACTTAGTCCAGATTACTTAGTTCTAAATTTTAATGGGAAGAGGGAAATAAAGATTGGTAATTTGAAGACTTTATGGCTTGGCTCCTATAAAGTGGTAGAAGTAATGAATAATTGAGTAGTCAAGTTACAGAACTTGAACGGGATAGAGGTACCTGACATTGTGAATGAATCAAAGTGGAAGCCTTATAAAGTACAATACTTATTCATTTATTTAGAAGATATTGAACCAATAAGATGAGTAGAAGCTCAACGAAGAACTAAAGGTGAGCAAGGTCCATCATAGGAAGATACTGATATGGCACTCACACATTTATTTATAGAAGGTGAGGATACAAGACCAACCATATAAAAACAAGAGTTGGCACCTCAACCCAGAGAAATAAGAATATTGCAAGTGCATGTTAGATTTGTGGATGGGACCAAATGAGTAGAAAAGGAATATGAAGAATGGATTCCTCCAAATTAAAGAGGATATTAGGAGATGGTACTATTATATAGGAATAGGGTAAGGCAAGAAGAAACACCCCAAGTGAATATAAATAGGATGTATCCTCAAGTGGATCATAGAGAACTACCCCAACAAGTGAAATGATGAATAAGGATACAGTTAACAGTATGTTACGAGGATAGAGTGGAAAATTTTGAAATGGAATTTCTAGAGGAAAATAGAAATGAGACCATTTATGAATAATTGGTTGGACTAACTCCATTGCCTCATATAAGGCTATTATAGTAGAGAATGTAACTGAAAACACAACAACTACAAACACAACAACTGTAAGAAGAATATCAGACATTGTGAGGTCATAATGTAAGGTTGATAGAACAACCCATCCATGAATTGGATAGTTCAATACAAAGGATGGATGAACAAATAATAACTTGGGTACATGAGTTAGAAATGTAACCGAAGTATGACGAGGGGATAAGTGGTATAAGAAATGATGGCATAAACACAAGTTCACAGGTACCACTAAGTGATCCACCAATGATGAATGAATATGCAGAGATGCTTTGGCGAGACATTGAGGAAACAACCACATCACCTAAATCACAAGGTGACATACATTTGGATTTTAATGATTCCAATGACGAAGGAATACCTTGGATAGTAAGGGAACCTATCATAGTAAGTAGTTATGGTGATTATTTTCCAAGGAATCCCTAGAATCCTCAAGATAATCATGATACCCTAGCATGTACAACAACACATCAAAAACTAGGGAGATCACAAGAGAATCAAACCAACCTTGATATGCAAGCATATATAATAGCCCATCAACAGTTGAGAAGATAAAGGAGAGAAGTATGAATATTGGAGAGACTGATGAATTTACCAATATATTGGGTGGAATAAAGAGAAGAAAATCAGAATGGCTTAAGTTCTGAGTTGGTTTTCTTCAATGCATATAGAGAGATCTTGGTAACTTCATATCCATAAAGAATATTTGAGAAAATAATATGGAGAAATCACTTAGTACGTGCAAATCAAATAATCTAAGTACTGCAACAATTATCACCAAGTAAAAGGTCAACTAGAATTCTACTAGACAACATTGAGTTGGTAGAGTTAACTCCTGATAACCAAGCAATGAGAGAAAGGAATAGACAAGGACCCCTAAGGCTTCAGCGAGGAAGGGGAGGAGGTATTCTACTACAAAGTAAGAAAGAACAAGGTGATATTAAAATTAGATGAGGAAGAGTATGAGGAATACTCCAACCCCCTACTCCTAGATGGCCGAGAGATACACCCTTAGATTTTTTGAACTAGAAAAGGAATATATAAGGTTTACCATAGGTGAGAGGAATTTTACCAAACCCCACAAGGTATTATCCATTGGATCAACTAGATCTAATTCGATGAGGACCTCGAAGAGTGGTAGGTGGTAGAGGAGAAATCCAAGAAATGGAAGAATCACCACTGGTGGAGAGAAGCCCAATGTCAATAGGAGTAGGATGGGGAGACACTTGTGGGGTAGAGGTCTTTCTGGTAGAGGAAGAGAGCATTTTTTAGATGAAATAAACCGTGAATAACAAAGGATTCGATCACCAAGTCTGGATCAATGCTAGGTGTAGAAGTTGTTTGAATGATAGTAGAGTAGTAAGGACACCACTACCAAGGGATCAATCATCTGCATGATAAAGGGAAGAGACACCAGGTGAGGATACTCTAGCTTGCAATTTTACAATCCCATATTGCAAATATGGGACTAGAAGGTCATGGAATTCGGTAACATCACAAGTAGATATGAATTGGCCTAGAGAGCAAGTGGCACCAAGTGACATAACCACTCAGAATGTCACAGTAGAACCTCCAAGATAAGAATATGATGGGATCGTACAAGTGAATGTCACTATGCAATTTCCATGATGGTAAGTGTAAATAGGTTAGGAAATGAAAAAAAATGCCTTAATTGTAAAAATCCCTCGAGACGCAATTAAGAAGGAAGTGGGTTGAAAACCAAAAATGACAACCTCTTCAAAGAGAAAAAAATGGGAAAATTCTCTAAGTGATAGATTGTACAAATCAGAATTAAAACTAAAAAAGCACAAGTAAGATATCGTACAAATAAAAATTAAAAAAAATACATGCATAATCGTACAAGGTAGCATGTTGTATGATTTGGATCATACAATGTATGGTTCTAGGTGTAGTTGTACAATTTCCAATTGCCGCATTTAATGTTTGCATGTGTGGAATGATGAGTTATCAAAAAAGAGTGGGAAAAAATTAAAATCACATGAAAAAGTGATGAGTTGTTGATCATATGAGCAAGAAATATGAAAATACATGCAAAGTGGCACAATTTTAAATTTGGAGAGGTTAGGGTTTGAAGATAGTTTAAATACAAGGCTCACCCTAGCAATTTTTAAAACCGTACAAGGTGGAATTCAATTTTTTTACGAGGACAAAGGTGAAAAACATAAAAATAAATATAGGTGACTACATGGGAATTAAAACTCACCATTACACTACAATAATTCATGACCCATTTTTAAACTCGCACATGACCCATTTTTAAACTCGCACTGGGGATACTTTTCACATTCGAAGAAATCAAAGTGGAGAAGAAAAAGCAAGGGTTTGGCTCCATTGAAGGAATAATTTGAGTTCAACCAGAGAGAAAGGAGGGTTTATAGTATAAGTCATAAAAAAATTAACTAGTTTTTTGAAAAACGCACATTAGGGTTTGAAGAAGTGATGGATTGGATTCGAAGCAAAGAAATTGTAGGGAAAAGGGAAAAGAAAACTACAAACCCTAATCTGAAAAATATAGCCAAAAAAAACTTGAGAAGATAGAGATAATGAAGGAGAATATCGTACAACCGTATATTAAACAACCATTTTTTTATTTTTTGGGGGATAATTTGCACCAAGTGTGGAAAGAATTGAAAAATTGCTCCTGGAAAGTATTTAAAAGATAGATTAGGGTATTTCAGCAATTAGGTTAGTGAGAAATCATGGTAGAAAAGTGGAAAACATGATTTTTATGTGAACAAGGGTTTGAAGAGATGTACTATACAATTTTGTGGTGGATTGTATGGTCTCAAGAAATATATTGTGCGATTTCGGGTACTTTTTGGGTTGTTTTAAGCCATTTTGAGCAAATTGTACGAAATCATATGAAATCATATGAAATTGTATGAATTCGATGAGGAAAAGTAACTAGAGAGGGGTACTATATATATTAGTATGACCCTATATGATTTTAGGCTATATTTGTATGATTTGCAGAAGATCGAATTGTTTGAAGATTGAAAAGTTGGAAATTAAATAGTGTACGATCTAGAGGTGGTTGCTAATGAGGAAACCATACAGAAGCAAGTTGGGAATTGTACTGTATGATTTATAGTAGATTGTATGATTTTTGGAACACTTCTAATTGCAAAATTGGTGATGTTCGAGTAGCGATATAATAGGAAGTATGGTGAGAAAATTATTTTAGTTGAATAGTTTTGATAGTGGTTAAGAATAATTACAGCCAATAGGGTGGAACGGTCACCAGGACCCCTGCACGAGAGAGAGTCATGACCATGGAACTACCAAGGGTGAAATTTTTAATCCTGTGGTTGCTCTGGTACTCATCCTTGGAGGAGAGGAGGATATAGTCCATGGAGATGATAGAGGTACTAGAGGGCTGACCGAAGGAGAACACCACCAAGACATTGAGAGGATGATATGGCACAAGAAAAGATCTCGAGGAAGGATTTGAGTTGTGAATTACATTTCATATATCCAAATTAATATCTAAGTAGCATACCTAAGTAAGGTCAGGTCAGGATACTAGATATATCCTTCATACGACATGGATGAGATACATGTACGAGATGGTGGAGTAATGAATAGAACAAGAACCACCCCTAGAGGAAACGATTTGAGGAGGTTGGTGTAGTTGTAATAGCACAAGTGCCACCACATGAGATGACCTTATTCTATAACTATTTGTTGTATATTGTTTAGGCATATAATTCTGGAACTAGAATTGCTTGTGTCAATGTGGGCAAGAGGTTGGTGAAAATATAAATTTCGGTAGAGGCATTCAGAAAAACATTCAGATTGCCAACATATGGGATAGAGATAGTTAAGAAGTTGATGGATCCGATCGATACATGTCATATCATCACTTCACTCACCAGTTTGAAGTCATCAAATGATGCAAACATCTTGGGTGCATGGACTTGAGGAATTAAGTAGAGCTAGTTTAAAGGGAATGATTGGCCATGTGTTATGAATACTATTATGGCTTGACTTTCAGGAGATACATGGGCCACAAAGATGCCAATATGGATGGCTCAGTATGTAGAGGGTATCACCAAAAGAATCAATTATTATTTGGGTACCTATTTAGAGAAAAAAATGCACAAAGTACTGATAAAGAGACCAAAGAACTTTGGGATGACATTTCATGCCATTAGATTGTTGTTAAATTCTATTACGGAGAAGAGATTCTATTTTCTAGGTTTGACAGAACCTAGGAATATTAAGGATGGACAACCAACTATTTTGAGGTGGAAAAATTCGGTACCAATTCAGAAAGAGACTCTAGAGAAGTCTCAGACAAAGGAGCATTAAGCCATTGAAATACGTGAGGATACTTCCTCAGATGATGAGGATGTACACCCTAGAAGTAAAAGACCTAGGAATTTGGAACTTGAATCAAAATAACAAGAACTGTAGTAACAATAGCAGGAGAAGCTATTAGTTTAGGAAAGGGAGGAAATTGTGGGGATGCAATCCAGCCTAATAAAAATAATAACGAGAAGGCAACGAGAAATAATGGTGAATAATCTTGCTCTAGAAAAACAAGCCAATACTATGTATAAGGATCAGTAAGAATAAGAGAGACATTTATATCCAGAGAATATGGATCTGCATGAGTGGAATTGGCTAGAAGCAAAGAAGATGCTGGAATCCCCATAGATTTTCTAGCATAATGAATTTGAAATTTTAGACTCTTCAAAAATATTGGAGGATACAAAAGTGAGATAGATAATACATGAAGTAGTAGCCACTACTCAAGAGGAAAACGAGAAAACTAAAGTGAGAGTGAAAGCCTCAGAGGAAGAGTCCAAAGAAAAGAAGAAGCCTCGTTTCAAATTTGTGATGGAGGAAGTTTGAATCAGATTGATGCATAGCAAGAAATGAAGGCATCACAGGAATAAGAGGAACCTGTTGTTGAAAAAGTCACAATAATAGAAAATTAGTAGAATCAAGAAGAAGAACAAGTGACCAAAGAACAATAGGTGGGTTTGACTGAATAGAAATAAGCCTAGGAATCGATAGAGCAACAACAATCTCAATAGGAGATTGTAAATATAGAAGATGATGTGGATATAGAAAGGATAGTATAATGGACTTCACCAAAGGAAAAGATAAATATGGAGAGAGAACTACTAGAGCTTGGGGGAATCTCTAGCCACTATATTAAAGAGGAGTAATAACGAACTCCTTCATAAGAGGAACTGCGGAGGTTGTAAAAAAACTATCTTCTAAAGGTACCATAGTTTGACAATATTGAAATTGAGGAGGTGACGCAAGGAGTAGTAGATGATATGGAACAATTCTTCTCTAAAATAGGCAATGCCATAGCTAACACCAAATTACAATTATGCACTGGATTCATAAGAGAATTGAAATTGTGGGAGGAACAAGTGTCCCTTGAGTTGGAGAATATAATGTAATAGGTGAACAACAAGGAGTGTACATGGAGAATTGTAGTCATTCATGTTCAACACCCATCAAAGTTACCAGGGAAGAGGTAACTATGATGTTGAGAAGAAATGACTTGCCAAAATGAGTGAGACTAATTACATGTAGCATCTGAGGTTGTACCTGGATAAATCCAACTACCTGACTTATCCCATGAATACAGCAGAGTTGGAACCTAAGAGGGTTACTACAGGATTGCCTCTCATGCTAAGGAATTTGAACTTCCTAACACATTGGATAGAGTGGTTAAGCATTGAATTAGAGTAGATCTATCATATCAAGGAATCTCAAAAGGAGGATATGGAAGTGAATCAAAAATATATGATTGAAATGGAGGAAGAATTGCAAAATTTTAAGGAAACGGTAAAGGAGAAAATAAAGAAATTGGAATAAGAACTATTAAGCACCAAGGCTTATTTTGAGGCTAGACTAAGTTCACTTGAATAGGAGAAGTGATAGGTATTGCAAATGGTAATATACAGTATCAAGGAGTTGGAAGCCCAAATCAGAGTGAAGTATGAAAATATGAACATGCAGTTGGTAGAGAAATATGAGCAACTAGTGACACAGGCCAAGAAGATAGAAGAGCTCACAAAAGACAACAAAATATAATGATATGACCCTAGATAAGCAAGCACAATTAAGTGCTAAAGAAGATGTTGTTCATGCTTTGGATTTAGATATTCATCATCATCTATAGACCATAACAGATAAGAATGAATAATTACAAGCAATAGTTGTAACAGAAGCACACTTGTAGGAGAAGTTGAAGAAGAGTATCATTGATCATGAAAAGCAAATGAGGGAACTCCTGAAGACTACCGAAGAGAAATCTAATTTACATGGGGTAAAAGAAGAAAAAATGAGGAACTGCATATCCAAGTTGGAGAATGAACATGAAATCATTCAATCGCAAGTGGACAACTTGAAATTTGTGGTTACGGATTACGAGGTGCAGTTGAAACAAAAGGATGAGTTGATGAGGACATCGACCAAAGTAAAGGGGAGGGTAGATGTAGGCAGCAAATACACCTTCTAGAAGAAGAAGTGATACATGTATTTTTCCAATTCTGATAATTTTTACAAGTTTTGTAAACCATACAGGTAGGAGTAAACTATACAATCAGGAGGGAAAACTATACAAGGTGATGGTAAATTGTACAAGGTGTAATGAAATGAAATGAAATGCATGGGAAATGTAATTTTAGGTTGTAATTGCACATGTATTTGATTATTAAGATTTTAGACTAATTAAAGGTCTTAATTAATGCATTCTATTATGCATGGGCTCTTTTGTATGATTTTTGGGTGTCACCATTGGATATAGAACTCTCTAAGCCTCGTTGATATGTTTTGCATGTTACTGGAAAAGGATTAATTGCCACATTAAACCCTTAGAAAAATTATCTAAGAGAGATTTTTCCAATAGAGTATCCAATTTAGAACTTGTTTGTACCTTCGTTTCGTACAAATTGTACACCATACAATTACTTGATTTGGCAGCTTATGCAATCAAAGGAAATTTACCTGATTTGGTAGTTTTGGGAGATTGGCTTGTTTAGTTACAAAACTATGTACGTCAACTTGTAAAACCAAATATGAAAGATTGGCTAAGTGTGAAATCGTACAATATCTATGATTGTACTATTTAGGATCGTACAACAGTACAATTTTATGTTCGTAAAAGCTATTTAGTTATCACACATTGCTAGTTGTAAGGATTGTACAGTTGTATGATTTGGTCCATCGATTGAGAATAGCAAGTTGGTCATTATAATATTGGTAAAACCACCTCCTCATCAAGAATACTACACCCCTATGCTACAATGGTGACACTAAAATACCTTCACAACAAATATGCTAGATAGCTCTTCAACATTTTTTCTAATAAACCACAAGTTGAACACCTCTATACCAATAGTTGAAGTTGTGAGTACGTGAGACCATATTGGAGCACATTAAATCCTGATACATGCACATTATTTGATTTTGAATCAACGATAGGTTTTAGCTTACAAAATGATAAAATACTAACAAACATCAAGGCCACATTGACCATTAGATCTTTATGTTATGATTGACACTCTTTTGACATCCAAAGTAGGCATTTAAGGGTCATTGAAGCCTATATGCCCTTTATTTTATATTTTATGGCATAAATTTCTTTCCTTAGTATAAGTGAGTGCAAAAATAATTTCCCCACCATATTAAAGAACCAAACATGTTGTAACCATTCATAGATAAAAAGAGTATAGAGAATCAATCAAAGCATGTCTACTATTATCTAGCAAAGTTAAGTTATATATGGGTCCATTACAGTCACCCACATGAATATTGAATTGGTCTCCCACCACATGGGTGAGACTATCAAGTCAACCTATGCCTTTCAAAAGAGTAAACATCACTAGCCATTTGATTAGAAGGGGGACCATACTAGATGAAAGCAAGTGGCTCATTCCAAAAATGCAGACAATGACCTAGAAGAACTCTAGTTCCTAAAGCCTCAAATCAGATAAATAATCAATTATATAAGACTCCCAAGTATAAGTGATGGGTGGTGGCTACAAAAACTAACCATATAAGGGCCCAAATTATTTCAACATTAATGGTATTAGATGTAGAGATCTTAAGGTAGTCAATTATCGAATGAAGGTGAATCTTAATAACAAATGCAAGATAACACTATGGATTTTGAGTAGATTTTGGAGGGACTACCTTCAAATTTTACCTATAAAATAGAATTTAGTTTTCATTATAAGGTATTAGTAGTTGCTTGTTTTTTCCTAATATCTATCCTTTTATGATCTTCCTTTTACCCCTTCTCTTTCTCAAACATTGAACCATTGGCTAAGGAGCATTAATCCTCTTTTATATTCAGGCCTCTATAATTTATTGATACATAAATGGTATTTTTTTACTAATTTCACTTTATCCTAATTTTGTATATATTTTTAAATGCTTGGGTATGAATGGAGAAGTGTGTTCAATTTCTAGCTATTAAACTATGGTGAATGCATTCATTTAAGATCATTATATGTAAATGGGAGGTATTTATATCTTGGTGCATTACCTTCCATAGTTTAGAATTTCATTTTCTACAATCTTTTATGTTTTTAATATTTCCTTTTCCTCGAAACAACATAGACAAAGCTACAAAATATCCATAGGGTATGCAAAATATCACATCTAACAAGGAGCTAACCTCTATAATAAACCTTAGAGGATTCCTTATAGGAATTTTCATTTCCTATGGATCTTCCTTTTATGTTGATCAATGCAAGACTTGGGTGACTAGGCACATCAAGCTACCACCTAATACGGTTAGAACAATTTGAGGCAACGATAAGGACCATTCCTTGTTCTACTATAGAATGAGAAGATCAAATAAAGTTTAACAAGATGAATAGAAAGGCAAGATTAATTATCATTTTTGGAGTAGTATATGAAGTCCAAGAATACATTTGGGATTAAAACATGGCTAAAAATTTATGTGAGAAGATAAATATAGACTTTGAAGCAAAGAATCAAAACCAAATTCTATTCCTCCAAATCCAACTCCATAATTTGTAGATGAAATATGGAGATAAATTGGAATCATTCATGAGGGGAAGGAAAGGTGTCTTATGAAACCATTGATATAATTATTTTAATATTTCTCCCATAAAAGCACTCCAATAGCATTAAATATTACTAAGCCAATAACAAGATTCTAAAATCTGGTGAACCTAGTTTATAGAAACACATAATTCATGTATTGAATTCTATAAGTATTGATGCAATATTTTTAATAAATATTTTTGGATTGAATGATTGATGGAACTCAACACTCCTAAGTATCAAAGCAAAATGTCTACATTAAGGGGGGTGGAAATTTCTCTCTCGAATTACTACATCACCCTATAAGTTATTTTTTTATAAGTTAAAATAGATATTTGACTATGATGTAATATGGGGGTAATGTTAGGAATTATTACATCATAGCCCATGTGAAGTGGAAAGTAGTATAACCGCACTTTACAAGATTTATGTATGTAGTATTGGATAAAATTAGTTACAAGTTTGGTTAAAATTTTATGTCTGAAATAGGCATTCTATGTACTCAAATACCCATCATTGTATAATATAAGATATAAAAGCATTATTTCTAATAGAAATAAGTCTCGATTAAGGTCACATATCTCATTTGGGATAAAAAATACCATGATAGAATGTTATTTAGATGTAGTTCTTATTTTCCCATAGAAACTTAGTGGCTTCATGCTCAAATGGTAAGTGGATGAAATTTGATATTCTTGAAGTCCTTTCAAAGTAATAAATATGGTGGAAGTTATCATCCTACATTTTATGCAAGGTTAAAGAGAACCAATAATTTGGTGGATTTTATACTCAAGAAACCAGAGTCTAAACTTGGAATATAAGATTCAAGTAATAAGGATGTCACTTTTGAATCAGTTTGGAAAACGCTCAAGTTTTCTTTTGATAGATAGGCTCAAAATTTGTTTTCTCATATCTAGGAGAAAATTAATGAACCAATTAAATGTATGAGAAGCAATAAATCTAGTTTGCAAAGAAACATGACTCCTTGTCAAAGTTATCAAATGATTTGAATTAAAAAAATGATAAAATATGGAAAGTGGTAATAAAATAAAGGAAAAGTAGAAATTCACAAGTCCCTAGGCATGCCACCCTTATCTAGATGACATGCAGGTGCAAGCATGGTTCATAAGGGAACCAAGGATTTCAAATTTTTTAAGGCAGTAAGGTGTAGATTCAAACTTCTAGAGAACAAGAGGATGGTCATGGGGATGACAATGTAGGGAAACCTTCTAAGGAAATAGAGGATGGACATATTGAACATGACAAAGTTTCTAAAAATATCGTAGGGTTTTGGGGATATGAATCTCCTAAAAAAAATAGACAACTCTAGGCTCCCCCCTATGGCTTTGTCAAAGGGCCCATAATTGAAAATCCTTCCTTCGCTAAAGTCCTCAATAGATATGGGAATATCCTCAGAGAGTCCTCTTCTCTCGAGCCCATTGGGGAAAAAATCAAAATTCCTTAGAGCATAATATCAAACTACCTCTCAATGGAAACTTTTTCCTCGGTCAAAAAGATTATTGGAGGAAGAGCTGACCTAGAAACCATCTGAAAATGGGCGCATTCCAAATGGAAAAATATTGTCAACATGGAAATTTTTGGCCTCACCAGATGATTTTTTAACATCCACCTTAGCAATCATGATGATGCTAGCCAGATTCTCATGGGAGGGCCATGGTTCTTGAGGTACCATAGCTTATTCCTATGCAAAATTCAGAGGATTTTGACCCAAAAACTCAAAGCATAAATCATGCTCCTATATGGTCCATCTGCCAAATATTTCTTGGTAGTTTTGGCACAAGGACATCCTCAAAGGAATCACAAATATTATTGGTGAACTAGTAGCCATTGATCATGCTACATTGGCCTGGTCAAGGATGACGACTACCAAAATATGCGTAAATGCAAAGTTGGATTCAGATCTCCCTACGTTTGTCAAACTAGAATATGACTCCTATTATCATAAGAATTCCCTGGAATATGAGAACAAGCCTATTTTTTGTGTGAATTTTTACACCCAAGGACATATTAGAAGCCAATGCCCTTCCTTTAAAATACAACCGAAGAAGGAAAAACCTACCTCATGGATGCAAGGCCCTAATTGCAATTCCCAAGGTTGGATAAATCTTGGTCATAGAAAAAGATTTAGACAAACCAAAAATGGTCAAATTTAAATTGACAAAGAAATCAAGCTTCAATAACCTAAAGCATGAAAAATACCTCAAGCCCCCACCAATCAGTAGACAAAGGCAATAAGGCTACTACATCACCCCCTAAAGCATAAAAGGATGAGGTATGTACTACTTTAACATCCCAAATAAATATCAAATACTTTCTGATTCATACTTGTTCAAGTCAGAAATGAAAAAAATATTCAACATCCAGAATATGAACTTCCCCAAAACCTATACTCCCCTGTAATATCTGGGCCATCTCACCCTCCTCCTAAATCCTTTAGTCCAGAAAAGAATCAAAATGTTGCAATATGCTCAAGCCATGTGATTGAACAAATTGCACCCTCCAAATTTAGTCCCAAACAAACAAGAAGCTCCATGAAGTCGCCTATTGACTATGGTAGTGATAAGAAAAGGGGAATAATTTCAGCAAATGAATAGTGGAAAAGAGAAATCTAGGAATACATAGCAAATGGAATCCAAAAAACCTTATTTCCTTCAGTTATCACACAATCCAAAGAGGAAGGAAAAAGCACCAAACCTCCCCAATATCTTAAAAAGGGAGGCAGGAAATCTTTCAAATTTTCCAAATGAATATTCTCTCATGGATTGTGAGAGGACTTAATGGGCTAACCAAACAAAAGATATTTAGCTCATTAAGAAGAGAGTTAAAACATATAATAATCTTAATGCAAGAAACCAAACTAGACAAACACAATTCAATTGTTGCTGCAAAGAAATATTGGAACAAAGGAGAAGTTTTTTTTAGCTTAGAGGCACTTTTGGAGGTCTTATGTGCTTATGGAACCCATGGAAACTAGAAGGTAGACTGATTTAGTCAAATGAAAGAATGATAAGTGTTTTGTTTCATTACAGATAAAATAACATCTCATGGATCCTATCCAACATTTATGCTCCAAATACTTTCTCAAGAAGGGTTCAATTCTAGGATATTTTAAGAAACATAAAAGAATATTTTCACAACATTCCTTGGATAGTAGCTGGAGATTTCAATACTCCCCTCTACACCTCGAAAAAAAAAAGAGGATCATGTTTCCCTCTAAAAAAAAAGGAATACTTTCATGAATATGTCAATTCAAACAACCTCATGGAATTCAAACTCAAGGATGCCAAATTCACTTGGAGTAACAGAAGAGGGGGAAATCAGCTCATACAAGTAAAATAAGACAGGTTTTTCTTTCCCAAGAAGTCATTTAATTATTTGATGATGTAAACATTCATTCTCTACCTAAAATAGGATCATATCACAACCCCTTATTTATGGAATTAGAGAAGACAATCCTTTGCCTTTTAGATTTGAAGCAATGTGGATTCAACATCCCTATATTAGAAATATGATTTCTCAATGGTGGCAACAGATAGGACAGGGATGTCCTTCTTTTAGAATGGCACAAAAACTAAAACATGTGAAAGATAATCTTAAAATATGGAATAGGGAAGTGTTTGGAAACTTATTTGAAAATAAGCAATACATTAAGAACATATTAGCCTCAATTGAAAACAAGATACAGAATGGTCAATATGATGAACAAACTATATTAGAAGAGAGAAGCATCTTGGATGAATACCATAACATCCTTTCTTGTGAAGAAAACTTTTGGAGATACAAATCCAAAGCCCTATACAAAGCCCTATGGATCAAAGAAGGGGATTCAAATACTAAATTATTCCATGTCTCAACTTTTAGAAATAGAAAAAATAGTAGAATAAAGGAACTTGTTAAGAGTGATGGGTAAACCACTTTTAACATTATGGATATCCAAGTTGAAGTTTTTTCATACTTCAATTCTCTTCTTGGAGACTGCAATCCTACTTCAAACCTAAAAAAAGATTCAATGCTCTATCACATCCATCGATCCATCCTAGAAGAAATCAAAACCAAGATTATTATACCTTTTTTCGATGATGAAATTAGACAAGCCTTATTTACCATGAACGTATACAAAGCTCTAGGCCCAGATGGATTTCCTCCTCATTTTTTCCAAACATTATGGGATATTTTTGGACAAGATGTCTGCTCCACTATCAAAGAATTTCAATCTTCCAAGTCTATTACTCGTTTATTTAACTCCACTTTCATTGCCTTAATTCCAAAATGCCCCACTACCAAACTCATGACTCGTTATAGACCTATAAACATTTGTAATATTGTGTACAATATTCTCACCAAAACCATTGTCAGCATATTGAAGGATATTATGTCTAACCTCATTGATGCTTGTTAGGTAAGCTTAGTCCAAGGTAGATATATTCTAGATGGAGTCATAACTATCGATGGAGCCTTACATTTTGTGTCATAAACGAAGAAATCAACTTCCATCATAAAGCCTAACATGAACAAAGCTTATGATAGGATTAAATGGGATTTCCTTACAACCATTCTACTCAAATTTTATTTTCATCCAAACTGGGTTGAACTGATCAAAGGATGCATCTCAAAAACCTGGTTCTATGTTCTTATTAATGGATCCACAAAAGAGGTTTTTTCCATAGTAACAGAGGTATGAGACAAGGAGACCCCATTTCTCCCTTATTATTCATCATTGTAGCTAAATGTATTGGTCGAACCATCAAAGTTACCTGTAGATAAGAAGTTATTTTAGGAATTAAAGTTGCATCTTAGACCAAATCCTGTAACTCACCAATAATTTATTGATGACACTATCATTACCACATTTGCCTCTATTTTTGAAGGTAAAGTCATCAAATATATATTGCTTTTATATGAAGAAGCAACTAGTCAAAAATTCAATTTCAATAAAAGAAAAATATACTTTTTCAATACTCCCGCTCAAAGGTAAATCAAAATATCCAAAATTATTGAATTTTTTGTGTCATCCTTTCCTTCTACCTATTTGGGACTTCACTATTTACAGGTAATCATTTTAACTCAGTGTGAAACAATGTGATTGAAATAATACGTAAGAAATTGGTAGGATGAAAAAGAAATATGTTATCTTAAGTTGCCAAAGCCTTTATCACATAATTGAGCAAATCCTAAAAAATTTCCTATGGTCTAGATCTGAAACCAAGCAACACTTCCATTTAGTGTCCTGGGACAAAGTTTGCAAACTAAAGGACAAGGAAAGAATCGGCCTTAGAAGATTCCATATTCTAAATTTAGCCCTCATGGATAAGCAAAATTTGCACTTAATCACTAATGTTGGAAATGAATGGATACCTATATTTAGAAGAAAATACTTACAAGGAATAAATTTCCTTAATTAAATGGCACTAGAGGATCTACCTTTTGTAAGTCAATAATGAACACTGGATTTCTAGTGAAAAAATACATGCGGTGGAGATTAGGATATGGTCTTAGGATAGAATTCTAGAATGACAAGTGGATCAAAGGAGAACCTCTCGTAAATGATCCTAATCTCGAAGTCTTGAAATATTTCACTGATAGCACATTTGGTCACAAAGTTTTTGAATTTCTAAGCTCATACAACAACAAAAAAATATGGAAACCCATCAAAAGTATCACCCACACAGAATAGTCTAAAGAGTTGCAATTCTTTTTGAACTCCACAATCATTCCCTCAGGTAATCTTAGGGATCATCTAATTTGGGAATTCACTTAAAGTGGGGAGTTATTTGTTAAGTCTGCCTACAATTTTCTCTTGAATCACAAGGAACCTTTATTCCCTTGTCATATTATTTGGCCCAAATTCCTCATTCATAAAATATCCTTTTTTGCTTGGACTGCCATTCAAGAAAAAATTCTTACCATAGATAACTTGCTCAAAAGAGGCATGGTTTTCCCAAATAGGTATTTTATTTGTCTGGCTGATTGGGAGTCCCCTCAACACCTCTTCCTTTCATGTCCTTTATCCTCTTCCATCCTTAACAATATCCTTAAAACCTTCCACATCCTCTGGGCTAGGCCTTGTTCCATTATTAATCTCTTCCTTCAATGGCCTAATCCTTTCCATAATTTTTGTCTGAAGTTCCTTTGGAAAATTTATCTTCATCATTTTTTATGAAAAATCTAGCTAGAAAGAAATCGTAGAATATTCTCTAACAAGAAGATGAATCATGACCTTGTCACTAATAAAATCCTATCCTTTGCTACTAAAAATGCTACCCTCATTTCTTTCTCCACTCATCCTACCTCTAGCTTTGAGACATCCTTGAGCCATTCCCTAAATATTTCTATTTTTGTAAACTCAAACATAGCCTTCCCCTAATATAAGAGCTCACTCCAAATGGATCCCTCCCCATTCAGGATGGATTAAACTAAACTTTTATGGTGCAACTAAAGGTAACCCTAGAAAAATAGGTGATGGGGGTATCCTCATAGATCATATAGGAAGTGTCATCCTTTCCTATGCGAAACACTTAGGGATTCAAATAAAATAGGTTGCTAAATCCAAATCCATGCGGAGAGGATTATAAAAAACAACTAGGCAAGATTATGGTTGAGGGAGACTCACTCTATACAATTAACTACCTCAAGAATAATAGAAATCCTTCATGGAATGCATTGAGGAAGCTAATATTTTGAGTGAAAACCATCAAGAAATAATTTTCCAGCACACATTCAAAGAAAGCAATAATGTTGCTAATAAATTAGCAAATTTTGGTATCAACTCCATAATACTAATAACTTGGACAAGTGGCATGCTGCAAGAAATTTTTGGCATTGTGGAACAAGATAAATCTATGATAACCAGTAATAAAGCCTGACCAATTAGCTGTAATGTTGTCTTTTTTGTTACTTTTTGGCATCCACATATCCTTGATACTTGGTACCATTAACATTAATGAGGTTTTCAAAATTTCTAGCTTTTTCATTACCAATTTCCAAGAAATTTTCACCTAATGCTTTAAATGCCTAAACTATCACACCTCCCTAAGTCTTAGGTTCATTTTTTCCTCTTTTCAAGACAAATTACATCCCCACTGATCGTATTCACTCGCACACTTTATCCACCAATCACCTTCACCTCTTCCTTTGCAACATCACACCGCTCCTATGTATCCCCATTGGTCGTGTTCACACACACCCTTTGCCCATGAATCAACTCTACCTCTTCCTTCACACCATCGCCCTCCTCCTCTATATCCCTACCCTTAACTTCATATTTCTCACCACACTTCACATTCCTCAACATTACCCTAATAACCTCTTCACATGGCCCATCAAGGTGGTTTGGCCATCCAATTGTATGCCTTATTTTGTGGCTTTTCAAATAATGCATGGGAATCCTCACATCAATATCTACATTTTCTAAATCTTACAAATTGTTTGGTTCCTCATACAAGAAGGAAATTTCCCCAAATCCATGAGTGGCCTTCACTTGTTATGTCTTTATAGTGAATCCAATTCTTATTATTTACAACAATTCTTCCTCTGCTCTAGTCCCAAGTGCTCCCTTTTCCTAGAAAACATGAGTTTTTTTGAGCCTACCACTGCTATCATGGATCCCATTTTTGAAGCCATGCTCACAAAGAGAGGTTTTATACCTTTATTTAGGAGCTTTTTAGGGGATGAATTTGAGATAACCATGGAAATCCTGGACAATTGGAACAACAATAAGGTGATCATCTGCAACAAAACTTATGAGATCGATATCAAGATTCTCACTAAAATCATAGGCCAACTGGTGAGAGAGAGGTACATTCTGTGTAAGAAGCATAATTGGGAGGTGGAACTAAAGGACATCAAGGATAAATAAATCTGCAAGAAAGTGAGTATGGGAATGAAATAGACAAAGCTTCCCACCCCTTGGAACAATGTAATGAAGTCAATCATTGAATTTCTCATCATTGATGATCTTGAGAAGGTCATGTGCATATTTTACTTTTCTTTCTATAATCATTTTAGGGATTTCAATCCAGTGAACATACCCCAGTTCATTTTTAATTCCATCCATTATTCCATAGAGAACATCCATAGAAATAAAAGTGATGACTTACCCTCACATCAAGGCCTCTTCAATGTCTTGTATAACCACTAGCTCACCCATTGCCCTCAAGGTATTGCTATCCCTACTGTTCATCCCACCAAAGGAAAACCTAGCCCCTTCCTTGCTAAGTCTAGCCAGACTCAGACTAGTCTATCCCATTCTCATTCCTTGGCCATGTCGGCTAAGAAAAGAGCTGTTGTGGAGGTAGTCAAATCCTTCAGAAATAAATCAGTCAAGAAAAAAACTTGAGGTCCTTGAGAATTCAGAGAGAGCTATAAGATCCTCATAGTGTTTGCAATAGCTTATGTAAAAAAATAAAACCTTGGTAATCAACTCGGATGAGGAGGATAAGGATGTACCTGACCTTTGTCTAAAATAGTACATCATCAACTCAATTTCCAACTGCATCTCTCACATTATGGACCTCCGTAATGCCCTGAATTTGCTATTTTTCAAGAAGAATTTTTTTGAGGATGATGGCAAGGACAATGCTATGGATGATATCAAGGATGATGACAAGAAATATATGGCTTCTAAAAATATAGAGGATGAAGGCGAGGATGATATAAAGAAAGAACCTAAGAACAAATATGTTGAAGCCAAAGATAAGCCTTAACATTTTTTGTGCATGTTTGATTTTATTGTCTCAGGTCATCCTCATGCTTTGCCCTTTCTCTCCTTTTTATGTTACTTTTCTCTTCCTCTTTTTAGGACTGTGTTCCCACCATTTTACTTCTCGCTTCGTTCTCTACTTTTCCAGAACTTTTGTTGTTGATGTAATAAGGTTTTGGGAGCCTGTCAAATCCTGTTTTGAATAATTTTTTTAATTTTTCAAAAAAAGGAAAAGTAGAAGAGCAACATATCTCAAGTCATAAGAATCTTAGATAAATTAAAATTATGGGCTAATGTTATCCTATTTAGGTTATGAATAAATTTAATATTACAAATTTAGAAACAAGTTAAAAGGGCTATGTGAATGGTTTATTTTTAGCAATATTTATATAAGTTATTGTTATATTTTGATGCAATGGACAATGGGAGATAGCAATCACAAGATGTAGAATATGTTGAGCAAGGTGCAGAAACAGTATTGTCATTGTTGTCAACACAGACAGATAGATCAGTTGATGCAGTGGACAGGAGTTCAGAGGTCAGTCAAAGCATGTACAATGAATTTCCAAGAAGACAGAAGAGGCCAACATTCAAAAGATCAAAGAAAAAGACAAGTAAGAAAACTGTCGCGATATCGCGACATGTTTGGCCAGAAAGAAAAACTGTCGCGATATCGCGACATGTTTGGTCGAAAGGAAAAACTGTCGTGATTTCGTGACATGTTAGAAGAGAGAGAAGAAGAAAGAAAAACTGTCGCGATTTCGTGACATGTTAGAAGAGAGAGAAGAAGATTGAAAAACTGTCACGATTTCATGACATGTTGGAAGAGAAAGAGGAGAGAGAAAAAGATGTCGCGATTTCGTGACATGTTTCATTTTCGTGGTCCAAAGCGAAGAAAAGAGGAGAGAGAAAAAGATGTCACGATTTCGCGACATGTTTCATTTTCATGGTCCAAAGCGAAGAAAAGAGGAGAGAGAAAAAGATGTCGCGATTTCGTGACATGTTTCATTTTCATGGTCCAAAGCGAAGAAAAGAGGAGAGAGAAAAAGGTGTCACGATTTCGTGACATGTTTCATTTTCACGGTCGAAAGCGAAGAGAAAGAGGAGAGAGAAAAAGGTGTCACGATTTCATGACATGTTTCATTTTGGTCCGAAGCGAAGAGGAAGGCAGAGAAAGAAAAAGTGTCACGATTTCATGACAGGTTCGAGAGAAAGAGCTCGCAAAGAAAAGTGTCACGATTTCACGACAATTTGCAAGAAGGATTGTACGGACGGAAAAGTGTCACGATTTCATGACAGGTTCGAGAGAAAGAGCTCGCAGAGAAAAGTGTCACGATATCGCGACATGTCGGGTTTTCATGACCCGATGAGAAGAAAAGCGCCAAGGAGAAAAAGTGTCACGATATCACGACAAAAGGAAAGGAGAGTACGAAAGCGAAAGTGTCACGATTTCATGACATGTTCTATTTTCATGAGGTCAAGGCAAGAAAAGGCACAAGGCAGCGAATGTGTCACGATTTCATGACATGTTGTGTTTTCACGGGCGAAAGACAGAGAAGAGCACAAGGCAGCGAAAGTGTCACGATTTCGTGACATGTCATGTTTTCACAGGTGCAAGCCGAGAAGAGGACAAGAAGGAAAAGTGTCACGATATCGCGACATGTCATGTTTTCGTGGGTGCAAGTTGAGAAGAAGACAAGGAGGCGAAAGTGTCACGATTTCGTGACATGCTACGTTTTCACGGGTATAAGCCAAGAAAAGAAGTACGACGATGAAAGTGTCACGATATCGTGACATGTTATGTTTTCACGAGGCCAAAGTTAAGAAACAGAGCAAAGAGAAAAAGTGTAGCGATATCGCTACATGTTGTATTCTCGCGGGCCAAAGTTGAGAGAAAGCGTACGGAGGAAAAAGTGTAGCGATATCGCTACATGTTGCATTCTCGCGGGCCAAAGCTAAGAGAAAGCGTTCGGAGGCGAAAGTGTCACGATATCATGACATGTTGTGTTTTCATGGCAACAGCTACAGAAGAGTTATAGAGGCAGTTGAAGTCGACGAAGACCGATGTTAGCCGATGAAGATTAGGGTTTGTAGCCGACGAAGATTAGGGTTTATAGCCGACTAAGATTAGGGTTACAGTCGACTAAGATTAGGTTTTTGATCTTGAAAATATTGTTATAAAAGGAAGGTTATTTGAAGAGTTTGAAGGTGTGGAGTGTGACGCTTGAAGAGAGTGCAGAGTGCGAAGTTTGGTCGAAGATATCATCGAATAAGTGTCAAAGCGGGAAATGTGGTCGTAAGAGCGTAGAAAGCGTAGAAGCGGCGAGATGATGGCGAAGTGCACAAAGTGAGCAAAGAAGTCGAATCGTGCTAAGTGTGAAATTCGCAAAGGAAGCAGAGTGCACAAAAATGGGGAAGATGATCGTGAAGCTCGACAGTGAAGCAGCAGATTGTGCGAAGTGATTGCACAGAGAGAGCAGAGTGCATAGAGGATGCAAAGGTGAAACAGACCAGTTAGGGTCTTGTAAAAGCAAAGGTATTTTATCATCAAACTTATAGATTCAAAATTGAAGTCCAGGTTGCAGTCTGGCATCAGGGGTTGGTGCTCCTTCCAGTAGGTGCTGGTAAATCAGGGGTTGTTGCTCCTTTCTATTGGTGCAGATAAATAAGGGGTTGGTGCTCCTTCCAGTGGGTGCTGGTAAACTGATTGTAAAGTTGTTGCTTTGTAAAGGCTGGATTTGGATGGTAGTCCAAGCAGTCATTCTTGAGGAGTAGCCAAATTGGTGAACCTCGTTAAAATCTTGTGTTGTGTGATGTTCTCTTGTCTGTACTTGTTGTATCTGTTTATAAGTTTTTAATTGTTGCTATTTTAAGAGCTGTAAATTCATGATTAAAGTACCACACTGATTCACCCCCCCTCTCAGTGCCATTGTAAGACTAACAATTGGTATTAGAGCCAAGTTCCCTTCAAAGGCTAAATCAGCTAGGGTTGATCTTGGATTAGTACGCAATGGGTAAGAAGAATAGATCTTCCTCCAAAAGGGCATCTCAATCAGTTTCAGTTCTTGTAGAAGAGAAAATTGAACCAGAAGAGGTTGAAGGTTTTTTATCAAACAAAGCACCTGTGTTTGATGGAACAAATTACACGACCTGGAGAATCAGGATGCAGGCATATCTTTGTGCTTTGGGATACTACGTCTGGGATTCAGTAATCAATGAATGCACAATACCCATCACTCCTCCAACCGATGTTGCTGGTAAGAATCTGGTTGAAAATGACTCAAAAGCAAGGAATGCTATCAGGTGCGGATTAGTAGACAGTGAGCTGATAAAGGTCAAGAGTTGTAAAATGGCAAAAGAAATATGGGACAAACTGAGGAGTGCTCATGAAGGAGACGATGAGATCAAGGATGTCAAGCTACAAACACATCAAGCTCAGGTCGAAGCTGTAAAGTTGAATAACGATGAGAACATAGAGATATATATGCTGAAAGTTAATGAAGTCCTAGAGGATGATTCTAAAAGAGAAACAGAAAAAGAACAGAAATGTGATGAAGAAGAAATTGATGCTGAAATAAATTTGAAAGAGGAACTAACTACAACTCTGGATGAATTGAAGATAGAAAGAAAAAGGAATAAGGAAATCTCAAGAAAGCTTGATGATGCAAATGAAATAATAACCAGGTTGAAAGTACAGGTAGAAGAATTCAAAAGGATTGAAGAAACTCTCAAGTCACAGATCAATGAGAAAGAGATTGGTTGCTGCAAACAAGAGGAAGAGACTGTGTTATTGAAGAAACAACTAGAAGAGGCCAATACAAATCTCAAATTCGAGAAGAGCACAGAGCTGCTAGATAAAATGATAAACCAACAAAGAAGCTCCACGGATAAGCGTGGTCTTGGATATGAAGCTGAACGACCTTCATCTTCCAACTCTGTAGAGAAGAAGAAGTTCACTGCTGAAGGATCGAAGCAAGAAAAGTTTGAAGCTGAATCTTCAAAAGGAAGAAAATATCAAAGGAGATCTACAGAAAAGCAGCCACAACAAAAGAGGTTCTATCACTCTCACTCTATTCATACTAATACTTTTAATGGCTATTGTTTCAGATGCAACCAGTATGGTCACAAGGCAACTTATTGTGGATTGAATAATAAATCAAAAAGTTATGCTGGTAGAAATACTTCTGCGTTTTTGAGTGAACAATATGTACAATGTTTTAAATGTAATGGTCATGGGCACATAGCAAGGTTTTGTCCAAGCATGTTTGTATCTAATCCAAGGCAAAATAGTAGATTTCATCAGACGCAAAGAACGCAACACAGATCGGGAATAAATCAGGTGCATAAAAAGGAAAATAATCATTCATCAAGGATGCACAAGAGACAACCACACAAGAGAAATGTTCGAGTTCACGAAAAGGTTCAAAACAGGGATGCAGCTGAAAAATCCAAGCCCGAGTTCAAGAAAGTTTGGAGAAAGATAGAAGAAAGGAATTCATGTCTCCTTGGACTGAAGGAGACTACTCCCCTATTGCACTAAGCAACTCCAGGTAGCACATCCTCAGGGGGAGCAATCTTAAAGTTTTATTTTAATGCTCCTATGTATTTGTTTGGGTTTCTGAGGATGAAAGGCAAGTAGTTAGGGGGAGTTGTCTATAGTTGTCGAAGCGTGTTCTCAGTTCATGTAGTTGTTTGTGGAAGTGCCGTGAAGGGTGGTGATTAAATTAAAAGTTCTCATTATTGGTAGTATTGCTATATGTCATTGTTGTACTGATGATGGTTCTTACTGCCACCGTCCAAAGTTAAGGATTATAACAGTTCAGATAAGTTGGTTTGTGAAAGAATGTTGCTCTAGCCGTATATATGTGTTCTGATAAAAGCAGTGGGTATTTGAACTACACATTGATGGGAAGATTGTTAGATCTATTTTTGATGTTGTGGTGAAAAATATTGAAGTTTGATCATTGATTCATGTTTAGCTCATCAAGATGAGCAACTTTGCTTTGTGAATCATACCTATCCGAGGTCCAGAAGTATGAGTTTGAGTAAGGTGCATTATAGTTGGCCGTGAAGTGGTTAACAAAATATTGTTTTCTGATTCGAACAGTTGACAGTAAGGTGTGACCAGCGGTGACTGCAGAAAACATAGACCAAGCTAAAAATGTAAAAAGGGATTTGGTTGGTGTTGTGATACTGTGTTTGATGCTTGCACAGAATTGACAGTAAAATTGCAGTGTTGGTACAGTATTGGACAAAAGTTGGTACAAGTATGAGTCACTTGTCAATTTTGAAGAAGAGGTTTATATTGAGCAGCCAGATGGTTCCCAGCTTGGTGATGATCCCCACTTGGTTTGTAAGTTGAAGATATATGGCTTGAAACAGGCACCCCGAGCATAGTATGCATGGTAGCACGATTTTAGGCCAATCCCAAGGAGACTCATGTGACAGGAGTAAAAAGGATTGATTGTGGTTTCTTTTTTGAAAGTGATTGGTTTAATGCTTCAAGGTTTTCTGGTTTTAGAATTGTTATTAAACCTTATCTTTATAAGCATTGTTGATGAAGCCCATTGGTTGTGCAAAGAACTTGAACTTGAGTTAGAGAAAAACATTTTGAGTTGGTTGATACATGCTTCGACTAGGGTTTGTGATAAAGAGTTGTTCATTGAGGTGATTGGTTGAGTAGAGCTGATTGAGCCTAGTCAAGTGATTGGATGCATGTGGTTGTTCAAGTTCCATAAAATAAACTTTCCTTGATTTGAGTTGAGATTGAGATTTGAGAATAGAAGATATTAAGTCTCTAACAATTCTCTTTATGCTTCTATAAAGTGGATTTGGTTTAAGACTGTCATTCATTGTTGAGTTCATTATGAGTACTACTTGAGCATGATTGATTGAGCCTTTGAAGAAGGCCTTTGGGAAATATTTGAGGACAATGCTGGGACAGATTTGAGGACAGTGTTGGGACAGGTTTCTAGAGCAGATTTGGGCAAGTTCTTGGTGAGATTGCTAGAGAAGATTTGGGCAAGTTCTTGGTGAGCTTGTTAGACCAGATCTGGACAAGTTCTATGTGAGCCTACTGAGCAGGTTCTTAGTGAGCCCATTAACAGAGCTTTGGAGGTGACAGAGTATAGAGACAGAGTCTTCTATAATATCAAGGGTACTATGGAGTATGGGTTATGATATCTGAAAGGTAAAGACTTCACCCTTATATCATATTCAGATGCAGATTGGGCTGGATGTGTCAATGACAGAAAGAGTACCAGTGGAGGTGCATTCTATCTTGGAGACAGATTGGTCGAGTGGTTAAACTTCCCAAGAATTGGCTAGCAATCGGGACCGCATTCTCAGGGGGAGCATTTATGCCTATGTTTATAGTTTTGCTCATATTCATGATTTTTGCTAACTATAACAATGTTTGTCTGAGAATGTTGTGCATAGACTCAGGGGGAGTCTACAGCAACCCTTTGGTATTATTGTCAAAGGGGGAGAAGAATTACAGGAAATTGCACATGTGTTGCCAACAATTCCAAAGGGGGAGATTGTTGAGCAAGGTGCAGAAACAATATTGTCATTGTTGTCAACACAGACAGATAGATCAATTGATGCAGTGGACAGGAGTTCAGAGGTCGGTCAAAGCATGTACAGTGAATTTCCAAGAAGACAGAAGAGGCCAACATTCAAAAGATCAAAGAAAAATACAAGTAAGAAAACTGTCGCGATATCGCGACATGTTTGGAGAAGAAAAACTGTCACGATATCGTCACATTTTGGTAAAAGAAAAACGTCACGATATCGCGACATGTTGAGCAAGAAGGAAAAACGCAATTTCGTGACATGTTAGAAGAGAGAGAAGAAGAAAGAAAAACTGTCGCGATTTCGTGACATGTTAGAAGAGAGAGAAGAAGATTGAAAAACTGTCACGATTTCGTGACATGTTGGAAGAGAAAGAGGAGAGAGAAAAAGATGTCACGATTTCGTGACATGTTTCATTTTCGTGGTCCAAAGCGAAGAAAAGAGGAGAGAGAAAAAGATGTCACGATTTCATGACATGTTTCATTTTTGCGGTCCAAAGCGAAGAAAAGAGGAGAGAGAAAAAGATGTCACGATTTCGTGACATGTTTCATTTTTACGGTCCAAAGCGAAGAAAAGAGGAGAGAGAAAAAGGTGTCACGATTTCGTGACATGTTTCATTTTCATGGTCGAAAGCGAAGAGAAAGAGGAGAGAGAAAAAGGTGTCGCGATTTCGTGACATGTTTCATTTTCGTGGTCCGAAGCGAAGAGGAAGGCAGAGAAAGAAAAAGTGTCACGATTTCACGACAGGTTCGAGAGAAAGAGCTCGCAAAGAAAAGTGTCATGATTTTGCGACAATTTGCAAGAAGGATTGTACGGATGAAAAAGTGTCACGATTTCACGACAGGTTCGAGAGAAAGAGCTCACAGAGAAAAAGTGTCGCGATATCGTGACATGTCGGGTTTTCGCGACCCGATGAGAAGAAAAGCGCCAAGGAGAAAAAGTGTCACGATATCACGAAAAAAAGAGAAGGAGAGTACGAAAGTGAAAGTGTCACGATTTCATGACATGTTCTATTTTCACGAGGTCAAGGCAAGAAAAGGCACAAGGCAACGAATGTGTCATGATTTCATGACATGTGTTTTCACGGGTGAAAGACAGAGAAGAGCACAAGGCAGAAAGTGTCACGATTTCGTGACATGTCATGTTTTGGGTGCAAGCCGAGAAGAGGACAAGAAGAAAAGTTCGTACGATATCGCGACATGTCATGTTTTGGGTGAAGCTGAGAAGAAGACAAGGAGGCGAAAGTGTCACGATTTCATGACATGCTACGTTTTCATGGGTATAAGCCAAGAAAAGAAGTACGACGGTGAAAGTGTCATGATATCATGACATGTTATGTTTTCATGGGGCCAAAGTTAAGAAACAGAGCAAAGAGAAAAAGTGTAGCGATATCGCTACATGTTGTATTCTCGCGGGCCGAAGTTGAGAGAAAGCGTACGGAGGAAAAAGTGTAGCGATATCGCTACATGTTGCATTCTCGCGGGCCAAAGCTAAGAGAAAGCGTTCAGAGGCGAAAGTGTCACGATATCATGACATGTGTTTTCACGGCAACAACTATAGAAGAGTTACAGAGGTAGTTGAAGCCGACGAAGACCGATGTTAGCCGATGAAGATTAGGGTTTGCAACCGACGAAGATTAGGGTTTGCAGTCGACTAAGATTAGGGTTATAGCCGACTAAGATTAGGTTTTTGATCTTGAAAATATTGTTATAAAAGGAAGGTTATTTGAAGAGTTTGAAGGTGTGGAGTGTGATGCTCGGAGACAGTGTGCAGAGTGCGAAGTTCGGTCGAAGATATCGTCGAATAAGTGTCGAAGCGAGAAATGTGGCCGTAAGAGCGTAGAAAGCGCAGAAGCGGTGAGATGATGGCGAAGTGCACAAAGTGAGCAAAGAAGTCGAATCATGCTAAGTGTGAAATTCGCAAAGGAAGCAGAGTGTGCAAAAGGGAGAAGACGATCGTGAAGCTCGATAGTGAAGTAGCAGATTGTGCGAAGTGATTATGCAGAGAGAGCAGAGTGCGCAGAGGACGCAAAGGTGAAACAGACCAGTTAGGGTCTTGTAAAAGCAAAGGTATTTTATCATCAAACTTATAGATTCAAAATTGAAGTCCAGGTTGCAATCGGCATCAGGGGTTGGTGCTCCTTCCAGTAGGTGCTTGGTAAATCAGGGGTTGTTGCTCCTTTCTGTTGGTGCAGATAAATAAGGGGTTGGTGCTCCTTCCAGTGGGTGCTGGTAAACTGATTGTAAAGTTGTTGCTTTGCAAAGGCTGGATTTGGATGGTAGTCCAAGCAGTCATTCTTGAGGAGTAGCCAAATTGGTGAACCTCGTTAAAATCTTGTGTTGTGTGATGTTCTCTTGTTGTACTTGTTGTATCTGTTTATAAGTTTTTAATTGCTACTTGTTTTAAGAGCTGTAAATTCATGATTAAAGTACCACACTGATTCACCCCCCCTCTCAGTGCCATTGTAAGACTAACGAGAATAATATGAAAGAAATTAAATATATGAGATGACTTAAATATACTAAAATAGAAATTATAGAAATGAATACAATGTAGCTATGGAGGAAATGAACACTCCATGAATAATGCTACCGGACTACATTGAATCCATAACCCATATATGGGCATATATATCTATATCTATTTTATGCTTTTTTATACTATGCTTCATATGATATTCTATTAAAATGAGGTATTTTTATATAGGAAGATAAGTTCCTTGGCCAACACTCTACCTAATTGTGCAAGGGACAACGTGCAAATATACAACTTGCACATTGACACTTGTGCATTTATTACATTGCATGAAGTAACTAGATAACTTCTTCCTAAAGTAATCTAATTTCCTAAGTATATACCTAGGAATGTATATTTACATGACCCAAATTATGTAATATATTATATTTCTAACACCCTCCCTGTATTACATTATTTGGGTATTGAAGACTTTAGTCTTCAATGTGGATCTTATTTTTGATCTCAAGATTCTAATTTTTCTTCTCTATTTTCTATAACATGTTCAAGCAAGTAGTTAGTATCTTCATAACCTGTCATTCTTGTTGAAAGAGCTTTGACTTCATAATCATATGTAGATTCTTCTAGTTCTTCGATTTCTTCTATCCCTTGAGCTAGATGTCCTTTTTTTAATTTATTTTTTGATACTCCAATTGGGGATAATTAATTGGATGTTGTAATGGTTGCTAATAAGGATTTTGATATTTTCATGGCTAAAATTGGTTCACATTGTTCATTTGATTTCCTTGAATGTGATTTTTGGGATTGAACCTGCAATAGCTGGTACTATGGCATTTTCTCTTGCATATCTGACAATACATGTTGTACCATGGTTTTTTTCCTTTTGATGAATAAGAAATATTTCCCTGTGTATTATCTTTAGATGCCAATGCAGTGTTAGTCATATCATATTTAGCTATATTTTCAACCTCATATTCTCATAGAATATTGACTAGATCATCAAAAGATGTATCTTTACTTAGGACTTGTAAAGATGTTACCAAGTACTTAAGTTATCTGGAAGTTCTCTCATGGTTACTTGAGTAAGAATTTTATCCTTAATTATTTATCCTAAGGTCAATAATTTTCCTTTAATATCTACTACCTTCCTTAGGAATAATTATATGCTTTCTTCACTATTCATATTTAATGAGTGAAGTTGAGTTTGAACATGAAGAATAGTTTCCTTATTATTTCCTTCAAATGTTTTCTCTAGGCTTGTCCATGCATCTAATGATGTTTTTCAAAATTTATATAGGGTTGTATCTTTTCAGTGATAGAAAAGGTTATTATCATTAGAGCCTTTGAATTATTTTTCTCAAACTTTAGTATTTAAGTATCACCTTTGGCAGGTTTTTGTGTTTTCCCTTTTACAATATCCCAAAGTTTCTCATATGCCAAGATTACTTTCATTTTATTATTCTAGGATAAATAATTAGGACCCTTGAGTAATTGAGATTCTTCTAGGAAGAATTTATTTGAAGCCACTTAAATTCCCTAGTATCAATCCTTATATTTTGTGGACTTCCTTATGTCTCCCTAGTAATTTTGGAATAAGATGTAGTGCTTTTGTAAAAAGTAGTTCAATTTTTGGTTGATTTTGTAAAGTTTTGTAAATATTAAAAATACACTTTTATTATCCCTTATTGGTCCTATTGTGTGAAGCACTTTTTCAAATTTGAAGAGATTTTAATGTTGGATTTATTTTATCCCTTTTATGAAATTTTGTGACAAGAATATTTTAAATTTATAACCTTATAAAAAATTTTAATAACCTATTTTAATATCCCTTAGGATTTTATTTAGTATTTCTAATTTTTAATAATCTAATTTGGTGTTGTAATCCTTATAGATCCCAAATATAGAAAATTAGAACACAATAATATTTACAAATATTTAAAAATAATTTTGAGTAGAAACCCTTATTGCTCCTAAGTTTAATATTGAAAATATTATATTGATTTGATAAATTATTCCATTTGAAATATGGCTTTCAATATGGTTAAATTTCTCTAAGTTTAACCTTGATTTATCAACCTTATAACTCCCAAGAAATGAAAGCACATTAAAATGGGAATAAATATTACCTTGTATCATATGATGACAACAATAATCCACACTGATTTTTGGTGTGCAAGGACTACAATATTATCATTTCTAATTTGGATGTTCCCTCCCATAGAATTCTTGGAACCTTCCTTGTATTTGATGTTTCAAATATTGTTCCTTTAGTATCTTCCTTTGACCTCCCTTGACAAGAGCATTAAAATCTCTTCCACCTTACTTCCATGTTGCAACTTGATCCTATGCACAAAGACCTCAGAGTATTTAATGTAGATACATGAAATCTTATTGAATGCTTGGTCATTGATACCCTTAAAATGGAGGAGAATCTTGTATTAAGTGCCAAGTGGTACGTTCATTTTTTCTTGAGTGCTTGAGGAGTAGAAGGTACAATAAAACACTCATTTATTCCTTTGAGTAATGTATGGATGATACATTCCTTAGTATAGTGCTTGGTTTATTTGTGGACAAGTGTCTCTCATAATATCAACACACCAACCTATTGTTTGTAACTCATTTCTTGATGAAGATGAGTGATCGCATGAGGAGCATTAGGGTTTTGCCTCAAGTGACAAGTGTAACTCTCTCCTTGTGAATGGACGTCTTCTCTAATACTTATTTAACATACCCTTTGGAGGTTCAAAAAATCCTGTAAATTTTCCAACTCATCCTTCATTCAATGGCACTTGCTTGTGGGTTGTTTCTAGTTGGAATGAGGAACAACGATTTGGATGCTTGAGTACTGATTTTGAGCAATGCAGACATGGAGTTTGAAACACTCCAATGGCAGCTTAATCTTTTTATTTTCTCACCTTTTATACATCCTCATTTTCTAAACAACGTTGCTCTTGAATGTAATGTTATTTCTTCCTTTGATTTGTGCCTTGTATTTTGTAGATTTGGCCATCTAAGATATGAGGAGAATGAACCCTTAGAGTGGCTCCTTTTTCTATGCTTGGAAATATGCTAGTATTTGACCACCTTCAGTTGGTTTATCTAGTTTATATTATGCCTTTGAGACACCTTCATATATTCCATTTTTTTGTATAAAAAAGATTAGAATAGTGCAATACAATGTAACATATTTATGTATAAAATAACCTTTATTGCACTCCTTTTTTTTTTCAGATATGAATTTTTGGGTTTGTGGCAAAAATTTTGAATGCAATGTAGGGACTTTGTGGTTGTCTCTTTTATTATACACCTTCCCATTTTTTATTGGATACTTTTATGAAAAATACAATATTAGATAGAAGTAGATATATGCTCCTTATTTGATGCAATTTTCTATACTTTTCTCCTTGCAATTAACCCTGTAATGCTTTGCATTTGAGACTCACCAAGTCTCAATATTTGAAGCTTCTATTTTCTATTTTGATTAGTTATTTCTTCTCCAAGTTTTGGAGGATTCTAACCTATTTTTGGTGGCTTCACTTGGACACTATGTGTTGCATATTTTGATGAACTAATAGTATCTTTAGATACTTTGTCAAAGTCTAATTGTGTGCCTTTCTCAAGAACACAAACAATAATATTTTGAGAGTAATAGAATAGTTTAAATGAATCTAATATTTTTTCACTTTTAATGCACTAATAATTTCACCTTATCACTAAAATTAACTCTAAAAATAATGCACTTAATAAATTTATTTGCTAGCTTGTGCTTCTATAAAGGGTTCATTTTCCTATTCTATCATAGAATTTGTAGCTCGTATTTTCAAGTTTAACACGATATCCAATATTTGTCTTTGTATTTCTACCTAATCATGAAGTTGGGATACTATCATTATGAGGTCCTTTCTTTCCTCACCAGGGTTATCTGAACCTACATCTGGATTTTCATCTTCTATATTCGTCTATCGTGTCTACCTTGTCATTGGGGCAACACCTCTCCTTTTTATATTTGGTGGTATTGTTCCTCTCAAACATAGGAGATTCAATTAGAATAAAATTACTAAAGCTACTACAGTCCTAGTTACAAAATTCTTTGAGTAAACAAGTTCATCCTTGTACCAAGGTAGGTTTTTCTTTCACAACAATTCTAGTTGTTACATAGTAAGCCTATTCCACTATGAACCTAGGATCTAATACAAAATGTCACAACCCAAATTTCTATCCTATATATATTTTTAAGGAGACTTATATGCATTGTAACATGCTTGTCAACCTATCTAATTTTACTCGAGGTACACCCATCACTACATCTTGCATAAGTCTAGATACACAAGTGTACTAGGTGCAAGCCTAGTATTTACAAGTTATCCCTCTCGATGGCCCCACAATCTAACTTACCTTATCTTTAATTGTATCAAAGGGGTATGCTTCAATCTATCCCCTAATCATGTCCATATGAGTGGGTTAGAGAATATAGAACTTGACTATCCCTCTCATTTAAATATCATCTAATCAGTTCCTCATTTGCCTCATTAAATTCCTATACATAGGAATACCTTAGATTAATTTAGACAACAATGTCGCCCATAGAAGTCAATGAGGTATTCAAAATTTCCTTCAAACACCCCATCAAAATTACTTAAGATGTGTTTTTGTACTCTTATAGTCTTTCCAACGAAGATACTGACTTCATCCTAATATTTGACCATCAATGATGCATAAGAATATTTCTTAGGTTCTTACCCATTAACATATACCAAATATGATATTAGATATGATTCCAATTATTTAATTAACATATTATATTAATATACCTCTTAGATGAGTATTAGCTTAATCACTCACAATATTTTGAGAATCCCAACTAATCTATCCACAACATAATATTAATGATATCATAGTTTTCAAAAATCCATTACATTAATTTAACATATACACCTAAGGTGAAGAATCCTTAAGAAATTTCTAAGAATAAATCTAATTCTAATCCTTTCTATCTTTTAAACATTTTTAACCAACATCTTAACCAAAATTATAATAATAGGAAATTAACACTGAAATAGCCATAAGCCACACAACAACCACACCAATGCATAAATTTATCCTAGGGAAAATCCCATGGGGAAACCTAGTCTCAAATCAAACCATCATTATTTCATTAATAAATCTAAACCTTTACATAATATGTGGGCAACCCATATTGTCTAAAACTTACTAAGTAACCTATCATGTCTATCAAATTCCTCATAAGAGGTGGTCCTTCATTACTCATAAATGCCACTATGACTACGTCTTGGAACTCTATTTCCAAAATCTCCAATCTACTATCATAATAGTGGTTGGAAAATATAGAAAACAATTAATAAACACCCCATGGGCAGTTTGGTTCGATTCTATCATATCGTCCAAGCACTAACACTTGACCCCCAACTCTTCATCATTTTAAGAGTATTCAACTATATCATCCAGAGTGGAACCTATCCATTAGGAATGCACAAAGTCAACACTACCATTCTTTGAGCCTTACACTAATACTAAATAATTTGAACTTCAAAATCAAAGCATCCACCACTACGATTTATACCAACTAAATATAGTAGATTCAGGATTACATAATCATTTTTTAGAAACTACTGAAGCTATATAATGCACACAGAACTTGAAATCACATCCTCAACTTATCAATTTTCCATATCTATCCATGGCATAACAAATTTTGAAACTACATATTCTTCTATCAATTCATTAATATTTTTAAATGTACGAAGGAGCTTGAACAACAATTCATTTCATCATTCCTTCATTGCTACCTAATACATCACAAGTGTGGGGACAACATATCCATTTTATCCATTCACTAATACCATTGATTGCATTATAAAATCTGAAATAACATTCCTACTTAATACATTCTCTAATGCTATATAATGCATTATAAAATCGTGATTAACATTCCTATTTAATCCATTTTCTAATGCTATCAAATGCATTATAAAATTTGGAATAACATTCCTATTTAATGAATTATCTAATTCTATCAAATGCATCATAAAATCCGAAATAACATTTTTGTTTAACCCATTCTCTAATGCTATAAAATGCATGATAAAATCTAGAATAATATTCCTACTAAATCCATTCTCTAATGCTATCAAATGCATTATAAAATATAGAATAACATAGCATGCAAAGGAATCCACCTCCTAGTACCAAAAGTCTTATACGTTCATAAGAACACTCAACTTGACTTTCTAATTGTTCCAAGCAAATTGTTCTAACATCAAAAAAAAATTCACAACAACCATAGCTATTTTTACTCAATAAGATAACCTACTCTCTCTTCTATAGATAACAACACCAAAAACATGTAAACAATTATTACAAGAAGGCTTCTCCTCACAAACTTACCTCTAAGTAATGATGAGCTCCACAATGATTCAATATGAATCCATTGTCTCTACACCTACAAGAAAATCAAACCATGCATAGTGTTGTAACCAAGCATAGTCCTTAAACCTCTACTTAGGTAGATAAGGTCTTTAGACTTATCAGTATACCATACACCAAATATACACAACGAGTAACATGCGAGGGTACGAGATTAGGAAATTTACACAACACTCAAACCAATCATCCCACCTCTACCATCCTATTGGTTTACTACACCAAAAGAGAAGTTTTAACAAGAAGAGTAAAACCAGTTAATAGCTTGCTAAACCAAGCCAAATCTAATGTCTTGTTTTGTAATATATCTCATAGTTCCAACAAACAACAAGTGTTAAATAGTGAGTGCAATGAAACATCTCTCACCACTGGTTGTGAAAGAATAGCACCCCACCAAAGCATTGGAAACTATTTTACTACCAATAACATAATGATAAGACATCAATTTTAATAAGCATGCCTACTTGTGATCCAATATTGTTACATTAATCTAGGTATTTTTCCTTAGCATCACCACACCGGAATTCCTTTTGCGAAGCAATTTTCCACCACCCACTCTTCCAGAAAATGCCTCTCTTCCTAGCTTTCTTGGGAATCCCAAAAAAACCGTCCCACATCAACTTTCCCACTACTCCATCACCTTTTAATTTGGTGACTCTCAACATGGGTTTTCAGTTGAACAAACTATGAAGTTTACTCCCTTTCTCCCCACATCAAACAAGGGTTTGGTACATTATCAAACACTTAACAAACCTAACTTCTAAAAAACAACAATAATCTAATAGAAAAAAAATCTAAGAATATTATCTTTATCTTCTCTATGAATTTGCACAAGTATATAAAATGAAACTTATGATAAAAAAATATCATATTAAAATTGATAATAAGAATTCCGTCGTACTAATCATGCTTTCCAAAACTTTTCCTTCATTATTTTTTGAAAGAGATAATATTTTTAAGACACATTAAACTAAAATAATATTCGCTAAAATTTTGTAGTTAGTAGCCAAGAAAGCAACATTTGACCTATCTATTATATACAAATTATGTCAATTCAATAAATAAGAAAAGAGAACATCTATTAGGTTGCTTTGTTTTCAAATAATATGCCCATATTTAGGACATCTTGATCCTACATCAATAAAAATATATTAGCAACATCATATTTTATCCATAAAACTTATGCTGCAAAAATCAAACATAATTTGTTAGTAATTCCTTTGGTTAGAAAAGCATCCAACAACAATAATATATCCATCATGCATAACCTAGCATAAATCCAACCAAAACAAAGGGTTTTCCAAGATATGTTCATGAAATAATCCTTTTGATAGGCTTAAAATAGTCCTCTATGTTCACATCTAAGTTCTTAAATAATAAACAATATTCAATTTGCTTTTTCAAACTGAAATATAAAGTGTTTATGCATCTTTGCTAATTTTTTCCAAGTAGTGTTTCTCTCTAAAAAGTGATCCCACTGGACTTTGAATTTCTCCAAAGTCCCTTTCCACATAGATTTGGATTGGAAATCAAGGATTCTTACTGATCAAAACTCGATAGCCTCTGCATTTTCCATCTACAAATTAGAAAATTCTCACATATCCTTAGGATTAGTAATATACTTTATAAGCAAAGGGATGTGAAATATGTCATGAATCTAGAACAAGTTAGGTGGTAAGGCAAGTTGATATGCCACAAGAATGATATTTTATGTAACTCCAAAGGGTCCCAAAAAGCATAAATCCAGCGTAGTCAACTTAATAGTACATTTCATTGATCTCACCCTTAAAAACACCTATTCTCCCACTAAAAACTATGACAAGGACCTCTTAAGATCAGCATAACTCTTATATCGATCCACTACATCTTTCATTCATTCCTTGATTGCCCTCAACTACTATTCCATATTCTTAACCTAGTATAGACCAAGAACACTCTGATCTTCTAGGTTATCCCAAGATAACTGTTTCCTACATTTCTTACCATAAAGTGCTTCAAAAGGAGCCATGCCTAAATTTGAATGGTGACCATTATTATAGATAAACTTTACCAGATGCAAGTAATATTTATACCAAGCTTTCTTGTCCATAAAATACATGCAAAGCATGTACTATAGCACCTGGTTCACCCTTTCAATCTGACCATTAGGTGTAGGATGATAAGTGTAACTTATATTCAATCTAGAACAATGCCACGATGCAAGGCTTACCAAAACTCAGACATGAATCTCGAGTCTCTATCCAATATTATTACTAACGAAAAACCATGAAGCCTAAATTTTTCTTTGGAAAATTTGTTAGCCATAACTATGGCATCATCCTTAGTGCTTATAGGTACAAAATGCACAACCATGGTCAATCTATTGACCACCACTAATATCGCTTCAGGTTGGAACTAATTTTTAGGTAACCCTATGATAAAATCCATCAAAATTACTTGCCATATTTGCATTGGTATCTCATGAGTATATAATAGTCCTATAGGGTGTATGTGTTCTACCTTCACCTTCTAGCATTTGAGACATTTGGTGAAATTTTTTGTTATATCCATTTTCATCCTAGGCCAACAGAATATTTTCTTCATATTATCCCTCATTTTTGCTCCTCATGGGTGAGAAGAATATGGATATCTATGCACTTCACTCATGATAATTTTTCTCATATTGTCAATTTCTAGAATAACTACTTTGTCCTTGAAATACAGGATACCATATTTGAATCTAAAATACTTGTTTTCTCTCAATTTTCTTTCCATATTTTCATGAACTTAGTTGTAATAAGCATCTTGCTTTTTCATCTCTTTGACTTATTCCATTAAATTTGTATGGGCGTGAGATAAAGCTACAATGTGCCTTCTTTTACATAGTGCATCAATGTATTTGTTATCCTTTCCTTTTATATACTTGATGTCAAAATAATATTTAGCTAGAAAATCCATCTATCTACTCTACTTAGCATTGAGTAAAGGTTGAGAAAATATATACCGTAGACTCTGATGGTCTGCCCTTAGCTCAAAGGGTCCTCCAACCAAATAGTATCACCAAATCTTAATAGTGAACACCACTTCTACTAGCTCAAGATAATGGGTTGCATAATTGACCTCATATAATTTTAGTTTTCTTGACCCATAGGCTATCATTTTCTCTTCTTGAGAGAGCACTCCTCCAAAATCTTCCAATGGTGCATTCGAACAAACAAAAAAACTTCCCTAAGGGTCGGGTATCCGAAGTATAGGAGGTGTAGTAATATTTCACTTAAATAGCTCAAATCTTCCTCACATATATTTGTCCACTTGAATTCTTTTCCTTTCCTTTGAAGGTTAGTCATTGAAGAGGTAATCTTGGCGTAATATTTCACATAGAGCTTATAGTAACTGATCAGACCCAAGAAAATTTGAACTTCCATCACATTCATGGATGATGGCTAATTCAAAATGACCTCTGTATTTTTAGGTTCTACCACAATTCCTTGTATGGAGATAATGTGTCCCAGATACTGCATTTCTGACACATAAAATTCACATTTGGTCATATTTTTGTATAGTTTTTTTCTTACCAACTCGAACACAATCTTGAGGTGATTGTCATGCTATTCCTTATTTCTAGAATATATCAAAATATCATCCAAAAATACCAGCAAAAATTTATCCAGTTACTTTCAAAAGATATTATTCATTAATTTCATAAATATGGCTGGGGAATTCATTAAGCTAAAAGGCAAGACAATAAAATCATTATGTCCATACCGAGTTTCAAAGGTTGTCTTGTGAGTATATTCCTCATAAATACCTAGTTTAAGATATCTTGAATTTAAACCAATCTTTTAAAATATTGAGGAATTCCTAAGTTGATCGAAGAGATATTGAATTTTGGGTAGAGGATACCTATATTTGGTGGTGGCCTTATTCAACATTCTGTAATAAATACACAGTCATTGAGAGACATTATTCTTCTTGACAAATAATACCAATGCTCCTCGTGGTGACACACTAGGCCTAATTAATCCTTTCTCCAAAAATCCTTGTAGTTGCACCTTCAACTCCTGCATCTCTATGGGATTCATCCTATAGGGGGCTCTATGAATAGGCTCTATGTTGGGTTGGATCTTGATTTTGAAGTTGAATTTACATTGAGGTAGTAACCCTGATACATCCTCTAGAAATACATCCCTATATTATTGCAGTAGTGGATGTTTCTCAAGAACCTCCTCCTTTTAACTGTTTATATTATTTATCTTTACAATAAATACCATGCATCCTTTATTAATGGATTTCTTGAGTTGCATTATTGAAAGAATTCATGATTTAAAATATCCTTGTTGGGCGTACACTCTTTGCACTTTCCCATCATCTTTAGAGAACTTAATCCATCGATCTTTAAAGTTAATTACAACCCTATGCACTTGTAGCTAGTCTATTCCTAGGATCACATAGAAAGCGTACAAGGGAGCCACATAAAGGCAACATGTGGTCAAGTTATTAGGTAAGGTGATCCCTACCATAGGATAGCACTAATTTACAAAAAATATTTACCTTGAGACATACTCCACATTCCACCTATGAGCCAAGATTCTTGGTATTTCTAATATATCTTTTACTAAGCTAGTCAAAATAAAACTATATGTAGCACTGATATCAATCAAAATATTAATATATATTTTTTTAAATATTACCCTTTATCAGTAATAGAGTGGTTTATCCATCGAGGTCCTATTTCCTTGTTGTTGCATAAATATTTTGAGTAAGTTATTTGCATGCAGGTTCTTTGTACATAGGTTACTTTTCTTTAGAGTTCAATCCTAATCTACATAAACAATTGGTGATGTAATGCAGTCCACCATAATAATAGCACCTAGTCTTGGGTCTTGGATGTATTTTCTATTTCTACCCATCTTTTTTCTTATATTCTAAGGGAGTTTTAACTTATCCTTAACATGGTTTCTTGCTACCACCCATGTGATAATTAGCATTACGGTTCCTCCCTTGTAACCTTCTTCTACTCTTTCCTTAGGGATTTTTAGTTATCTACTATCCTTACCACTTAATGAATCCTACATTGTTTCTTTTCCTTAATGCTTCTTTGCCCTGCTCACCCACCCCTTCATAGTCAAAATAGGGTTTGTGATATGCTTCAACCTTCTTGGCAAAATCATAAGCCTTTTGTAAGGTAGTAGGTTTTCACATATCTACCTCTCACCTTATTCTAGGGGTTTCTCCTAATATAAACTTATGGATATTAATTTTATCATTGTAATCAAGAACATACTTAAGGAGGTTGAAAAATATTTGATGGTACACCTCCACTAACCTAACTCCCTATCAAAATCTAGTGAATTCCTCAAAAATTTGAGAATAAAGATGCTTCATGAGTAATCTGTCTTTAAAGACCTTCATAAATTTTTCACAACTTAAATAAACATAGCTACAAGTCCTAGTCCATTACTATATGTTTCCCATCAACTCATACCATCATCTTGAAGGTGGTGAGTGGTGTACGATGTTCGTGTGTCATACAATTAGTGCTTCAAAACACAATAGGTTTCTATTTTCTTAAGTCAATATTAGGCTTTGTCACCATCCTCTTCTCCATTAAACTTGGAAGATATTAGATACTTCATATATTTACCCAACTCAGCCTCCAGATGAATCCTAGCTCATTGTGCTTATGTAAGGGGTTCATTTACCTATTTTATCCTAGATTTTCTAGCTAGTGTTTCCTGGTTCAACATGGTATCCAACATTTCTATCTATGTTTCTATATAATCATAAAATTGGACCACTATCATTATGAGGTCCTTTCTTTTCTTACTAGGGTTCTTTGAATCTACATATGGATTTTCATCTTCTACATTGGTCTATCGTGTTTGCCTCATCATTGGGGTGACAACTATCCTTCTTATCTTTGGTGGTATTGTTCCTACCACACATAGGAGAGTCAATGAGAATCAGTTTACTAAAGCTACTATAGTCCTAGTTATGCTAGTCTTTAAGCAAACAGATTCATCCTTGTACCTAGGTAGGTTTTTCTTTCACAACCATTCTAGTTGTTGCATAGTAAGCCTATTCCACTATAAACCTAGGCTCTGATACCAAATGTCACAACCCAAATTTCTATCCTGTATATATATGTGTTTTTTTACGGAGATTTAGATGCATTGTAACCTGCTTAAAAACCTATCTAGTATTGTCTGAGGCACATCCATAACTACATCTTGTGTAAGTTTGGCTACACAAGTGTACTAGGTGCAAGGCTAGTATTTACGAGTTATCCTTCTCAATATTCCTATGACCTTGACTTACCTTCCCTTTCATTTTATTGAATTGGTACAATTACAGCTATACCGTACTCATGTCCATATGAGTGGGTTAGAGCATATAGAAGTTGACTATCCCTTTCATCTAAAGATGAGCTAATCAGTTCCTCACTTGCCTCGTTAAAACCCTATCCATAGGAATAGCTTGGATTAATTTAGACAACAATGTCACCCATAAAAGTCAAGGAGGTATTCAAACTTCCATTCAAATAAACCATCAAATTCCCTTATGATGTGTGTTTGTACTCTTATAGTTTTTCCAATGAAGATACTAACTTCATCCTAATATTCACCCATCAAATTACTTTATGATGCATAAGAATATTTCTTAGGTTTTTACCCATTAACATCTACCAAATATGAGATTAGATATAATTCCAATATTTTCATTAACATCGTCTATTAATATACCTCTTAGATGAGTATTAGCTTAATCACTCATAATATTTTGAGAATTCCAACTAAACTATCAACCACGTAATATTAATGATATCATAGTTTTCCAAAAGCCATTACATTAATTTAATATCTACATCTAAGGTGAAGAATCCTTATGAAATCTCCAATAATAAATCTAATTCTAATCCTTTCTATATTTTAAATATTTTTAACCAATATCTTAAACAAATATGCATGCAACCACTATTATAAGAATAGAAAATTAAAACTGAAATAGCTATAAGCCAGACAACAACTACATCAATGCATAAATTTATCTTGGAAAAAACCTGTGGGGAAACCTAGCCTCAAATAAAACCATCATTATTTAATTGATCAGTCTAAACCTTTACGTAATATGTGGATAACCCATATTATCCAAAACTTACTAAGTAACCTATCATGTATATCAAATTTCTCATAAGAGGTGGTCCTTCATTACTCAGATATTGTTGTGACTATGTCTTGGAACTCTGTTTCCAAAACCTCCAATCTATTGTCATAAAAGTGGTTGGAAAACATAGAAAATAATCTATAAAAACCCCATGGATAATTTGGTTTAATTCTAGTATATCCTCCAAGCACTAACACTCTGACCCCAACTCTATCATTTTAAGAGTATTCAACTACAGTGCCCATAGTGTAACCTATCCATATGGAATACACAAATCCAACACTACCATTCTTGAAGCCTTGCACTAATACTAAATCAACCAATATTTGAAATTGAAGCACCCACCACTTTCATTTACCAATGCCAACTAAACATAGTAGATTCATGATTACATAACCATTTTACGGTAACTACTGAATCTATATAATGTATATAGAACTTGAAATCACATACTCAACTTATCAATTTCTTAGAGCTATACATAGCATAATAGAATTTGAAACTACATATTCTTCTATCAATTAATCAATGCTTTTTAATGTACGAAAGATCTTGAACAATAATTTGTTTCATCATTCCTTCATTGCTAAATAATACATCATAATTTTGGGGATAACATATCCATTTTATGATGCAGGAGCATCCGGTGGCAGAAGGGCAATCTTGCATCTTCCAAAATGTTTGTAAATTTTCAAGTACTTTAAATTTGATTTGCTTTAAGTATTTTTTCTTAGGAGGGAAGTTTCATGAAGAAAGGGGAGTAAGTTGCTTTAAAGGGGAGGGGTCGAAATCGCCATGTCACGAAATCGCGACCTCAAAAGGCTTGGGCAAGTCATGGACCGTCTTCGTCGTGATATCGCGACATCGCGATATCACGACGTCGCGATATCGCGACTATTCTCGTAGCAAAGGCGGAAGGGAAGGAGCAGTCGCGATATCGCGACGTCGCGATATCGCGACTGCAGTCGAAGAAAGGCGAAAAGGGGATGGTGCCGTCGCGATATCACGGCGTTGGTTCAACGCAAGGGCAGAGAGGTTGATGCCGTCATGATATCGCGACAGGTCACGGTATCGTGACCTCGTGATATCGCGGCCATTCAAAGGCCGACACGTGGCGCAACATTGGATAGCCGTGAAAGTTAAAGAAAATAGAGAGCAAAGCAAAGCCCGAAAGGAGGACAAGCGAGCGGTCGAGTAAGGCCGAGTTTAACACGTGGAGGACCACGTGTACCATGAGAATTGTAGAAGGCACGTGGAACGACTAAATTGCAACAAGAGGAGGACATGGCAAAATTGGTACGTGTAAGAAATTAAATCGAAGATCACGGAGGTTGTTGAGAGAGGTGTCGGCCGCGCAATTTCTTCTTATTATTTCTGGCATCTTAGCATTTACAGGGGATGGCTTAACAGCGCAGAGGACGGTCAGAACAATGCGGCTGGTGCAGGGAGGCCATCAATGCTCGTACCTTGGTAGAACGGGCAGATTGCCATTAATGACCGAAATTCGAAAAACTCGACGGGAGGGAAAATTCGAAGGGAGAATTTTATTAGGTGGAAGCATTGATTGCCGGGAGACAGGGGGCTCCGATAAAAGGGGGAAAAATTGTAAGGGATGGGATGGTGAGTTCGGGATTGTAAAGAAGAAGGATGCTGGGAAAATTGTAACAGAAGACTGTATCAATGAAATTTACTGCAAATTAATGAGAAATTGTCTGTTTGAATCTCGACCTCGCCATCAAGTGGTATCAGAGCGGGAGCTCCTGAGCATGTAACAGATCGCCGGAGAGAGGCAGTTACACCAGGATCTGTGGAAGGATTTTATAAAAAAATATAATGCCTCCACGAAGAAACCGTGGCGGAGTAGGAAATGTGGTGCCGGCCGAAGACTTCCGAGCCTTGCAGAGACAAGTTCAAGCCCTGCAAGCAGAGTTACGCCGAAGGCACGAGCCCGGAAGGGATGAGGAAAGTGAGGACGAAGTTGAAGAAGAAGACCAATCTGAGGAAGAGGAAGAGGCTATGGATCCTGCACAAGCCCGGTTATACAAGGCCATCTCTCAGATTGGAAAGCAACCGAAAATGGAGGTTTCCACATACTCGGGAAACTTAAATCCAGAAGAAGTGATTGACTGGATAAATGATTTAGAGGAGTATTTCGAATACGAGGAGGTTGAAGACCCTAATCGGGTCAGATTTGCTAAGACCAAGTTGAAGGGTCATGCCAGCATTTGGTGGAGGGGAATACAGTTGGAGAGGAACAGACGGGGGAAGGAGAGAATAACAAGATGGGACAGAATGGTGGAGAAGCTGAAAAGACAGTTCATCCCGACAGATTACGAGTTGGATCTGCTAAGAAAAATGCAGAGTTTGAGGCAGACAAACAAAACTGTCCAAGAGTACACCGAGGAGTTTTACAAGATCTCCATTAGAACTGGGCATTTAGAGGCAAACAAAGAAAAGGTGGCCCGTTATATCAACGGGTTGAGACTCGGTATCCAGGAGGAACTGAGCCTGGTTCGGATAAGCACCATTGAGGATGCTTACCAATTTGCCTTAAAGGTGGAAGAAAAACTAAATAGGCGGTTTGAAGGCAAGCAAAGAGGAAGGGGCCGTGGTGGAAGAACTGGTGGGAGAACCAGTGGAGAAAAGTACAAGGACCCGAAGAAGACTGGTGAAGCCAGTAGTAACCAGGACCAAAAGGAAGAAGATGTTTATCAGCCCCGAGATCAGAACAGCTACCCAAGAGGACGGGGTGGATCTGGACGAGGATTTGGAAGAGGAGTATTTCGTGGAACATGTTTCCACTGTGGTGAAGAAGGACACCGGGCATTTGAGTGTCCACAACACCGAGAAAGGACGAACAAGAGGCCTGAGGGTCCAGCCAGAGCTGCTGTGGCAGAGGAAGATGCTGAGTCTGAGCATTCCGAAGAAGCGGAGAGAGGAGAAACAATGATTGTAAGAAGGGTCCTGTTGAATGAGGAGAAGGACACAGACCAGAGAAGAAGTTTATTCCGCACCAGATGTAAATGTGCGGGCAAGGTTTGCAATATTATTATTGATAATGGTAGCACGGATAACCTGGTTTCTGAGGAGATGGTTACAAAGCTACAGTTAGAAAGGAAGAAGCACCCACACCCATACCGGGTCGCATGGTTACAGAAGGACCACAAAGCTTTGGTCAATGAACAGTGCTCCATTAAATTTAACATTGGAAATTATTGTGATGAGGTCCTGTGTGACATCCTGCCCATGGATGCTTGCCACATGTTGTTGGGGAGGCCCTGGCAGTTTGACCGGAGTGCAGTGCATGATGGCCGTGCCAACACCTATTCATTGACAAAGAATGGTGTACGCCATAAACTAAAGCCCTTGAAGGATGCGGATGAAAAGGTATGTAACAATTCTAGAATCTGTTTAGTTGAGGGGAGAAAGTTCCCTGGACGGATTGAAGCATGAACATTTATGTTATGCAATAATCCCTAGAGCAAGAGAGAAGGAATGCCAGGATACCCCAGCAGAAGTCTTGGATCTGCTGGAGGAATTTCCAGATATTGTGTCTGACAATGTGCCTGAGGGTTTACCCCCAGTAAGGAAAATTAGCCACCATATAGATTTGGTACCGGGATCAAGCTTGCCAAATAAAGCTGCACACAGAATGACACCTGTAGAAACTGAGGAGTTAAATAGACAGGTCCAAGAATTGTTAGAGAAGGGATTGATTCGGGAAAGTTTGAGCCCATGCGCAGTACTGCAGTGCTGGCGCCAAAGAAGGATGGAGAATGGAGGATGTGTACGGATTCACGGGCCATCAACAAAATCACTATTAAATACAGATTCCCGTTGCCAAGAATGGATGATATCATGGACTCGTTTAAGTGGAGCTGAATACTTCACAAAGATTGATTTAAAAAGCGGCTATCATCAGATCCGAATCCGGGAGGGAGATGAGTGGAAGACAGCCTTCAAGACAAGAGAGGGCTTGTATGAGTGGTTGGTCATGCCATTTGGGCTGTCCAATGCACCAAGTACTTTCATGCGGCTGATGAATGAAGTACTGAAGGAATTCCGGGAAAGTTTGTTATTGTTTATTTAGATGACATATTGATATTCAGCAGGACCCTGGAGGAACACCTGATGCATATCAGGAGGGTCTTTGAAAGACTGCGAGAAGAACAGTTGTTAATAAATCTAAAAAAGTGTAATTTTGTCAAGAAAGAATTGGTATACCTGGGGTTTGTAATCTCAGCAGGAGGTCTGAAGATGGACCCCGAGAAGGTGAGAGCCATCATTGAATGGCCTACCCCAAGAAGCACAACAGAAGTAAGATCTTTTCATGGTTTGGCCAGCTTTTACAGGAAGTTCATAAAGAACTTCAGCAGCATTTGTGCACCTCTCACAGAAACAATGAGGGGAGATAAAAAGGAGTTCAAGTGGACATCAGGGGCTGAAAGGAGTTTTGATGCATTGAAGAGGAAAGTTACAGAACAGCCTATTTTGGCACTTCCAGACTTTAACAAGGTATTTCAGGTGGACTGTGATGCCAGTGGCAGTGCAATAGGGGCTGTACTGAGTCAAGGGGGCAAACCAGTTGCTTATTTCAGTGAGAAGCTAAATGATGCTCGGAAAAAGTATTCAGTTTATGACCAAGAATTTTATGCTATAGTTCAGGCTCTGAAAAAGTGGAGACACTATTTATTGCCAAAGGAGTTTGTTCTATTTACTGACCACCAGGCTTTACAATACATTAACAGTCAGGCAAAACTGAATCAAAGGCACATGAAATGGGTGGAGTTCCTCCAAAGTTATACCTTTGTGCTGAAACACAGAAGTGGGAAGTCAAACAGAGTTGCAGATGCCTTGAGCAGAAGGCAGACTTTACTGATTAAACTGACAGTGGAAGTAGTGGGGTTTGAAGAACTAAAGGGTTTGTACCCTACAGATCCAGATTTTGCAGAAGCTTGGAAGGCTTGCTTAACACCTGTTACGGTGGACCGAACAAAATGGTTGGATTTCCTAATCCAAGATGGAATGTTGTTCAAGGGAAGCAAATTATGCATTCCAAGGAGCTCTATGCGGGAGAACTTGATCAAGGAAAAGCACAGCGGAGGATTGGCTGGACACTTTGGTAGGGATAAGACTATTGCCCTAGTGGAGGAAAATTACTACTGGCCACAACTTCAGCAAGATGTGCGAAAGTTTGTGCAAAGTTGCAGAATATGCCAGATGGCAAAAGGTGTAAAACAAAACACCGGACTGTACCAGCCATTGCCTGTACCTGAAAGGCCATGGGAGGACATAAGCATGGATTTTATTCTTGGATTGCCGAGAACACAGAGGGGAAATGACTCTGTATTTGTGGTGGTTGACCGGTTCTCCAAAATGGCACATTTTATTCCCTATCAAAAGACAAGTGATGCAGTTCACATTGCTGGATTATTCTTCAAGGAAGTGGTACGACTTCACGGCTTGCCAAGAAGCATAGTTTCTGATAGAGATACCAAGTTTGTTGGGTACTTCTGGAGGACTCTATGGAAGAAGATGAAAACAGATCTGAATTTCAGTTTAGCATACCACCCACAGACTGACGGACAGACAGAGGTGGTGAACAGAAGCCTGGGTAATCTATTGAGGTGTTTGATAGCAGATCAGCCCAAGGGATGGGATTTAGTTTTACCACAGGCGGAATTTGCATATAACAGTTCAGTTAATAAGAGCACCAACAAATCTCCATTCCAGATAATATACGGGAATAGTCCAAGGAATGTGTCTGAACTGAGAAGGTTGGACAAGAGAGAAAAGTGCAGTGCCGAGGCAGAAGAATTTGCGGAACACATGAAGAGTCTGCATGAAGAAGTAAGGAGACAAATTATGAAAATGAATACTCAATATAAGACAAGGGCAGACCAGAAGTGGCGGTTCAAGGAGTTCAAAGTAGGAGATGAGGTTATGGTGCATCTCAGGAAGGAGAGGTTTCCTGCCAAGACTTATAATAAATTGAAGATGAAAAAGTTCGGGCCGTGCAGAATACTGGAGAAACGGGAGTCAGGAAATGCATATGAAGTTGAATTACCAAATTGGCTTGACATTTCACCTGTTTTTAATATTTCAGATTTAGTGGAATATCATGAAGGGGAAAGTACAGAGGCACCAACTACAGAATTGTGGCAAATTCCAGCATCTACTCCAACCACCAACGAGATTGAGGAGATATTGGACACTCGTGAGGGCAGAAGCACCAGAAATAAATAGTATACTGAGTACTTGATCAAATGGAAGGGCAGACCTGTTGAAGATGCGACTTGGTTGTCGAAGGCGGAGGCTGACCGCTTGGGTCTTCCCCGAACAAAACTGAAGTGAGGATCACTTTTAATCTACCCCGGGTGTCTGATGCAGGAGCATCCGGTGGCAGAAGGGCAATCTTGCATCTTCCAAAATGTTTGTAAATTTTCAAGTACTTTAAATTTGATTTGCTTTCAGTATTTTTTCTTAGGAGGGAAGTTTCATGAAGAAAGGGGAGTAAGTTGCTTTAAAGGGGAGGGGTCACGAAATCGCGACCTCAAAAGGCTTGGGCAAGTCATGGACCGTCTTCGTCGCGATATCGCGACGTCGCGATATCGCGACTATTCTCGTAGCAAAGGCGGAAGGGAAGGAGCAGTCGCGATATCGCGACGTCGCGATATCGCGACGTCGCGATATCGCGACTGCAGTCGAAGAAAGGCAAAAAGGGGATGGTGTCGTCGCGATGTCGCGATATCGCGACGTCGTGATATCGCGGCGTTGGTTCAACGCAAGGGCAGAGAGGTTGATGCCGTCGCGATATCGCGATAGGTCACGATATCATGACCTGTCACGATATCGCGGCCATTCAAAGGCCGACACGTGGCGCAACATTGGATAGCCGCGAAAGTTAAAGAAAATAGAGAGCAAAGCAAAGCCCGAAAGGAGGACAAGCGAGCGGTCGAGTAAGGCCGAGTTTAACACGTGGAGGACCACGTGTACCATGAGAATTGTAGAAGGCACGTGGAACGACTAAATTGCAACAAGAGGAGGACATGGCAAAATTGGTACGTGTAAGAAATTAAATCGAAGATCACGGAGGTTGTTGAGAGAGGTGTCGGCCATGCAATTTCTTCTTATTATTTCTGGCATCTTAGCATTTACAGGGGATGGCTTAACAGTGCAGAGGACGGTCAGAACAATGCGGCTGGTGCAGGGAGGCCATCAATGCTCGTACCTTGGTAGAACGGGCAGATTGCCATTAATGACCGAAATTCAAAAAACTCGGCGGGAGGGAAAATTCGAAGGGAGAATTTTATTAGGTGGAAGCATTGATTGCCGGGAGACAGGGGGCTCCGATAAAAGGGGGAAAAAATTGTAAGGGATGGGATGGTGAGTTCGGGATTGTAAAGAAGAAGGATGCTGGGAAAATTGTAACAGAAGACTGTATCAATGAAATTTACTTCAAATTAATGAGAAATTGTCTGTTTGAATCTCGACCTCGCCATCATTTTATCCATTCACTAATACCATTGATTGTGTTATAAAATCCGGAATAACATTCCTACTTAATCCATTCTCTAATTCTATCTATGCATTATAAAATCGTGAATAACATTCCTTTTTAATCTATTTTCTAATGCTATAAAATGCATTATAAATTTTGGAATAACATTCTTATTTAATCCATTCTCTAATGCTATCAAATGTATTATAAAATCTAGAATAACATTCCTATTTAATCCATTCTCTAATGCTATCAAATGCATTATAAAATCTGGAATAACATTCCTATTTAATCCATTCTCTAATGCTATCAAATGCATTATAAAATCTAGAATAACATTCCTATTTAATCCATTCTCTAATGCTATCAAATGCATTATAAAATCTAGAATAACATTCCTATTTAATCCATTCTCTAATGCTATCAAATGCATTATAAAATGTGGAATAACATTCCTATTTAATCCATTCTCTAATGCTATCAAATGAATTATAAAATTTGGAATAGCATCCCCATTTAATCCATTCTCTAATGCTATAAAATGCATTATAAAATATGGAATAACATAACATGTAGAGGACTCCACCTCCTACTACCAAAATTCTTAGACGTACACAAGAACACTCAACTCGGCTTCCAGGTTATTTCAAGTGAATCGTTCTAGCATCCAAATATTTTTACAACAACCATAGTTATTTTGGCTCAAGAAGATAACCTACTCCCTCTTCTATAAAGAACAACACAAGACACATGCAAACAATTATTCCAAGAAGGCTTCTCCTCATGGACTTACCTCTAAGTAATGGTGAGCTCCACAATGATTCAAGATGAATCCACTATCTCTACAACTACAAGAACATCAACCCACATGCAATATTGTAACCAAGCATAGTCCTTAAACCTCTAGTTAGGTAGAGAAGGTCTTTAGACTTCTCAATCTATCGTGCACCAAAAATACACAATGAGTAATAAGCAAGGGTACCAGGTTGGGCAGTTTACATGACACTCAAACCTATCATCCCAAATCTGCCATCCTGATGGTTTACTATACCAAAGGAGAAGTTTTAACAAGAAGAGTAAAACCATTTAATAGCTCACTCAACCGAGCCAACTCCAGGGTCTTATTTTCTAATCTATCTCATAGGTCCAATGCACAACAAGTGTTGGATAGTGAGTGCAATGAAACATATCTCACCACTGGTTGTGAAAGAATAGCACCCCCACCAAAGCATTGGAAACTATTTTACTACCAATAACACAGTGAGAAGACATCAATTTTAAGAAGCATGCCTACCTATGATCCAATATTATTGCAATGATTTGGATATTTTTTTCTCAACATCGCCACTCCAGACTTCCTTTCGTGAGGCGATTTTCCACCACAACCCCTTCCAAAAAATATGCCTCCTCTCTTCCTAGTTTTCTTGGGCATCCCAAATGGAACCACCCCACCTCAAATTCCCCACTACTCCATCACCTTTTGATTTGGAGACTCTCAACATGGGTTCTCAGCTGAACAAACCATGAAGTTTACTCCCTTTCTCCCCATGTCTACCAAGGATTCGGTGCCTTACCAAACACTTAGCAAACCTAACCTTTTTTAAAAAGTAATAATCTAATAAAAGGAAAGCCAAGACTCTTGTATTTTCTCTTCTCTACGAATTTGCACAAGTATATAAAAAGAATCTTATGATCATAAGAGATCATATTAAAATCGATAATAAGAAGTCCACCATACTAATTATGCTTACCAAAAATTTTCCTTCATTCTTTTTTTTAAAGAGATCAAATTTAAAAAAATAATAACTCAAATCATCTTCACTAAAGTTTTGTAGTTAGTAACCAAGCAAGAAACATTTGATCTATCTCTTATATACAAATTATGCCAAGTCACTAAATAAGAAAAGAGAGCATCTATTAGGTTGATTCTTTGTCAAAAAATATGCCCATATTTAGGACATCTTGATCCTGCATCAATGAAAATCTATTAGCAATATCATATTTTATCCATAAAACCTATGTTGCAGAAATTAAACATAATTTATTAGTCGTTCCTTTGGTTAGAAAAGCATCCAACTGCAATAACATATCCATCATGCATAACCTAGCATAAATCCAACCAAAACAAAGGGTCTTCCAAGAGAGGGTCATGACATACTCCCCCCATAGGCTTAACACAATCCTCTATGTTTACATCTAAGTTCTTAAACAATAAATAATATTCAATTTACTTTTTCAAATAGAAATGGAAAGTGTTTCTGCATCTCTGCTACTTTTCCCAAGTAGCATTTCTCTCAAAAAAGTGGTCCCACTAGACCTTGCATTGCTCCAAAGTCCCTTTCTACATCAATTTGGATCAGAACTCAAGGATTCTTACTAGTCAAACCTTGATAGCCTTTGGGTTCACCATTTGCAAATTAGAAAAGTCCCACACATGCTCAGGATTAGCAACATACTTTCTAAGCAAAGAGATGTGAAAGGTGTCATGAATCTTGAACAAGTTAGGTGGTAAGGCAAGTCGATATGCCATAGGGATGATATTTTCTATAACTTCAAAGGGTCCCACAAAGCATGAATCTAGCTTAGTAGACTTAATAGCACTTTTCATTGGTCTCACCCTTAAAAACACCTTCTCTCCCACTGAAAACTCTCATGGGGACCTCTTAATATCGGCGTAGCTCTTCTATCGATCCATGGCTTCTTTTAGCCATTCCCTGATTATCCTCAACTACTGCTCCATATCCTTAACCATATCTAGACCAAGCACAACATGATATTTTAGGTTATCCCAAGATAAGGGTGTCCTACATTTCCTACCATAAAGTGCTTCAAAAGGAGCCATGCCTAAAGTTGAATGGTGACCATTATTGTAGGTAAACTCTACTAGATGCAAGTAATATTCCCATTGGGTTTTCTAGTCCATACAATACATGCGAAGCATATCCTCTAGCACTTGGTTCACCCTTTCAGTCTAACCATCACTTTCAAGATGAGAAAATAAATTATGTTCAATCTAGTACCAATGGCATGATGCAAGGCTTACCAAAACTCAGATGTGAATCTTGAGTCTCTATCCAAGATTATTACCTCTGGAAAACCATGAAGATAAAATATCTCTTTGGAAAATATTTTAGCCACAACTATGATGTCATCCTTAGTCCTTTCGAGTATAAAATGCATAACCTTGGTCAATCTATCGACCACCACTAAGATTGCATCATGTTGGAACCAATTTTTAGGCAACCCTATGATAAAATCCATCAAAATTACTTGCCATATTTGCATTGGTATCTCATGAGGATACAATAGTATCGTAGGGTGTTTGTGTTCTACCTTAAAATTTTGGCATTCAAGACATTGGGTGAAATATTATGTTATGTCTCTTTTCATCCTAGGCCAATAGAATATTTTCTTCATATTCTCCCTCATTTTTGCTCCTCCTAGGTGAGTAGAATATGGTGATCTATGTGCTTCACTCATGATAATTTTTCTCAATTTGTCGATTTACAAAATAACTACTCTATCCTTGAAGCATAGGAAACCATATTTGAAGCTAAAATCCTTGTTTTCTCTCAGGTTTCTTTCCATATTTTCATGAACTTGGTTGTAGTAAGCATCCTAATTTTGCATCTCTTTGACTTGTTCCATCAAATCCATATGGGTGTGAGACAAGGCTGCAATGTACCTTCTTCTACTTAGTGCATCAACAACTTTGTTCTCCTTTCCTTTTATATACTCGATGTTGAAATCGTATTCTACTAGAAATTCCATCCATCTCCTCTACCTAGCATTGAGTAAAGGTTGAGTAAATATATATTGTAGAATCTGATGGTCTATCCTTAGCTCAAAGGGTCTCCCAACCAAATAGTGTCACCAACTCTTGAGAGCAAACACCACCATTTCTAGCTCGAGATCGTGGGTTGCATAATTGACCTCATGTCATTTCAGTTTTCTTGACCCATAGGCTATCATTATCTCTTCTTGAGAGAGCACTCCTCCCAAACCTTCCAATGATGCATCCGTACAAATAGAAAAAATCTCCTTTGGGTCGGGTATCCTAAGTATAGGAGGCATAGTAAGATTTCACTTAAGCAGCTCAAAAACTTCCTCACATCTATCCATCCACTTGAATTCTTTTTCTTTCCTCTGAAGGTTAGTCATTGGGGAGGTAATCTTGGCGTAATCTTTCACATAGCACCTATAGTAGCTAGTTAGGCCCAAGAAAATCTAAAATTCTATCACATTCATAGGTGGTGGCTAGTTCAAAATTACCTCTATCTTTTTAGGGTCTACCACAATTCCTTCTGTGGAGACAATGTGTCCCAGATACTGCACTTTTGACACATAAAATTCACATTTGGTCAAATTTTTGTATAGCTGGTTTTCCCTTAGAAACTCTAACACAATCCTAAGGTGCTTGTCATGCTCTACCTTATTTCTAGAATATATCAAAATATCATCCAAAAATACCAGCACAAATTTATCCAATTGCTTTCTAAAGATACTATTCATTAAGTTCATAAATGTGGTAGGGGTATTCTTTAAGCCAAAAGGCAAGATAATAAACTCATAGTGTCCATAATAAGTTTTAAAGGTATTCTTGTGAGTATATTCCTCATGAATCCTCAGTTGATGGTATCCTGACTTTAAATCAATCTTTGAAAATATTGTGGCATCCCTAAGTTGATCAAAGAGGTCTTTGATTCTGGGTAGAGGATACCTATTCTTGGTGGTGGCCTTGTTCAACATTCTATAATCAATACACAACCATAGGGAGCCATCCTTCTTGATAAACAAGACTAGTGCTCCCCATGGTGACACACTAGGTCTGATTAATCATTTCTCCAACAATCCTTATAGTTGCACCTTTAGCTTTTGCATCTCTATGGGATTCATCCTATAGGGGGATCTATGAATAGGATCTGTGCTAGGTTGGAGCTTGATTGTGAAGTCAAATTCATATTGAGGTGGTAACCCTGGTAAGTCCTCTAGAAACACATCCCTATATTCTTGTAGTAGTGGATGTTTCTTGAGCACCTCCTCCTTCTTTTCCCTATCTATCTCATTTAGCTTCACAATAAATACCATTCCTCCTTTCTTAATGGCTTTCTTGAGTTGCATTACCAAAATAATTTGGGGTTGAAAATATCCTTGTCGGTTGTACTCTCTCTGCACTTTCCCATCATATTCTGAGAACTCAATCCATCGATCTTGAAATTTAATTACAACCCTATGTGCTTGCAGCTAATCCATTCCTAGGATCACATAGAAAGCATGCAAGGGAGCAACATAAAGGCAACCTATGGTCAAGCTATTAGGTAAGGTGATCTCTACCATAGGATAACAATTTTAAATAAAAGGTTTACCCTAAGCCATACTCCACCTTCCACCCATGAGCCAATATTCTTGGTCTTACTGATATATCTTTTATTAAGCTAGTCAAAACAAAACTATCTGTAGCACTGCTATCAATCAAAATATTAACATATTTATTAAAAATCTTACCCTTTATCAGCAATGGAGTGGCTTGTCCATCGAGTTCATGTTTCCTTGTTGCTGCATAAATCTTGTGATTCAGTTCTTTACGTGTAGGTTCTTTGTACATAGGTTCCTTTCCTTTAGAGTTCAATCCTACTCTATGCGGATAATTGGTGGTGTAATGTGGTCCACCACAATCATAGCACCCGATCTTGGGTCTTGGATGTGTTTTTTATTTTTTCCCATCATTTGTCTTCTCTACTAAGGGAGGTTTAGCTTATCCTTGATATGGTTTATCGCTACCACCCCTGCAATAATTAGCATTGTGGTTCCTCCCTTGGAACCTTCTTCTACTCTTTCCTTACCTTCTATCATTCCTTTGATCCTTCCCAGAGGGATTTTTACTTGTCTGCTCTCCTTCCCACTTAATGAATCCTACACTATTTCTTTTCCTTAATGCCTCTTTGCCCTACTCATCCAACCCTTCATAGTCAAAATAGGGTTTGAGATAGGTTTCAGCCTTCTTAGCCAAATCATAAGCCTTTTACAAGGTAGCAGGTTCTCGCATGTCTACCTCTCACCCTATTATGGGGTATTCTCCTAATATAAACTTGTGGATCTTCATTTTCTCATTGTAAGCAGGAACATACTTAAGGAGGTTGACAAATATTTGATGGTACGCCTCCACCAACCTAACTCCCTATCGAAGTCTAGTGAATTCCTCAAATTTTTAGGAATAAAAGTGCTCTGTGAGGAATCTATCTTTAAAGGCCTTCACAAATGCTTCCCAACTCAAATCAACTATAACCACAAGTCCTAGTCCATTACTATATGTTTCCCACTCACCTTGAAGGTGCAGAGTGATGTAGGACATTTGGGTGCTAGAGGAGTAGTTCTTCAAAACATAATAGGTTTCTATTTTCTTTAGCCAAGATTCAACTTTGTCACCATCCTCTTCTCCATTAAACTTGGAAGATCTTAGATACTTCATATCTTTCCCAACTTGACCTCTAGATGAATCCTAGCTCATTGTGCTTCTGTAAGGGGTTCATTTTTCTATTCTATCCTAGAGTTTCTAGGCAGTGTTTCCTAGTTCAACATGGTATCCAACATATGTCTCTATGTTTCTACCTAATCATGAAGTTGGGCCACTATCACTATGAGGTCCTCTCTTTCCTCACTAGGGTTCTCTAAACCTACATCTAGATTTTTATCTTCTACATTGGTCTGTCGTGTTTGCCTCATCATTGGGGTGACACCTCTCCTTCTTCTCTTTGGTGGTATTGTTCCTACCACACATAGGAGAGTCAATGAGAATCAATTTACTAAAGCTAATACAGTCCTAGTTATGCTAGTCTTTAAGCAAAAAGATTCATCCTTGTACCTAGGTAGGTTTTTCTTTCACAACCATTCTAGTTGTTGCGTAGTAAGCCTATTCCACTACGAACCTAGGCTCTGATACCAAATATCACAACCCAAATTTCTATCCTATATATATATATATATAAAAAAAAAAAAAAAAAAAAAAAAAAAAAAAAAAAATCATTAGGGAGACTTAGATGCATTATAACCTACTTAACAACCTATCTAGTCTTACCCGAGGTACACCCATCACTACATCTTGCATAAGTCTGGCTACACAAGTGTACTAGATGCAAGGCTAGTATTTACAAGTTATCCCTCTCGATGGCCCCATGAGCTAACTTGCCTTCCCTTTCATTATATCAAAGGGGTATACTTCTAGCTATCCCTTACTCATGTCCATCTGAGTGGATTAGAGCATATAGAACTTGACTATCCCTCTCATCTAAAGATGAGCTAATAAGTTCCTCATTTGCCTCGTTAAAAACCAATCGATCGGAATACCTTAGATTAATTTAGACAACAATGTCACCCATCGAAGTCAATGAGGTATTCAAATTCCCTTCAAAACACCCCATCAAATTCCCTTATGATGTGTGTTTGTACTCTTATAGTTTTTCCAATGAAGATACTAACTTCATCCTAATATTTTCCCATCAAATTCCTTTATGATGCATAAGAATATTTCTTAGGTTTTTACCCATTAACATCTACCAAATATGAGATTAGATACAATTCCAATATTTTAATTAACATCATCTATTAATATACCTCTTAGATGAGTATTAGCTTAATCACTCACAATATTTCAAGAATCCCAACTAAACTATCCACCACATAATATTAATGATATCACAATTTTCCAAAAGCCATTACATTAATTTAACATCTACACCTAAGGTGAAGAATCCTTAAGAAATTTCCAAGAATAAATCTAATTCTAATCATTTCTATATTTTAAACATTTTTAACCAACATCTTAACCAAAATGCATGGAACCACATCTATAAGAATAGATAATTAACATTGAAATAGCTATAAGCCACACAACAACCACATCAACACATAAATTTATCCTAGGAGAAACCCAGGGGAAAACCTCAAATCAAACCATCATTATTTCATTAATCAATCTAAACCTTTACATAAGATGTGGACAACCCATATTATCCAAAACTTACTAAGGAACCTATCACGTCTATCAAATTCCTCATAAGAGGTGGTCCTTCATTACTCATAGATGTCACTATGACTACATCTTAGAACTCTATTTCCAAAACCTTCAATATGCTATCATAACAGTGGTTGAAAAATGTAGGAAACAAACGATAAACACCCCATAGGAAGTCTGGTTCAATTCTAGCATATCGTCCAAGCACTAACACTTGGCCCCCAACTCTTCATCATTTTAAGAGTATTCAACTACAGTTCTTGGAGTGGAACCTATCCATCGAGAATGCACAAAGTTGGTACTACCATTCTTGGAGCCTTACACTAATACTAAATCAACCGAACTTCAAAACTGAAGCACCCATCACTCTAATTTACCAAATGCCAACTAAACATGGTAGATTCAAGATTACATAACCATTTTTTATAACTACTAAAGCTATATAATGCATATAGAACCTGGAATCACATAATCAACTTATCAATTTTCTAGAGCTATCCATAGCATAAAAATTTCTAAAACTACATATTCTGGAACAACAAAACGTTTTATCATTCCTTCATTGCTACCTAATACATCACAAGTTTAGGGACAACATATCCATTTTATCCATTCACTAATACCATCGATTGCATTATAAAATATAGAATAACATTCCTACTTAATCCATTCTCTAATGCTATCTAATGCATTATAAAATTTGGAATAAAATTCCTATTTAATCCATTTTCTAATGCTATCAAATGCATTATAAAATTTGGAATAACATTCCTATTTAATCCATTCTCTAATGCTATCAAATGCATTATAAATTCTGGAATAACATTCCTATTTAATCCATTTTTTAATGCTATCAAATGCATTATAAAATCTGGAATAACATTCCTATTTAATACATTCTCTAATGCTATCAAATGCATTATAAAATCTAGAATAACATTCCTATTTAATCCATTCTCTAATGCTATCAAATGCATTATAAAATTTGGAATAACATTCCTATTTAATCCATTCTCTAATGCTATCAAATGCATTATAAAATCTGGAATAACATTCCTATTTAATCCATTCTCTAATGCTATCAAATGCATTATAAAATCTGGAATAACATTCCTATTTAATCCATTCTCTAATGCTATCAAATGCATTATAAAATCTGGAATAACATAACATGCAGAGGACTCCACCTCCTACTACCAAAAGTCTTAGGTGTACACAAGAACACTCAACTCAACTTCCAGATTGTTCTTTCAAGTGAATAATCCTGGCATCCAAATATTTTTACAACCATAATTTTTTTGGCTCAAGAAGATAACCTACTCCCTCTTCTACAGAGAACAACACCAAAAAATGCAAATAGTTATTCCAAGAAGGCTTCTCCTCACGGACTTACCTCTAAGTAACAATGAGATCCATAGATATTCAAGATGAATCCACTATCTCTACAACTACAAGAACATCAACCCATGCACAACACCGTAACAAAACATAGCTCTTAAAAATTTAGTTAGGTAGAGAATATCTTTAGAATTCTTAGTCTATCGTGCATCAAATATCCACAATGAATAGCAGGTAAGGGTACCAGGTTGGGTATTTTACACGACACTCAAACCTATCATCCCAAATCTATCATCCTGAAGGTTTACTACACCAAAAGAGAAGTTTTAACAAGAAGAGTAAAACCATTTAATAGCTCACTCAACCGAGCCAACTCGAGGGTCTTTTTCTCTAATCTATCTCATAGGTCCAACACACAACAAGTGTTGTATAGTGAGTGTAATAAAACATCTCTCACCACTGGTTGTGAAAGAATAGCACCCCACCAAAGCATTGGAAACTCTTTTACTACCAATAACACAGTGAGAAGACATTAGTTTTAAGAAGCATGCCTACCTATGATCCAAGATTTTTGCAGTGATCTAGATATATTTCCTCAGCATCACCACTCCAGAATTCCTTTTGTGGAGTGATTTTTCACCACCCCTCTTCCAACAAATGCCTCCTCTCTTCCTAGTTTTTTTGAGTGTCCCAAACAAAACCGCACCACCTCAACTTCCCCACTACTCCATCACCATTTTATTGGAAATTTGAGTTCATTTGAGGTATTTTATGTTGTCATTGATGTCACATGGATCACATTTGGTTTTGGTGGCCAAAATATTTCATAAATAAGAATTTATGATATTTTGGAAAGCATGGCTATTTATAGTTTTTTTATGAAAACCAAGACAGGAAAAATAAAAGGTTTTATTTAAAACCATGGTGGGATTATGTGGAAAGGGGTTTTCTTAAAATCCAAGGTGGAATTGTGTTTATCGAAAAAGGACCTCCGGTGATGAAGATATTAAAGTTTAAGTTTAAATTAATGGAGGGCCGACCTATGTGCAATTAATGGAGGTTGGCATATATATATATATATATATATATATATATATATATATATATATATATATATATATATATATGTAAAGGTTTCAATTTATTTCTAAAAGGGGGCATATTATATATTGTCGAAAAGCTTATTTCAAGGGCTATTTGACTAACTTATTTAGAAGGAGAAATAAGGTGTGTGTAAAGAGATATTTTTTATTTTGCAAAGGGGTTACAAAAGTTAAATCTAACTTGTTGTTTTTCAAGAGGATTAATTCCTTCATGAGGTGACAAGGTATGCAATATTGTGATTTATTTTATTTTATGGTATAAGTGGTTTTCAGAGTGAAAAGGTTATGCAATGTTTTGATTTATTTTATTTTATGGTATAAGTGGTTTTAGGAGAGATAAGGAAGTTGTGCAATTAAATGCCTTGGTGATGATTATTGAAAATTGGAGTAATGTTGATTATTTTATGATCTACTAACCCTTGTGATGATTGGCAAAATAATTTTGTGATTGTGGCAGATTTACAAAGAGGTTTTTTCAACTCCATAAAAGGAATGGGCACATTCTCCTATTGACTGTTTATGGTGGTTCATTTCTAAAATATCATTGGAGAGAAAATTATTGATTGTGGTTTCCTTTTCGAAAGTGGTTTGTTGAATGCTTCAAGGTTTTCTAAATTGAGAGTTGTGTCTAAACCTTGTTTTATAAGCATAGTTTTTGAAGCCCATTGGTTGTTAAATAACTTGAGTTAGAAAAGAACATGAGTATCATTGTTATGTGAGATTTGTGGTTGAGCATTGTTGGAAATATTTGAGTTGGTTGATACATACTTGGACTAGGGTTGTGTGAGAAAGAGTTTTTCTATGAGTTTATTTGAGTTGAGTTGAGATTGATTTAGGTTGAGAGTGACTTTAGAACATATTGAGTCTCTAACAATTCTCTTTATGCTTCTATGAGTTGAGTTGATATTGATTTGGGTTGAGAGTGAGATTAGAACATATTGAGTCTCTAACAATTCTCTTTATGCTTCTATGAAGTTAGTTTGAGTTGAGATTGTCATTCATTGTTGAGTTAATTTTAAGAACTACTTGAGCATGATTGATTGAGCATTTGAGAAGGGCTTTGGGATAGATTTGAGGATAGTGTTGGGATAGATTTGAGGATAGTGTTTGGAAAAGTTCTTAGTGATCTTGTTGGAGCATATTTGGGCAAGTTATTGGTGAGATTGCTAGAGCATATTTGGACAAGTTCTTGGTGAGCTTGCTATAGCATATTTAGGAAAGTTCTTGGTGAGCTTGCTAGAGCAGATTTAGCCAAGTTCTTGGTGATCTTGCTAGAGAAGATTTGGGCAAGTTCTTGGTGAGATTTCTAGCATAGATTTGACAAGTTATGTGTGAGCATGTTAAGCAAGTTCTGTGTGAGCCTATTGAGCAGGTTCTTAGTGAGCCTATTGATAGAGCTTTGAAGGTGATATAGTATAGAGGACAAATTCTCAGTGGATAGAGATCCAACAACCAATATAGTTGAATACAAATATGAGTTAGTAGTCTTCAAGTGGAGATAGGTCCATCAGTTAGTGCAACAAAGAGAGAGTATTGTAGAAGATCACATAGCCAGAGCAGAATGGGAAAAAGTTCTCCTATGGAAGAGATCCACAAACTTGAGATTAGAGGATCAACATATCATTTGGATAAATATGCATACGCATTATAATTGGGAGTGATTCCCAAAGATATTGATTGAGAAAGTTTTAGTAAAATATTTTCTTCATGGAGTAGCGCACATTGGGTGAACCACATAAATTGTGATGTCTCTATTGTGTAGGGTTTTTGTGCATTTCTTTGATATCTACTATTGATATTGCTATCTTTACACAACATAATATTGAATTGGAAGAAAAATTAATAAGTGGTCTTATACTGTTCACCCCCCCTCTCAGTATAAGCTTGTGTTCTTCAATTGGTATCAGAGCAGGTTCCTTCAAAAAGGCTAACAAATTGAGGGCAGATTCTACAAAGAATATAAATGGCTTCATAGAATAGCTCATCTAAAAATAAGGCTCAATTATTTTATGGTAACAATTATGCTTTCTGGAGGCCTTATAAGAAATAAAGTGAATCCAACTATTATCATGTTGCAAGAAAAAAAAATTGATGAGATTCAGTAAAACAAAGTAGCAAAAAAAACTATAATCAAGGGGAGATGGTTTGCAAATCATCCGAAGGAGCGTATGGAGGCCTTATGACTTTTTGGGATCCCCGGATAGTAGAAGGCATCATTATTCAGAAATATGATAGGGTTCTTAGTGTTTTATTTAAGGAAATAAACAATAATAGGTTATGGATCCTTTCAAATATTTATGCCCCAACTTCAATTCAAGGGAAAACTCTACTATGGAAGTACTTAGGCAATCTGAGTGAAATCTTCCATAATGTCCCATGGATTTTGGCTGGGGATTTTAACAGTCCTCTTTACCCTTTAGACAAAATGGGTGGAAATGGACCACTATTAGGAGCATGGATTAGTTCAATGACTTTATGAACTCCAACATATTGATGGATGTAAAACTTAGAGGAGTGAATTATACCTAGAGCAATCGACGGATAGGGTGTCATCTCATTCAAGAAAGGCATGATAGGTTTTTTCTATCAAAGGAGGCTACAACTCTGTTTGGTGATTCTACCCTACAAGCCCTTCCTAAAATTACCTCTGATCATAATACCATTATTTTGGAGATCCCTAACTATTTTTCCTTCAATAAACCTTTCATATTTCAATATATGTGGATCAAACATTCCATTTTTAGAGATAACTTAATTCAGTGGTGACAACAACCTATCAGGGGTAGTGCAACTTTTAAACTTACTAGAAAATTAAAGTTTGTTAAGGAAAATCTTCGAACTTGGAACAAAGATGTCTTTGGGAACCTATTTTAAAATAAAAAATAGGTTGTTGAAAGTTTGAAGATAATTAATCATAGGATTCAACATGGTGATGCTGATGAAACTACTAAGTAGGAGGAACAAAAAAAACTAGTAGAGTTTCATAACATTTTGGCCTATGAGGAAATCTATTGGAGGTAAAAATCGAGAGCTATTTGATTGAAATATGAAGATTCAACTTCCAAGTTTTTTCACATCACCAAACTTACAAATAGAAGCAATAACAAGATAAAAATTTAAAAAAAGCATATGGTTCTATTACTCAGGAATCAACAAAAATTAGAAAGGAAGAAATAACTTATTTCAATTCTATCCTTGGTAAGGAATCGTAGTGCAATGAGGAGGCCAAAGATATTCTCTTGCAATCCATTCCTAGCATAATAAATGAGGATATAAACCTTAAGCTTCTAGATCCCTTTTCTGATGAGGAAATTAAGGAAGCCTTGTTTAGCATGGAGCCAAACAAAGCCCCGGGACCCAATGGCTTTCCCCCTCATTTCTATCAAGATTTTTGGGACATCGGAAGTGAGGATGTAATTTATACTATCAGAGAATTCCAAGCAAGCAATCATATCCCAAAAGGTATCAACTATACTTTTATTTCTCTAATTCCTAAGAAGCAAATCCCTGAATCTATGGCTGACTTTAGGCCAATCAATCTGTGCAATGTTTCTTACAAGATCCTAACTAAAGCCATTGCAAATAGAATGAGAGATGTTCTACCTTGCATCATAGATTTATTCCAGGGAAGCTTTTTCCAAGGTAGGTCAATCTTGGATGGAGTTATCATAGTTCATGAAGCTCTACACTCTGCTCATAAGACTAACATGTCTATTTTTTCCCTCAAGCTTGATATGAACAAAGCATTTGATAGGCTAAATTGAGACTTTCTGATTGCTATCCTCCTTAAGTTTGGTTTTCACCACAAATGGGTTAATTTGATCAAAGAATGCATTTATAAAGCATGGTTCTTGATTCTGGTTAATGGAACAACTGCTGGTTACTTTTAAAGTCACTAAGGAATCCGGTAGGGGGACCCTATTAGCCCCATGTTATTCATCATTATGGCAGAAGATTTAGGTAGAACCATAAAAAATACTTGCAACTCAAGGCTAATATCAGGAATCAAGGCAACATATCTCACTAGGGTTTTTTATCACCAACAATTCATCGATGATACCCTTCTATTGACTAAGGCATTGGTGGTTGAGGCCAATAGAATTAAATACATCCTACAACTCTACGAGGATGTTGCTGGTCAGAAAGTTAATTTCAATAAAAAAAAGTTATATTTCTTGAACATCCCCATTCAGAGGTAAGGAAGGATTATAGAAATTTTAGGTTGTGATATAGCAAACCTCCCCATTTCGTATCTTGGTCTCTTTCTTTTCATTGGTTCTCAGAGAGAGTCAATGTGGGACAAGGTTATTAAAAGAATTAAAAAAAACTTGCTGGATGGAAAGGTCATTTTCTATCTCAAGTAGGAAAGTTGACCCTCACTAAGGCCTCTCTTCAGAGCATTCTAGTCTATTTCCTCTTTGTTTTCAAAGCCCCTGTGAAGGTTTTCCAAAAAATTGAGAAACTCCAAAAAGAATTTTTATGGACTGGATCAGAGGAGAAAAAAATATACATCTTTTAGGATGGACCGAAGTGTGCAGACCCAGGGAAAATGGGGGCTTAGGTCTAAGGAGAATTGCTCATATGAATTTAGATTTACTAGCTAAGCAGGCGTGGTACCTCATTTCTGGTGAAGAAAATGAATGGACAAGTATCATAAAATGAAAGTATCTTCAAAATATGGAATTTCTTAGTGACTCAGTTCCAATCAAAGGTTCTACTTTTTGGAAAGCAATTCTCAATTGTAATTAAATCATCAAAAAGGGTTTAATATGGGTTTTAGGCAATGGTGAAAGGATAAATTGTTGGAATGCTAGGTGGGCTAAGAGTGAACCACTGATGCAATATCCTAACTTAGCCCTAATCAGAGATATCATGGAAGAACCCATTGGCAGAAAAGTCTTCGATTATATGGTTGAGGACAGAGGTAAAATGAAGTGGAAACAAATAAGGATTAAGGGATTTCAAGCAGAATCAAATGATCTTTGTAATATTATCGGGCAACAGTTTATCCCCATGATACCCAAGGAATATCAAGTGACCTAGGCTCCTACATAAAACAAGCAGTTCACTATTAAATCAGCTTACAAGATTCTGCTTGATGACGAGGATTTTTTTCTCCAAAAGGACTTAGTTTGGATAAAAAATTTAATTCCAAAAATTACAGTCTTTTCATGGCTGGTTATCCAAGGAATAATTCGAACCATTGATAATATGATGTGTAAATGTGTTTGTATCACTAATAACTATTATCTGTGCAGGGCTAATTGGGATACCATTTATCACATTTTCCTTGAGTGCTCTTTTTCCTTGACTGTCCTAAGTGGGGTTTTTTAGGCCTTCAATATTTCTTGGGTTAAACCAGCCATCGTACTTGATTTGTTCATCCAGTGGCCTTGTCCATTTTCAATCCAAAGACTTAGATACATGTGGAAAATTATTCTCAATCACTATCCTTGGCAGGTGTGGTTAGAAAGGAACCATAGAGTATTTAATGATTCTATTCATTATCATCCAACTATCATTTACAGGATCCTATCCTTTGCCAATGAGAATGTGAATCTAATCCCTTTTGATAGTCGTAAACCTCATCTATAGGAGACCATGCTTGCTAAATATTTAAGCTTAACCTTGTTAGATGAGTATGTTCCTAGGGTAGTGAACCCCAGAGCCAATGTTAAGTGGTCCCCACATCCTATGGGTTGGTTTAAGATTAATTTTAATGGAGTGGCTAAGGACAGTCCCGGTAGATCAGGCACTGGCAGTATTGTGCGAGATCATAATGAGAATATGATGCTTACATTTTTTGAATATTTGGGAACAAGGACAAACAATGAAGTTGAAGCTAGAGCTATGTGGAGAGGCCTTCAAATGACTCAAGACTTAGAAGGCAATTTGATCATATAAGGAGACTCTATGCATGTTATAAATCTCCTCAATAATTGGAAAACACCTCCTTGGAGGATTAAAACAATTATTGAAGAGGCTAGGATCCTTTTCCAGGGAAGATAGGATAGAAAAGCCCAACATGTCTTTTGGGAAGCTAACAAAGTTGCTAATAAGCTGGCCAATTTGGGTGTCAATGGTGATAAAATTTTCAAATGGGAACACGGTGTCTCGAGTGAAGTAGAGGAGCTTATTCAATAAGAATGCCAAGAATTATAGTCAAATTTACCAACATGGAAGGCACTGTAAGTTCGAAAGCTATGAGTATTCACATCTCTTTTTGAAAATGGACTTACAATAAAAATTATTCAAGCTATCAGTATTGGTGGATGTTTCTTGGAAATACCACAAAAACTAATGGGAACAGTCACATGTCATATAACATATCTCCTAGTCATCTTATTGGTTGATAATCACAGGGCAGGGAAGAAACGATAATATAAGACTTCAAAACATAGCCACGTGGACCACTAGATAGCCACCGCCATAAATCTAGCTAGTAGGTTCACTTATCCAAGGCTAATTGGCCAAGACGGTATGTGGTACCAAAGCATGTCATATAAAGAAGAAAGAAATTACCAAATAATTATTAAGAGTAACTATCAATACAGAGCTTGTGGGAGTCTTTTTTAGTACTATGTTATGTGTTTCTACAACTTTTGTTTCTCCATTGTTTCAAAGAAGGGATCTGTGTCTATTTATTCTTTTGTAATTATGATGCAGGTGTGTTTTCTCGTGGTATACCCAAAATGTTGTATGAGAAGTTTCTTTTTGATAACAAGATATGTGCCTTACTAGATGTAATGTCTTTGGCGGTATGTAAATTTTACATATATAGGATCCTTAGTAAGGACATGTTCATCAACAACCCTGGGCTGATTTTTGTAAAAGGTTTTGAGTCAACCTATAAATCCCGATATTAATGCTATAGTATACTATCTACTAAAAAAACAATTATGCTTTCTAGAGCATGAGGATGAAGAACTACTTTATACCACAAGGATATGAGGTATGGCAAATGGTTGAAAAAGAGTATAGCATTGAAGGTGATCCCAAGGAAGATAAGAATACCAGAAAATTGGTTGAGATAAATGCAAGAGCAATAAATTGTATTTTGAGTGGGCTTCATGAGACATATTTTGCAAAGGTCATGGTATGTACTTCAGCTAATGAGATGTGGACCAAGTTGAGGAATACTTATGAAGGATATTCCAAGGTAAAGTTGGAAAAACTACAAACTCATAGAAAAATATTTAAGGAATTGAAAATGGAATATTCTAAAGATATTGCAAAGTTCTTAATTCGATTTGATGAGATTAATAACACTATGGGAAGCCTAGGTTTTGATATGAAAGAATAAAAAATTACTCAAAAGGTTTTGAGATCACTTCCCATGAAATATGATGCAAAGGTTTCAGAAATAGAAGAAACAATAGATATCAACAAGTTAACAATGGAAGAATTGCAAGGTACTATCACAACTTATGAGATGAGGGTAAGTAGGCATCAAGTTTCAATAAAAGATATTGCATTCAAGGCTTCAAAAGAAGATAAAGGGAAATTTTCAAAAACATATAGAGTTTTATAAAATTATGAGGAAGCTAACTTCATCAAAAGGAATAAGGACTCAAGGCATTTCAAATATATAAGGAAAGTCAGGTGCTACAAGTGTGGTGATCTTAGTCACTATGCATACAAGTTTCCACATGAAGAAATCAATGATGATGAAAAATGGGGTCAAAGAAGAAAAGAAGATGGAAAGCATAAGCATGACAAATATGACAGATTCAAGCAAAACATGTATGAGAAGAAGAAATTTTTTCGTAAGGCTAAGAAAACTTACTACATTATAGAAGAAAGTGATAGTTCATACTAAAATGATAAATATTAGTCAGATGAAGAAGAATGTACATTCTTTGGAATAAGTGAAGAAAAGCAAGAACACCTATTCCTAGGTATTGAAGTTAAAGAAGAAGATGTGACTATTGAAGAAAGACATGAAGAGCTTTCTATAGCCATTGAGCAAGCAGATAGGTACAAGAAAGGTCTAAGGATACTAAAATGCTTCATATGTGGAGAATTTGGGCATATAGATGATGATTGCACATATTACAATAATTAAAACAAGGAAAGTGTATTTGAAAAAGAAAGTAGCAGTTCTAGTGACAATTCCAACAGTAGTGAAAACAAGGAAGTCTCATTTTTGGTAATAGAAAAGGAATAGGATGAGCCAAGTAAAATCAAAAATAAAAAGGATAAAAGAAGAATATAGGAATATTGAAAACAATATTCGAACAGATGTCAAAATCAGAGAAGAACTACTTCAAACAATCAGTAACCTCAGAGAAGAGCTTCAAAATGCAAAAAGGATAGAAGAAAGGATGAATGAAGAACTAAGGGTAACCACTGCAAGACATGACACATTATATGAAAATATTCAAAAAGGAGTGGAAACTTATTTTAAGGTTGTATCTTACTTCCAAGAAAAGTCACACTCAAAAGGAAAGAAAGTTATAAAAGATGAAAGCAAGGAAGAACCTAAAATTTGTGAGGATAGTTCCAAAGTTCCTATGGCTCCAAATATTGAGTTTGATTCTTGTTTTGAGATAGGTTAATCAAGCTCAAAGGGAAAAAAAATTCGAAGAGAAAGGCAAGGAAGAAACTAAGGAAGAGGTTTTAGATTCTACAAATAAGGTTCAAGAATGCAATGCACAAGTTGAAGATTATCATAAGGATAATGTTCAATAAAGGTATGAGTAACCAAGGCATGAACAAAGAGATTTTAAAGGACATTGTTTTTCTTGTAATGGATTTGGACACAGGGCTATACATTACAGAATCCATGGATCAAAGAAGTTTTATTTTGCTAGAAGGAAATTCAAAGGAAGAAGGTATGATTTTCAGGGACATTGCTTCTCATGTAACATGATTGGTCATAAAGATTTTAAGTATAAAGTAAATGAGCAACATGGTTTTGGTTTTAGAGCTACACATTTCAAAAGCCATGGTCATAATGGTCATGAAAATAGAGCTTCAAAATACAGGATTCATGAAAATAATGAATATGGAAATTACTTCAAGAAAGAATTGAGGACATGGGCACCAACCAAATGTTAAAATATCAAATATTGTAATTGTAATAACTTTGGGCATATTGCAAAATGGTGTAGGACTCAATTCCAAATAGGTTCAAGGCAAGAAGGTCAAACAGGTTCTAGAAAAGAAGATCAAGTAATTCATCAAGAGAAGGATATCAAAAAAACATGGAAGGAAGTTTATAGAGGAAATAAACAAAGTGATATGGGAGTAAAATTACTCCCACCCCAAAATTAATCACCTCAAAATAGAAGGGGGTGAGGGGGCTAAGCTTAAGAGTCATATCTTTTAGCCCCATAGGTGTCCCTTTTGCCATTGATGTCAAAGGGAGAAATATTTCAGTAAGGAGGAGAGATTTGAGTTAGGGGGAGCAGTATCCAAAGAGAGCATTGAATTAGGGAGAGAAGCCTCCAAATAGAGTATTGAGTTAGGGGGAGCAACCTCCATAGATAGTATTGAGTCAGGGGGAGAAACTTTGATTCTTAGAGATGATTTTTGTAGTGATTGTGGTTTTTTCTTTAGAGGTGTTGCCATCAATGACAAAGGGGGAGATTGTTAGAAATTTGAATTAATTTGAGGTATTTTATGTTGTAATTGATGTCACATGGATCATTGATGTTACATGGATCACATTTGGTTTTGGTGGCAAAAATATTTCATAAATAAGCATTTATGATATTTTGGAAAGCATGGCTATTTACAGGTTTTTTATGAAAACCAAGGCAGGAAAAATAAAATATTTTATTTAAAACCATGGTGGGATTATGTGGAAAGGAATTTTCTTAAAAGCCAATGTGGAATTTTTTTCATCGAAAAAGGACCTCCGGTGATGAATATATTAAATTTTAATGTTTAAGTTTAAATTAATGGAGGTTCGACCTATGTACAATTAATGGATGTTGGCATATATATATATATATATATATATATATATATATATATATATATATATATATATATATATATATATATATAAAGGTTTCAATTTATTTATAAAAGGGGGTATATTATATATCATCAAAAAGCTTATTTCTAGGGCTATTTGACTAAATTATTTAGAAGGAGAAATAAGGTGTGTGTAAAGAGATATTTCTGATTTTGCAAAGGGGTTCCAAAAGTGAAGTTTGCTTTGTTCTTTTCAAGAGGATTAATTCTTTCATGAGGTGACAAGGTATGCAATATTGTGATTTATTTTATTTTAAGGTATAAGTGGTTTTCGGAGTGAAAAGGTTATGCAATGTTTTGATTTATTTTATTTTATGGTATAAGTGGTTTTAGGAGAGATAAGGAAGTTGTGCAATTAAAGACCTTGGTGATGATTATTGAAAAGTGGAGTAATGTTGATTATTTTGTGATCTACTAACCCTTGTGAAGATTGGCAAAAGAATTTTGTGATTGTGGCAGATTTATAAAGAGGTTTTTTTATATTCATAAAAGGTATGGGCACATTCTCCTATTGATTGTTTATAGTGGTTGATTTCTGAAATAACATTGGAGAGAAAAGGATTGATTGTGGTTTCCTTTTTGAAAGTGGTTGGTTGAATGCTTCAAGGTTTTCTGAATTGAGATTTGTGTCTAAACCTTATTTGATAAGCATAGTTGTTGAAACCCATTAGTTGTGAAATAACTTGAGTTAGAAAAGAACATGAGTATCATTGTTATGTGAGATTTGTGGTTGAGCATTTTTGGAAATATTTGAGCTAATTGATACAGACTTGGACTAGGGTTGTGTGAGAAAGAGTTGTTCAGTGAGTTTATTTGAGTTGAGTTGAGATTGATTTGGATTGAGAGTGAGTTTAGAACATATTGAGTCTCTAACAATTCTCTTTATGCTTCTATGAGTTTAGTTGAGATTGATTTGGGATGAGAGTGGGATTAGAACATATTGAGTCTCTAACAATTATTTTTATGCTTCTATAAAGTTAATTTGAGTTGAGATTTCCATTATTTGTTGAGTTCATTTTGAGTACTACTTAAGCATGATTGATTGAGCCTTTGAGAAAGGCTTTGGGAAATATTTGAGGACAGTGTTGGGACAGATTTGAGGATAGTGTTTGGACAAGTTCTTAGTGATCTTGTTGGAACATATTTGGGCAAGTTCTTAGTGAGCTTGCTAGAGTAGATTTGGGCAAGTTCTTTGTGAGCTTGCTAGAGCAGATTTGGGCAAGTTCTTGTGAGCTTTCTAGAGCAGATTTGGGCAAGTTCTTGGTGAGCTTGCTACAGCAATCTTGGGAAATTTCTTGGTGAGGTTGCTAGTGTAGATTTGACAAGTTCTATGTAAGCTTGTTAAGAAAGTTCTATGTGAGCCTATTGAGCAGGTTCTTAGTGAGCCTATTGATAGATATTTGGAGGTAACAAAGTAAAGAGGATAGAGTCTCAGTGGATAAAGATCCAGTAGCCAACACAGTTGAAGATAGATCTGAGATAGGAGTCTTCAATTGGAGAGAGGTCCACCAGTTAGTGCAGTAGAGAGACAAAGTCTTCTAGAAGATCACATAGCCAAAGTAGAAGGGGAAAGAGTTCTCCTATGGAAGAGATCCACAAAATTGATATTAGGGGATCAAAATCTCCTTTGGATAAAGATCCATAAACATTGTAATTGGGAGTGATTCCCAAAGAGATTGATTGAGAAATTTTTAGTAAAATATTTTCTCCGTAGAGTAGCCCACATTGGGTGAACCATGTAAAATGTGATCTCTATTGTGTATGGTTAATATGTGTTAATTTTATTACTACTATCGATACTGCTATCTTTACAAAACATAATATTGAATTTGAAGAAAAAAGTAAAAAGTGGTCTTATATTGTTTACCCCCCCTCTCAGTATAAGCTTGTGTTCTTCACTTTTGATTCAGAGACTCTCAATATGGGTTCTTAGCTGAATAAAAAACCATGAAGTTTACTCCCTTTATCTCCATGTCTACCAAATATATGGTGCCTTATGAAACACTTAGTAAACCTAACCGTTTAAAAAAAAATAATACTCTAATAAAAGGAAAGCCAAGACTCTTGTCTTTCCTCTTCTCTACGAATTTACACAAGTATATAAAAAGAATATTATGATCATAAAATATCATATTAAAATTGATAATAAGAAGTCGACCATACTAATTATGCTTACCAAAAAATTTCCTTCATTCTTTTTTGAAAGAGATCATATTTTTAAGACATAATAAACTCAAATCATCTTCACTAAAGTTCTGTAGTTAGTAACCAAGAAAGAAATATTTAATCTATCTCTTATATACAAATTATGTTAGATCATTAAACAAGAAAAGAGGGCATCTATTAGGTTGCTTATTTCTCAAAGAATATATCCATATTTAGGAGATCTTTATCATGCATCAATGAAAATCTGTTAGCAACATCATATTTTATCCATAAAACCTATTTTGTAGAAATCAAACATAATTTTTCAGTCGTTCCTTTGGTTAGAAAAGAATCCAACTGCAATAACATATCCATCATGCATAACCTAGCATAAATCTAACAAAAATAAAGGGTCTACCAAGAGAGGGTCATGACATACTCGCCCCCATAGGCTTAACACAATCCTCTATGTTTACATCTAAGTTCTTAAACAATAAAAAATATTCAATTTGATTTTTCAAATAGAAATGAAAAGTGTTTCTACATCCTACTACCTTTTCCCAAGTATTGTTTCTCTCAAAAAAGTGGTCACATTGGACCTTGTATTGCTACAAAGTCCATTTTCACATTGATTTGGATAAAAAATCAAGGATTGTTACTTGTCAAACCTTGATATCCTCTGGGTTCATCATTTGCAAATTAGAAAATTCCCACACATGCTCAGGATTAGCAACATACTTTCTAAGCAAATATATGTGAAATGTGTCATGAATCTTTAACAAATTAGGTGGTAAGGCATGTCGATATGCCACAAGGATGATATTTTTTGATATTTATCACTAAAGTAAGGTAGCAAGTTGAGTGTTGGGGCTAGTATTAGGTCCCATGTGGTAGGAAGAATATGTGGCTGAAGGGGACCTCTATCATTCTAGTATGGCTACCATGTTGGAATTTGATTATGTGGTGTAATAATATTCTGACATCAACATCTTCCTCTTATGGAATTTTTATATAGGGATAGCATTAGCAATTGTAGATTTTCTTTAGTAAAGGACCTAGTAGTAGATCTTACATTCGAAAATTATTTGGTCCTTCATTCTCAATGGATTCACCAAGTGAATGTTTTTATGCTTTAAAATAAAGCTAACTAAGATCTTCACCAAAATCATAATCAGAATGAATCAAAATAATGGGACAAATGAATTTGATTTATCTCATTGAACATGTAAGTGAATAGTTCTCATCTCAAAATGTCACAATCACCTATTGTAGTAGCTAAATTCACTTGATCCTTGTGTCTAGCATAGAGTGACGTAGTAGGAAGCTCTATGAGTATGGTATATGACTTGTAGAACCTCCAAGATTTTACTAATACTAGCTCCTTATTTGACATTATTTTTACCAATCACCTTTCTAAACTACTTGCATATGTCAAAGAAAAATGGAAAGAATTTGTAGAAAATAAAATCTTAATCTTATAGAGATAATGTGCTAATATCAAAAGATTCTTCTATGCACTAATAGAATAAAATGAACACATTCATCATCCATTTTTAACTAGATAAATAAATACAGTTTTAATCTAACATCAAATATTCAAACACCAAATGTATAATAAACAAGACAAAGTGAAATTAGTCACTTCATATACATACATATATACATGCATATACATATACATAAATATATCATAAATATTTATACCAATGTGTAGATTAAAAGAGGCATCACTATCATTAATGAAATGACTCAAACTTTGAGTCCAAATATATATAAATTTGTGAAAGGAAATATACACACAAGGCTAGATATTAGGCGCAAACATACAATTTTCAATGTCTTATAATGAAAATAAAACTACTATTTATAAGTAAAAAAATAGAGTTTCTTTACCTCAAAAACTATATAATTGACCCAAATTTTCCTTCTAAAATTGAGTGAGGGATGGGCCTTCATTTGATACTAATGGGATCGAGGTATTTAGATCTATAGGCATTAATATCATTGTATTAAGAACCTCTAGAACTAGAGTCTTCATTATGATTACCAAATACTTTTATTGGAAATCCCCCTAAAACTAAGAGTGTGATCCATTTGTAATCAACGTCACTAGACTTAAAAGTCTCTAAAACTAGAGCTACAACTGTTACTATCTTTAAGATGCCAACCACTTCCTTGGAATTCCATATCTGAGTGGTGTAGGTAGATGGATTCGAGGATTTTTTACCACTATTTCCTTTATAAACTCAACTACTCCTGATTTTCTCCCTATTCACATATTCCTTCATGGGCTATTGATCAATGAGATCGGATAGTTGGTGTTGTTTTTTGATGCTCCATTATCTAAGTAGTCCTTTTCCTATGATCCATTGATCTTATACCATTAGTGTCTTCTACGTGTGGAGTGAAAAGATCATGCATCAACTACATAGATTATCACTGCAAGCTCAATTAGATGTAGAAGAACTGATCCATGATCATTGATTTCATGACATTCTAACCAATAAAAGAGCCATTTTTAATTATTGTCATAAAGGCTTATTATACTCAAACCATTGATAGGTTATTTTTAATTATTACTAAAAAGTCTATAGGAGATTATGTGTATAGCTAACAAAACTTCATGGTCTAATTGTATCAGTTTTTGCTTGAAGTCTCCCCCAATTGTTGGATCTTATCTTGGGTGGATCTTCTTTAAACACAAATTTTGAGGGACAATTACTTCTTCCTTGGATCATCAATGCATTTGTCTTATGTCTCGGCCTTAACCAATGGCAAGGTTTTTCTCTGACAACTCCTTTGGTAGTTTCGTGAAGTGGCACGAGCCGTTGGATGAGCTATCAACGGCTTGCATGACTTTAAAAACCTCTTTTTGGCTTCTTTGCTAGGAAATTATATATGTCATTCATGAAAAGATTGATGACCTCTGCTACTTTGAGTACTTTAAATGGATTTTAACATTGCAGATCAGTGTATGCTATTGAGCAATGAGATTGGATGGCTTGCACGGCTACAAAATTATTGGTGAAATTTGTCCTTATGGAACAAGCGGCTATCGCAGATTGCAAAATTTAGAGCGCGCGTTACTTTGTTGCCTCTGCAGACTACTTTTCCTCTTGAAATCAGCACCCACCATAGATCTAAAAGTTTGATGGTGTGTGGGGCTCTGCTCTGCCACAAATTGCGTTTGTTTTGGGAATTAGTGTCTATTGTTAGATTAACTTATTTGATAGTCCACACGATTTTGGGCATTTTTGTGACTCTCTTAGCTTCTCAAGTCAATTCTCGATATTGATAAATAATCGGACAATCTGCACAGTATCAAAACCTTTATGAAGCTCCAGCATTCAAAATCAACCCACGCTGTGGATTAGGAAAATCGACGGCGCACTTTTACTTCGTTCTTCTTTCTGTCAACTTGCCTCCGTCAAAGCTGTCTTGCAAAATGACCAAAGCAGAAATTCCTTTGGATTTGGATTTGAATTTATATTAATGTTTATTGGTAACCAAAAGAGGTCAATAAGATTGTAAAGTAAGATATATACAAAGAGGTAGTGTTTAATACAGTTCCAAAGAAAATAAAGTTATAAGATTGTAAAGTAAGACATATACAGGAGTAATACAATTCCAAAGAAAATAAAGCTATAAGATTGTAAAGTAAGTCAGGAGTGCCTAATACAGTTCCAAAGAAAATAAAATTATAAAAACAAACATATGATATAAAAGATCTGTGTAATAAAATTTTCACTACAATAATCATTATCCAAAAATACAATAACTTGCAGGACCAATAAATATTTCTTCATTTTACTTCATAAAATAGCAGGTAAATAAAATAACTTATATTAAAAAATTATTCTTTATCCAACTAGAAGAGGAAATAGGAGGAAGTCTCTATAAATTAAAATATGTCTTAAAGATGTACGAGCACTAACTATCTATTTTATACATAGTGGAGGAAGTAAAGACTAATATCCTACGCGGTTCTCTCGCTATAAGCGGTAGAAAATCAAGAAAAATCGCAGCGCACAAGCCGGAGTGGTGTAAGTTCGGTGGATATGACCCTTTCCTCCATTGTAGAAGCAACATAATCAACTCAACTGTTTGTTTAAATTTTCTACAGAATAAACTTCAAAGCGAGAATCGAATTTAACGAAACTTCCGCGGAAAAGTGCAACGGGGCATCGCCCTTCATCGCGAAACGCATGAAATGGGTATGTTAAGGGATAAATGTTTCGGGAGCTTTTTAAAGTGGGTGTATCTCCGGAAAAAATATTTGTAGGCCAACTAAAAGTCGAGGAGATGTGTTAGCAACTTCTTAGGTAATTTGCCGAGACAATGCATCACGTTGCGATTTCGCGACATTTTTTCTCCTTAGGTCGCGATGATACACCATGTCGCGATATCGCGACATTCTTTCTCTTCTGGCCGCGACATTGCAACATGTCGCGATATCGCGACATTTTTCCTCCTTTGGCCGCGACAATACAACATGTCGCGATATCGCGACACCTTTTCTATTATAGCCACGATGGTGCAACATGTCGCGATATCGCGACACTTTTTCTCCTGTGGCCGCGACAATGCAACATGTCGTGATATCGTGACATATTTTCTTCTTTGGCCTCGACGATGCAAGGTGTCGCGATATCGCGACACCTTTCCTCCTCTGGCCGCGACGATGCAAAGTGTCACGATATCGTGACACCTTTCCTCCTCTGGCCGCGACGATGCAACTTGTCGCGATAACGCGACACTTCTTCTATTCTGGCAGCGACGTTGCAACATGTCGCGATATCACGACACTTTCTCTCCTTTGGCCGTGATGCTGCATCTTGTCGCGATATCGCGACATCTTTTCCTCCCTTGGCCGCGATGGTGCAACATGTCGCGATATTGCGACACCTTTTCCTCCTTGCTTTTTCTCCATGCTTTGGACCCCGAAAATGCAACATGTCGCTATATCGCGATGTGGTGTTTGGCTTTTTCTTTGATCTTTAGCTCTTGGGCCTCTTCGGTCGGTTTGGAAAACATGTAAAAAATACTTGTACAAGGTTCACGGACCTTTCAACACCCTTTCAACCAATCAAAAAAAAAAAACTTCCTAGGTAATAAATTAAAAAAATGTAATGGATAAGGTTTTAGTTTTTTTCAAGTTTAAGGTTTAAACTAATTTCATATTTAGAAGGGTATAGGTTGGATGGTAGTGGCTGAGTGTTTGCATTCCATGTCTTGGAGGATCAGGATTTAGTTAACTACATTAAATGCTTCAGCTAAAATATTATGATGTTTAGTTTATGTGATGTGTTGTCTCGGGACATCGTAACGGTTCAGACTTTGGCTCTTCTTTGAATGGTCTAAGGTTCAAATCACGGTGTGGGCTCTAGTTAACTACATTAAATACTTTAGTTATAATATTATGATGGTTAGTCTATGTTTTGGGTTATCTCGGGACACCGAAATGGTTTAGGTTTTGGCTCTTCTTCGAATGGTCTAAAGTTCAAATCACGGTGTGGGTGAGTGTGTGAGGGGGTGGGTGTGTGTGAGGGGGTGGGTGTGTGTTTGGCCTCTATTGATAAGCTCAAATATTACCCTTAGGAGAGGTCATGGTCAAGGTTATGGTTGGAATTATTGATAGTAGGGGTTTCTCACACTAACCTCAATAAAAATAAAAGTTTATAATGGTCTAAGGTCCAAATCGCGGCATGGGCGAGTGTGTGAGGGGGTGAAAGTGTTTTTTGCCTCTATTGATAAGCTCAGCTCTCACCCTTAGGAGAGGTTATGGTTGGAATTGTTTATAGTAGAGGTTTCTCACACTAACCTTAATCAAAATAAAAGTTTATATGTTGGGTTTCTCCAAAATGAATAATTGATTCTTTTAAAGATGTAGAAAGGTCATGGTTGGGAGCATCGGTCATAGGGGTTTCTCACACTAACCTCAATAAAAAAAAGTACATGTTTTGGATTTCTCCAAAATGAATAATTGATTCCTTTAAAGATGCAAAAATATAATATGTTAAATGAACTGTTCCAAGGGTTAGGTGGATTGGTAGTTGTATATTTGGCCAAGCACTTACAAAGAAGAGAACTAGGTTCAAACCTTGGGGGTATGTCTATTAGTTTGCAAAGGTAGTAGTCTGATTTGAATCCTCTAAATATGTGCCAAATCGAAAATGATTGCAATCAATGGTTCCTTTCACACTAAATCAACAATAACGAGGTGGTATAGGCTTGTTAGGAGTAGCTTTCTATGGTCTGCACTTGGAAGTCACTAAAAATAGTCAACTTCTATATATATATATATATATATATATATATATATATATATATATATATATATATATATATATATATATATATATATATATATCATTTTTACAATATCCTACACCAAGCATCACCTCCATTTTCTTAGTAGCCTAGAAAGGTGGCAATATTCAACTTTATAATTCTCATTATTATAAAACATATAAATATGCATCTTAGATGTTTTTTTATAAAAATTGTGTTTCCTTCCTCAAATTTAGCTTCTTATCTTACTTGTTCACTTTTTATTTTGAATCTTCCTTTGAATGAGCATTGACAAATGACATAACATTATTTGGATTCCTCGATCATTTTTTATAATGAATAAGATAGGCAAAGACAATGTTAAGTAAAAGAATTGGATGGTAAAAATAAAAGCATTGAAGGAATATTATTAATGATTATGCTATCTAACCATAATATTTCATAACACTATTGAAGACCTTATTAAAATAATCAATAGGATGCTTGGTATTTCTAATAATATCATGAATGTCCAATAATTACTTTTTAAAGTGATTGATATGTACTCTTTCAAAACACTATTGAAGACCTTGTTAATATAATCAATAGGATGCTTGGTATTTCTAATAATATCATGAATATCCAATAATTACTTTTTAAAGTAACTCATATGTACTCTTTAATACTGGTAAATTTCATAATTTTTAGGATAACAAGTTTAGCTTCCAGATGGTTGATTTATGAGACAATAATTTTATCAAAAAATTTAAAATCTTCCAATAATGGTATAGTCTATTGATTCCCCATTATGTGTTTCTCAAGTCTTTTTCCACATACAAGGGAATAACATGGAGAGCTTCATCATTTTTTATTATATGAGACCCTTCTTTTCTTAAATTTTAGTCTAAGCTAGTTTATTGGATAAAAATCTGCATAGTCCTTTACTTAAAAGAAAAGATTTTATTTTTATCCTCCATAATGAGTAATTTATCCCATTAAAAATTGGAATTTATAACATTTGGTGCATTGGTTTTTGGACAATTTCATTCTCCAACTAGCAAAATATGGTCATACAAGCACCAAAATCAATGAAAACTTCTCATAAAATTATAGAATTTAAACAAGTGAGTTCTAATCACTTTTGTATGAGTCATATATGACCTATAAATATTTTCCCTTTACAACACCACATGAAATACCAAAATGCATATATTCAACTATTTAAAAAATCCTTCCAAAATTCTACATCTACCACGTGTTTTCCTCTAAACCAATTTATAAACCCTTACGTCAAATGAACTATATTTCATCATATTGATTCTATTGTTGACATGATGAGAAAGTGGATGAATACAATTTGATGTATGACATTTGTAAAACCTTTATTGAAAAACGATATAGAAATGGAGGACAAGATTGAGATTAATTTGTGAATCACATTTTTCATCTAGTATGCATCAAATACAAATTGAGAGCTTCTAGTGGGTCAAATGCATAAATTTGAGCTCGTAGGAACACAAGGATATCCTAGCTAACTAAGGGTCCAATTGAAGCCATATAAATAAACTAGAACCCTATCATTATTAATAAGGTAAAACACACCCAGTATCAAAATATACATGTGACTTATATCTATTAAATGCCTTTAAATTGCTCAAGTGTTCAAGCCTTATTAGCACTTGATGTCTTTTATTTCATTTTCATAAAAGGACTATATAAAATATTTCAATTCTAATTGAACCCCTAATTAACTATGTATCAAATACCTTAAAAATATCTTATAGCTAATGCTACCATATGCCCTATAGAGAATAAATACAATAGACATGACCCTGCTTAAAATAAAAGCCATAACAAACTTCCAAGAGTACCTCGAAAAAAAATAGAGGAAGAAAGATATCATGAATGCTTAGATATTTATGAATACGTTTAATCAATTACCCAAATAATAATGTGGGGTTAACTAAAGCACATTGTAAATCATTTTCTAGTAACCTTCCAAAAAACTCAAACATATGTTGTAGCTATCACAAATCTAATTTTACCTCTCAAAAAATTAAGCTATATTTTCTAATTTCATAAAGTATGGTAAATATTCCCCTTCAAAATAGGGCAATAGGGTTTGAGGGATATTCCACACAATTTGACCCCTGACATTGGAATAGATCCATGAACTAATGGCACCAATGCATAGAGCTCAAAATATAACATGATTTGAAAAAATAGGTTGAAATACTTTTGTATGAAAAGTTATGTCTTCCAAATGTTTTGCCCAAATAGCCATCAAAATGCAAATAAAAAATCCTTAGGCATTAACAACACATTATCCAAATGTATCCTACCACATGATTCCCACTCATTTATGGGTGTATACCACATAATTCTTATCACCTAGATGCCACTAGGCTATTGTTTAATAAAGGATTATGACATGTATCTAAACCTAATAGGCCAACAATATATATACAATAAAAATCAGTTTATATGGCATGTAGTTGTGCCATGGCCACCACGTTGACAAGGGGCTCAATTTTTATTTTAAACTTATAAAAAATAATATTTAAACTTGTGTTGGCTAGGAGGTATGACACTCATACCAACCACCATGCCACATTTTACTTTGAGCAAAGAATGACATTTCATTTTTTTTAACCAAGATCCCTTTGTTGACAATAAAAATAAAAGCATACCAAAGGGATTTGAATGATTATACTCTTAATCCCCAAAACCATTAAGCTAAGGATGACTACAAAAAATAGGTTAACATGTGATTATAATGTAATTATTCCTCTTACATAGTCAACAAATATATCTCAACTTACCAATCATCCATACTGACAGGTTGAAGACATATTAGAAACAATTTTAATTTGGTTATTATTTTTCAAAAAAAACAAAAACATTTTCATTTTATAACTCAAACCCTAAATATCTCTTCTCCCATGTCTTAGCATGCACCATACTAGTATATATAGCATTTTATATGAAAGGAATTGGTCATTCCTAATAACAATAATCTCCCCACTAAAGTGACCCAAAAACAAAGAGAAGGCATAAGCATGGAAATCCAAATATTTATATTTTAAAACTAACACAAATGCCCACTTTGAATACTATAACATTTTAAAATATCAAGATACTTGTTTACAAGTGAATCCAATGACTCGAGTCTACCAAAAATATAAATAAAAGTGGTAAAGAGACAAATGTTCAAAGAAAAATTATCATAAATAAGAAAGCATGGAAGAAAAATCTCTCTTTACTTCTTATGCTGAAAATGCTTATGGAGTTTTGAAGAAGAGTTTGCTCTAAAAATCAAAAGAAAAATTAGAGACTCTATGTGAACATTATGCATGAAGAAGCAATGTTGCTTCATACCCACTATGATACCATCTTGGAATTCACAATGCTTTCTAGAAATATAATAGAAGTCAACAATCCAATCAAATCTTATACAAAATGTGTAAAAGGATAGAAGAAAAGAAAAGAGGCATAGATATCGATGGATACAATAGGTACTATAAATAATAATTGTATCATCCATAGATAAGAATAACTACACTTTAATGATCAATTTATGGAGTGGCAAGGTATTTCTACAAATGCCCAAACCCTAAATATATAGATGAGCTTAACCTAATCTATCATAACAAGAGATATTTAAGATTAATGATAATTTTATGATGTGGTATTAACCATTATAATGTTAAACGCAACCCATAGGGCTTACATAATAAAATAATACAGTAAAATAAATACATTTTGCAATTAATATGCTTATGATTATCTAAGATTACATCATACAATGTCGGGCTTGGCTAAAAGTCAAATTAAACTTTTAATAATTATTGCTTGGAAGTTTATGGTTCCACCTTAGACATTGGCTACTAGGTAAAAATCACTAGACCTGGTCTTATTGTTAACTTCTGATAGGATGATAGTGTAGGAAATATAACCACAAGATGAAAGATAACTAATATGAGATAACTATAAAATAATGGCATTATAATATGCAAAAAAATAATTATATGAACATCAAATAACTCATAAATATACCATTAATAAAAGTGACACAAATAGTACAATGTTATATAATGGAGGACATGAACACTCCATGGACAGATATTAAAGGACTAGATTGTACCATACTACTAAACTATACCACACACTCTCTATATTTACTATTGCAAAAAATACACTAACTATGAGGTCTTTATATAGGAAGATAGACTCCTTGGCCCTTACTCTACCTATCTACTTGATGTACAAGTGGACTCCTTGTACATTTACAACTTTCACATTGATACTTGTGTATTTATTACAATAATTGAAGTAACTAACTAAGTTTACTCTAAAGTAAAATTCTACTCTAGTTATGTACCAAAGGTGGTACATTCACATGATCCAAATGATGTCATATACTCTAAAACCCCTCTGTACTGCATTATTTGGGTATTTAAGACTTTAGTATGATCTTCTATTTGGTACTGGAGTTTGAGTTCTTCTTTGTTGTCTGTGTCATATTCAAGAAAGTAGTTAGTGTCTTCATAAAATACTATCTTCTCAAATAAGGATTTTACTTTAGGTTTAGTTGTAGTTTATTTCAGTTCTTTGAATTGATCATACTCATTCAATTCAATATTTGTGCTTTCTTCATTATACTCTCTATTTGTATTCATATGAGTATTTTTTTTTTCTTTCTTTTGTCAAGTTTTCTCTTCCTCATTCTTCTTCTTCATTTCTACACTATTGTTAGAGGAATATCTACTTCATGATGAATTAGTACATCATCACAATAATATTGACTAGAATCACTAGTTTTATTTATGTTTTGAATGAGTTAAAAAATAATTAATGATAGATATTATGATTAAACATTCTTCTATTGTGAATATAACTATTTTTTGTGTATTCCACCATGCCCTGAAGAGTACTTCATGAAGATAACCAATTAATGCTTTAAAATTTCCTTCTTTTTCATCTTTAAGTAATAAAGAAAATATTTCCTTTTCACTAGAAGATAAAAAATCGTATCCTTCAAAGGTATCTATTAGGTTTTTGGAGTAAAATTCCACCACATGAAATAGTTCCTCACTATTTCATTCATGTTTTATTTTATTAACCTTTGGAGTAAAATTCCTTATAGCCCCTACTTGATTTGAGAATACCTTGAGGATTTTAATGTTTACTTAATGATTTTACTCTTCTCATATTTCTTGGTAAAAGTATTTTAATTCTCAAGAAATTAGAGTATCCTTGATGGTTGTTTCGAAGGACTTTCAAGTAGACTACCTTATGACTCCCTAGTTTAGAGTACATGGATTAAGTTGATAAAACCTTTCTAAATTTAGGTTTTGGAGGATTCATTATGTCTCCCTAGTGATTGGAATGTTCTATAAGTTTGATAAAGTGCTTCGCAAATAATAGTTCACCCTTTTGGTTGATTTTTTAATATTATTTTAAATAACAATAATCAATTCCTATTTCACCTTATCTCTCCTAATGAACTATGCACTTATCAATTTTATGTTCTCTATGGTTGGATTTATTTTATCCCTTTAGTATGATTATGATACAAGTGTAAGTATATAATTCCAACTCCTTTAAGTAAATAATGAACTTCCTCTTATAGCCCTTAATATCCAATAATTTAATATTTCTCCAAATTCCAATAATCTATGTTTGAATCACTATACCTTATAACTCCCTAATTTTAGAATATTAGAAATTAATGATATTTGCAATAATAATTTATTTCCAAGTAGAAAACATTATACCTCCTATGATATTAATTGTAAATATTGTATTTCAACTAGAGTGATAATAGTATTTAAGGATAAGAATATTAAGTCCTTGATTTGCTCTTAAAAATATTAAGGTTGATTTTACAAATAACTTAAAATGCAAAATATAATGATAATCTTAACCTTATTATCCCTTATTACTCCTTATGAAAGTAAATTAATCAACCAATACAAAATAATACCTTAGTAAGCTTGATGAGTGGTAACAATCCTTGAAATGCATTGTATCCTCTTTCTAGTTTATGAAAGGCTAGTGGAAATCTTCTTATGATAGTCTTTAATGCACCTTTGACTCCATGACTTCAATATTTGAATACACTCTCACTTAATGCAGACTTAGAATGGGCTTCAACTATTTTCAAGAGTGCTCCTTTTTAAGGTGACTACAAATATGCTACCACCTTCTTTATGGGTTCAACAAGTGGCATGAGGTATTACCAAGATTCTTTTATCTCCTCCTTGAATATTGCTTGTCTTTGACGAGTTTTAGACCACGTGGTATAGGATGCATTCCTTATTATTGAGAATTGAAAATCCTTAGAACTTAAGGCAATTATGGAAGGTGTTACTTAGATGGACACATTTCTCTTGAGTGTTGGAGATAAGATTAGAGCATTACTTGGTTAAGCATTCTTCCTCCTTGAGTGTGTGTGTGAGGGTTTGAATATTCTCTTACATATTTGTGTTGAGTGGCATAATATTCCATCCTTGTTAAGATAAGTGTTTGAACCTTATTTTCATGTGCTCTTACCTTCAACATACCAATCTCTTAAGGCTTATCAATGTATTCTTACCAACTATTGCAAGCTTTATTTTTCCTCCTATGTGACAAAAAATTGTGAGATGGCTCCTCCTTTTCTCCAGTGAATATGGATGATGTATTTCAACAAGATTTGATCTAGCTATAAATATTCTCAAGTGTTTCAATGGTGCTCCCTGTTGGATGACAGTTCTTACACGTTGAAGCTTTGGTGAGACACTCCTTGTTATGCGTAGGATGTGTTGCATTGTCCTTTGTATTGTCCACCTTGTAATGAGTGCTAGTTTATTATATATTATTATCGTTGTTGCTTTATGTGTAGATGTTGAGTTGGTGTCTTGATAACCCTTGGTGATGTAGATATCGAGCTCTCTAGAACTGGCTCTATTCTTAATCACCTTGAGTGTGCTTTCACCTTGATAGTGGCATACATTGAACCCCTTTGAAATGGCTCTATACCCTACACAATGTTTGCTATTCAAACTTTAATGATGTGGCTGCTTGGATACCATGTCTTGATATTTATAATAGTATCTTTAAGACACTCTTTCTTTGTCCTATTTTTATATAATTGAAAGGACAAAGCCAATGCCAATCTATTGAAATTTTTTTTGCAATAGATTAGGATAAAATATTATATTTTACACTAATGTTATATATCTCTTATTAAAGCTTCACTTGCTTCTTAAATATGGTGTCACTCTACTCTATTACTTGAGAGCAAGATATAATGTATTATTACCCTCCTTCCTAGATAACACTAACCTTTAAATCTTTACATGGATAACTTTAACACCAATGAATCCAAGCTCTTAACCATTCAACTAATTTTAGAGGTTTAGATTTGCACTAATATTCACTTTAAATTAAAAACCTTAGTGAAATTTGAATAACTAATATAGTGCAACAAAAGTTTATCCTTATGACTCCTTTAGATGAACCTTAAATCATGCACTAGTAATCTTTGCAAATTAATGTAGTATTACTTGTTTCAACTAAACTATAGTAAGATGATATTTTTTCTATCAAAATATATCCAACTCCTACTTAATTTGCAAGTAATAACCTTAAAATAAAATCTCTTCTGCACTCACTTAAAGAATTTAAAATGAATCCACTACTTGCAACTTTTAAACTAATATGGCACACCAAAATACTAAAGTTAAACTAATGAACCTTTTACACACAATTTGCTTACCTTTAATATATCTAAATATGGTGGATGCTCCTTTAAGATGTATCCTTAAAATATTAACCTTGATGCTATCCTAATTATTACTCTTTCATAGTCAATCTTCTCCATTGAAATTTTGTCCTTGAAACTCAAAAATTTGGTAGGAAACTCCTCCAAATTGTAGCTGTGTTTTTCTTCAAGAACCCTTTATTTTTCTACTATAGAATCTAGTAAATATCCTTTCTCCAAATGAGACTTCTAGCCTTCAAAAGTAATCTTCAAATATTTCATGTTTGGTAGTAATTTTTGGATCCTTTCTCCTTCAACCTCCTTGTTGAATTTTGATTTCAATCTAGAACTTCTTATAAAGAATCTAAAAGTCTTGAGGTATTATGAAATTTGGCTAATTCCTTACTAGATATTTCTCTCTTGGGATTGTTATCGGATGTCAACAATTGTCCCAATTTATTCACTATCAAGAACTTCTCCTTGGTAGTGAATTTCTCCAATTATTTCTCCTAGCAACTTCTCCAATGACCTTATTTGAATTCTAAAATAAGGATCTCCCAACATTCTCCTTGTTTCTCCTTCAGACCTCTCCTAGGTATTAAATCTCATAGCTCTTATGGTCTCCAAATCAGACCTTTCCTTAAACCTTATATTATGGAAGTGTTGGTAATGAGATATTCCTCTTGGATATATATAGTTTTCTACTTCTAGAATATGGAATAGAACCTCGCTAGTCCTTCTTCACTTTGCAATCCCCAGGTTTCAATAGAAATCATCAACCTCCAATATTCTAGAATTGAAATTTATTTAATGAGACTTCTCATAAGTCTTCTTCAGTTTCTTTGGCTGATTTCTTCAATATGCAATGGAGATCACCAATATCATATCTTATTTTGGAATATTCTTTATAGTCTCTTGAATCATGAGTAAGGCTACTATGGCATTTTCTTCTTCTATACTTTGTAGGTCTACAATCTCTAGTAATGAGACCTTTTGTATACACCTCCAAGTCTTTGCTCTTTTGTTTGTTACTTCTAGTGCTTGATTAATTCTAAAGAAGATACTCTTCCTAGATCTTTGTAGGAAGCTTCCCAAATTTTTTTGAACCACCTTTCTCTGCAACAAAGTAATATAACTTTAATGGAAGAAATTTTGAAACTATAGTTAATTAATATTTACTATTTGAATTGTCAATCTAGTGGAATGAAATTTGAGTCCTAGTCTTCATGAGTTTTTCTATAACCCTATGGAAATAATCTACCCAAATGCAATCTAAAAAAATTGTAAATGATATTTCTAGATTTCTCTCAATATCTCTTGTGGCTCTCCCTATATTCTATTTGATCTACTGTGGCTCTAATACCATTATTATATTTTGATAGAATAGTAGTATAGGAAGTACAACCACAAGATAAAATATAACTAATCTAAGATAACTATAAACTAATGTCACAATAATATGCAAAAAAATAATGAGATGAACATCTGCAAATAACTCAAAAATATGCCATTAATAAAAGTGGTAAAATTAGTATAATTCTATATAATGGAGGGTATTAACATTCTATCAACAAATTTGAAAGGACTATATTGTACCATACTACTAAACTATACCACACACTCTCTATATTTACTACTACATAGAAAACACTCACTATGAGGCATTTATATAGGAATATAGATTCCTTGGCCCTTAATCTACCTATCTACCTGATGTACAAGTGGACTCCTTGTACATTTACAACTTGCACATTGACACTTGTGCATTTATTACAATATTTGAAGTAACTAACTAACTTTACTCTAAAGTAAACTTCTACTCTAGTTATGTACCAAAGGTGGTACTTTTGCATGAACCAAATGACATAATAAACTCTAACACTTATCTTTTCCCAAGTGGCTACAGTTGCACTTGTTTTCACTAATATTCTAATTAGCTACAAGTAAATTTATTTTCAAAATAGATATTTTTATCACTCTTTCCTAGGCAATAATAGTTGGACCCATTTTAAAGATAAGTATTTTCATATATTTTGAAAAATCTAATGTAGAGTTAAGGTAGCTTCTGCTTGCCCAATTAAATGAATATTTTCTTAAATCCTAGTCAAGGTCCCCTCCCACAAAGTTTCAATTATAGAAGTCAAATAAATAACTTAACTCTTTAAATTTAAGATCAAATATAAAAATCATAAAAAAAATTCAAGCAAATTATTTTAGTAAATCAACAAATAGAACACAATTCATTGAAAAATGTTTATTTTATTTTATTCTTTTCAAAAAAATATATATTGTTTTTAATAAGTACTTGTTTTTAAATTGAATCAAATTCCATGAACCTCCTCTTTTGTACCGTAAGTGTAGAATTTGAATATTCTTGGATTCTCTCTTGGATTTTTCTCTAGTTTTCTGTTTCCCATATTTGTTTAATGCTTTATTTTATTCTTTTAAATTATATTAACTTTTATTCGAATTATATTTTTTATTTTTTATTTTATAAAATTAATATTGTATATGAAAATAAATTTATTAAATAAAATTATATTAAAAAATAATTTTATTTATTGAGGAACTAAAGTCTCGTATCAAAAAAATAAATAAATGTAACTAAATAATACAAATGTGGATAAAAAATGATTAAAATTTGTATAAGTTGAATTATGAATTCTAGTTGCAATGCATTAAAGGTGGTAAATACCAATACAAGATTATCTTAAGATGAACTTAGGGCTTTTTATGCACATCATAAATTTAATAATGACATTTTGTTAATGTATGTACATAGGAATGAAATGAGATATCAAAAAAAAATTATTAAAAGTTAAAATGAACATATACATGTTAGACTTCTAGCATATAATTTTAAACCATATAAAGATTTGTTTTGCAAAACATTTATCACTAATAACATAAATTTTAGTTTGTTTATAAAATATTTTAAAATATTTACTTTGATTATTCTAGGTGCTAACATAGAACAATAGTTTATATAAATCATACATTAAAATAAAATACATTAAAATTAATTAAGATACCAATGCATTATTATGGAGGTATGACCACAATAACATGGATGCTTTTGTTTGAAATATAGTGGAATAAATTAATATGATATGGATATGATACAAAATATTTGGCATATATAAACATATAAGGTAAAAATATTTTATATTTTATATGACTATTAGATGCATAATAAATAATATTTTATCACTAGTTGATTGTTTCTGTGATTTGTAGGTTTTCAATCTTAACTATGTTGACCCCATACGGTCCTTGTCTGGAAACTGTCTCAGCCTAAGACAGTCCCTGACCTAATTCAAAACAGCTACAAATATGCACTTCAACATCAAACGTAGGCTTTCACTATCAATATGTACATCACTGTAATTTTTTTTTCTTGTTTGAAAAAAGAAAGATAAAAAATACATGATTTTGTAGTATAACTCCATTTTTATTAGCTTTAAATCTATTAGACTATGACCATATTAGGTCAAGATGATCTTTGTCTATGATCATCTCAGGTCAAGACAGTCCCCTGTCCATGACCATCTCAGTAAGAGACTATATCTATATTATCTTTTGGCTTACTTGCATTTATGCTTGTCCAAAGATAGAACCTCATTTAAGGAGTATTACATTTTTATATTAAGTCATCACGTGCTATTTGCTTTTACTTTTTACAAAAAAAAAAAGAACCCACACACACTCATGAGGCACTCTAACATCGATCAGTTCGATTTCATCACCAATGGCTGGTAGCAATCATGTTATGTGGACCTTCATCTCCCATCGTAGATTGGTCCCCTACACACCATAACAACCACCACAAGTAGCTTTTTGGATTTCATCACTGAAAAAACCCATAATTATGGGTGTGTTCCAAAGTAGGTAAGGTTTAGATGTCCTTTAACCATGAGGATTATTAATCAGTGGAACACAACTATCATTTGTCCAAGCCTACCCAAGGTTGAAGTGAAAGCTTGACTAGGCAAGTAGAAAAATTTTGATATCATGACCCCTTATTTAAGGGGGTAGATTACTTTCCTAAGGATACCTATTACTCATCCACCATCATAGGAAGCCATCTAGACTATTTGTGTCACATTCCTCAATAGAGTTTGTGCATAAATTAACTTGCAGTAGTGTAGTAGTGTTCATACCATCCACCCTGCTCATTTTTCAAATAGGATTATTAAAACACACCAAAACAAAAAAGAAAAATATTATACATATTAAAATTTCAAAAAAAAAAAACACATTTATTGTTTGCTTTGTTTGGATAGCTTAGAATGAACATGTACACCCTTTTCCTAGTGTATGGTTGTGACACAATCAAGCTCAAGCAAGAGCAAACATAAGAAATCATGGAATACTTTCATATTTATCCACAAGACCTTATCATAGCTGAATGGTATTGTGACACCCAATATTGAAACATCATTAATCATCCCACTAACAATGATATGTCAGGTGTCACTATTTATAACCCACCTATAAGTATTTATTATGATCATGATATAGATTATTTGTGCCATGCCACCTTACATACTTTTTATGGGGACAACAACCTTTAAGATAAGGCACCTAGGAATTTCTCATCGTGCATCGCATCCTAGCTCGACTTAAAATACCCTTAGATAAAGATCAAGAGTACATGCCACAACAAGATAAGGATGCTCAATCTACCACAGTTGAGTGCCCATGGATGAACCATGAGTATGATCATGCGGATATATACACCACTAGAGGTCATAACAGGTATGTCATGCCAGCCTACGTAGTGATGGAGGATGATCCTAATTATCCCTTTACATATTATAATTAATAGTTTGGTCTATTATGTTGTACTTTAGTGTCACCTAATTATGTAAAGCCCATATTGTGCCACCAATATAAGGTAAATTTTACCTCTCATGACCTTGGAAAACAAGTTGTTGATATTTCTAGGTCCAAAGCATAAATCACATCCATCCACATTAACAACATACGTGTGAATCACCCTCACATAATAGATTAGGTGCATCGATATCATCAAGAATCTAGGCCAAATTCTAATCACCAATAACAATAGTAGTGGATAATGCACCAGAGTTTACCCACACAAATACATCAAAGACAACCTATATAATATAAACCACCTCACCTGCACCCAAATCCACTTCGTACCCAACATCGTATACCACCACCCACCCATCATCAAGAACCTCATACACCACAACAATACCAATAGAAACGAGAAGATGAAACCTATGAAGAATTACAAGAATATTAGGAACAAGTTGGCACATATCACGAGTCAAATTATGGTAAAGTACTAGTTGATAACACTTATTGACCACCACCTCCACCACATCAAATACAACAAGCAAATCATATCATCTCGTTTGAAGCCTACAAGTTATTGACTAACCGAATCAACTCATTAGAAAAACAAGCCTTAGGTGTGGGTTACCAAAAAACACATTAAGGCAACTCAACAATCAGTCTCCCCATCCATTTGTGCCATCACCTCCATACCCAGCTCACTTTGATATACCTATACTAGAAAATTTTTAAAGTGATAAATACGTACAAGAGCATGTGACTAGTTTCATGAATATTTACTTTCATCTTCAAGATAATGACCCATTAATGCTAAGAATATTTCTCATAAAACTTGTTGAGGGTGCTTTGGAGTGGTACAATCATCTACCATACCATAGTAAATACACCTTTTAACAATTACCCAATGCATTTTTGGAACACTTTGCCTTGAGCATTAAGAAGGCTACATTGACTGACTTGTACAACCTTCATCAATTTGAACATGTGTCAGACATGGACTATAGTAATAGGTGGGGATCAGTTATTAAAAACTTCCCTTCACACTAACCATAATGGAACTTACTCATATTTTCACTTGAAGTTGCTCAAAATAGATATCACTCTTATTGTAACTTTAGCAATATCAGACATGAAAGGAAGCCCTAGCCCAATACAAGGTAATTTAGGATATCAAGATCTAAGAAGAAGATATGATGCTCTGAAATAAATAATGGCCTGGAAAAAATGCTAAGGGGAATAAAACCCAAAAATAAACAGCTCCTCTGAACCAGGTCATTTTGAGTACCCCTGGGTCCTCGAATAAAACCTCACCTCAACCACCAAATTATCAGGATCAACCACCACTCACACAATATCATCCTCAACAACCATAAAACCAACCATCAATGCAATAATGATGTCCACGTCACCAATACACTCCATTATTCAAACCTTTGGCAAACGTCTTTCATAAGTTGTATGAAGCACAAGTAATCACTCTCTCTAAGATTCACCCATTGGATTCAAATGGATCTAAACTTAGAAATTTCAAGGAGGATTAGTACATCATTTACCATAGATAAAAGGGTCATGATATTCAGTCATGCTACTTCTTCAAGAACTTAGTGGAGGACATGATCGAGATGTAAGAAATTCAAATTGATAATCCTCTTGCCACAAACAACCAGAACATGGGGGTCTATCAATATCCTTTGCCCCAACATGAAACACACCATGGATCTGACCAACATTCCTTCAGCATCATAAGCACCATTGTGACCAACCCCAATCATACCTCCTTCACCTCACTTGGTTCTTATGTTGAGAAATAGAGTCACCTAAAGTATTAAAATGGTCTTAATGAAACTCTCCATCTATAAGCTCATTAAAAAATCACCCCCACACAAGGAAGCTCTAATGGAGGTTTAAAAATCAATTGAATTACAACCACAAGATCCCAACACCTTATCCAAATTTGTGGGATAAATTTAATATTGCAAAGAGCCTACAATAACCTTTCACAATCATGAGATCAATAATATACCTGTTAAAAACCTTGATCCACCACTTCACATCATGGCTAGTGTGTATGGGATTACATATAAATGTGTCTTGATTAAGATAGTCTCATCCATAAACATCCTAACTACCCACCACAATAACACACCTCAAACTTCCACCATAGCATATCACCACATCCATATTCATCCTTCAAGCCTTCAATGATGCATTGTGTTCCACTATTGGGATAATGGTCCTTATAATTAAGGTTGGACAAAATATTATTCACACACTTTACCATGTATTAGAAGGTGCCATGCAATAAAACTTATTTCTTGGTCGACCATGGATAAGAGACATGAAGTGTGTACCTTCTATACTTCTTCAAAGCATAAATTATGTGTATGAAGATCAAGTCCACTATGTACCAGTAGATTTGAAACCCTTTAAATTCTACCACATGGTGTCACATCCTCATGATTCCACCTTACCATCAAATCATTTGGATATCCAACCTAACATTCAACAATCCAATCATCCACCCAAATCCTCCATTTCTTCATCATCGTAATCGTCATCACAACTATAGTCATCATCTTCCCTAGGAGTCCCTTTTGATTCATTGAAAACTCCCTCGAAGAATCCTGATAAGGCACCAATGGAATTCCCACCGTATGAGTCCTCACTACCTATCGCATCCATGTATAACTCAGCCAATACACCTACTACATCTTCCAAATCTATCATATCCACAAAATCCACCCAAATTGAGCCCATTTCTATGGAACCGCTCTCTAACACTTATAGCCCATCACCATCTACTAATCCATCTTCATCTACCCTTCCACTAAAAGTGACAATTCATATGACTAATCCAAGCCTAGAAGAATATTTAATACATAATGTTACATTTACCCCCCCTTATTGAGTCAATAAGATACTTTGGCAAGCCTCAAAACATGTAACTACCTATAGGTACTATTGAGTGTATAATTTTACCCAATGTAAAAACCATACTCACAGTCAGGGAATTGCTAGAAAAACCCTCTCTTGCAAAGAAATTCAGAATTTTTCCAAGGTTATTATTTGCTTAATATGTGCTTGAATTATTATGAAAAATATGAAAATGTGATAAAATACCTTAGAGGTGCAAGTAATTGTTAACAAGGGGTCTATGGTTTAGTATTGATTTGATTTGCAATAATTTTGATGCTCATGTGATTATTAAAAATGTGTATTTATTGATCCACTATCTACTTTGAAATAATGATTCCAGAATGGTGACTAAATACATTTTATATCATAATGTTTAAGTAGAATTTATCTTCTTTTTTTAATGTTTGTTTTAGCATGAAATAAAATGACTAAATCTAGCTTTAAAATGTGAATCTCAAAACGGTGATTTAATTCATTCTATCTTCTTTGATAAACAAAATATTATCTTGATTTGTTAAATAAAATTTATATTGTTTTGTTAAGCTTTGTTTGGGCATTAAATAAAATGAATAAATCTAATATTGAAATGTGAATCCCGAAATAGTGATTTAATCCATTTTATCTTACATTTTTTAAACAATTTTTTTTATCTTGCTTTGTTGACGAAATTTGTCTTGCTTTGTTAACAAATTTTAAAAATGATGGAACCTGCAGAGTGCAAGAAATTTTTTTGTTTGTTTTAAAATCCTAAGCATTGTCTTAATTAAATGTGTCCAGATAATTTAATGTTTTATCTTTGAAGAAATAATTATTTAAATATTTTAGTTACTTCAAAACCCATATTTTAATGTAGAAAATACAACCCTTTTAGGATTTTGAGTTTTGATGGAGCTTACAGAAAATAAAAACAAAAAATAAATAAAAACAAAATCTACGGTTATAGGAAAAAATGACAAAATCTGAAATAATATGGACATAAAATGCAGAAAAGAGATCAAAGAGAGGGCTATTGTAAATCAATTCCTCCTATTGTACAGAAAAAAGATCATGAACACTAAAACAAAACTAGGTTAGACCTACATCCACACAATCTAAATATGGTTAAGTGCAAGAGTTTGAGGGATAAAAACATGTACCAAAAATATTAAATGATGCTACCATATCCATGCATAAAACACCATTGAATAAAATCAATACATGTGTGAGAAAGATGTGCAATAAAATAAATTGTATTCAAAACCTTATGTCTGCATACAAGGTGAGAAAATCTGATTTGTAGTAGCTTGAAGAATCTTCCAATCCTCTTCATGCATCCTATTCCAAAAAATTCTATCCCTTTCTCTGGTTCTTCGATCACTATTTAAAATGTCAAATTCAAATCTTTGTTTCATATCATATTTGATGAAACCATTCCACTTCACCTGTTCATTTTTTCATAACCATTCCATTTTTAGTGCTTATATTATCACTTCCTTACATTTCGGAATGGCTTTGATAATTTCTATGCCATAGCATTTTGAAATATTTTGCTATCTTGTCCTTATCTATTTTGTCGCTACTAAATAAACTATTTCATCCACATCCTATTTTGGTTTATGCATAACATCGATGATTATTACGAAGTATAGAATAAAATAATGGGGACAACAATTAGTAACAGTCATTTTCATGGCAAAGAGAACTGTGAGACCTCATTTACCTTCATTGCATTGGTTTGGATAAATAAGTTCTACCATTACCTTAATTACGGTTACTTTGGTGTGGTTTCATCTATATTGGCCTAAACCAAAAAACTATTTAGGACACATGCCTCTAGATCACAACGTATTTTATGGTACAACAATGCTCATTTCTTTGATTGTTCATGCAATACCAACAACCTACACTCCTTTGCCCTCGCCTTCCATCTCGAAACTTGTTGTTACAACTTTAATTGTAAGCATATTTATTGACATAGTACCATTTGGCTAATATTATATTTTATTAGAATGCATAATGGATAGAGGGTGTGGTTCATATACGAATGGGATAATAATATTGATGTTTTTACCATCACAGTCCTTCAATTTGCATACGTGGTTTACTTATCATTGCAACCTACAATTTGAAAACTGATTGCGTGAACTATATGATATATCATGTTGTAGCGATAGTCTAACACATCATTGATGTTCTTTTTTTTTCTTTAGAGCTTAGACCACTCTTTTTTGGAAACCATATGTCCGTCAGTACCTATAACACTAGATTCCAAAGAACCTTTGACACTGATCTAGGATCCAAAAAACCCATGATATTGTATTGCTTCATTGATGCCTCCCATAAGTTGATAATCATCTCATCTACATATCCATAACTTGTTGTTGTGATGGTGAGATGAAGCTTGATTTATGCTATTGATTGCTTCTTAGAAATTTATGAAAAAGGATGCAATGTTACATTTGTTTTCTAAGTCAACATATTTAAAATATTGTTCATCTTCATCAATCCTCACATTGAGACCTGCCTCACTTTATGGAGTAAATGATATAAACCAGTACTAGACTACCTCCCCAAAGTTGCTTGGCACAGATCGTTAGTGAAACAAGAATTTATCACAATATAGGTGAAGCAATTCATGTGCTAACAACTATTTTGGATGGTTGCTATTGTTTTGTTGAATCCCTAAAACATTTTCATTTCCTTCATCCATTCGAGTGCATACTTTTCTGTCCACATCACCAACCATGAGAGTAACATCTTATCCATCCATAAAAATTATCCCCACCATTCACTGACATCAGCTAAGTGTCCACAAAAATTTGCCAATATCACCAGGTATTGGTCTATCCATGGTCAACAATATCCATGTCTACCAATTTCTAGGTTCACATTGTTAGTTGTTTAGGTCCATGTCTTAGTTTTCTAGGTCCACATTGCCACTATCAGGGTCCATCATCATAGTTGAGTCGCAGTCCATGTTATAGCAATAGCATCTAGGTCCAAAGCATCTAGATCCACATTCACATTGATCCCATCTTGGCCATGTACAAATGGCCACCAAAAAGGTGACTTGTTCACTTGATAACCTTCATAGGTGTATAGGAATCATCCGTATCAATTATAATTTTATTTAACTATAATAAAATCAATATTAATTAAAATCAAGATATTAATAATAAATTAATTATAATATGATTTTAAGTATAACATAATCAATTAATTAATTATAATATGATTTAACTATAATAAAATTAACATTAATTATAATCAAAATATAATCAATCAATTAATTATGATCAAATTATAATATAATCAATTAATTATAATATAGTCAGAGTATCACCCATCAATCAAAATAATGATATAAAAAAATTTGAAATACTATCCATGCATGGGTTGACAAACAATCTATCCAAATAACATTGGTCTTTCTCTTATATGTTGAGAAGTTTTAAACCATTGAGCTCCTATTAAGAGTTTTGCCTACAAGGATTTAAACTTGATTCTCCTAAGGCTTTGATATAGGCCAACCAGAAAACATCAAAATTTAAATGTAAACTAGATTTGACGGGTCCCCAATTTTGGGGCATGTAGTGCGACAGTCACAACAAATGGTGACTCTGTTGGGAGATACTCTTGAGCTTTTCAGATAAATAATCTGGTATAAAAACAATAAAACCAAATATCAGAGAAATTTACATCATCTAGCAATATCCATAGAAAATGGTGTGAACAAATTCAAATGAAAATAGATGACCCATTAGATTTTGTTTGGTGTGTGAATTGTGATTCATTTGGCATTCTTGAAACAATTCAGATTCTATCATTTGTTTTGTATTTAGGCTATAGAATATCACTAATTAAAAATGTGCCTCTACATTGCTCCACTTCCAGTCAAGCATCTATAGCCCTAATGGAGATGAAATTTATCTCTTCTAGACCTTGATGTATTGCCAGATAGGCATCTATAACTCCTAGTAGAGATTGTTTAAATCACCCAGGCATGAGATGGCTTTTGTATATTTTTTTTCTTTTTCTTTTTTAATTTTTATTTATTAAGTATTTAATTACTTTGCAAAATTTGTATGCCAACTGGGTCAGAGACCACTTAAGGCTAAATATGAAGTGTATTAGATTTTTACCTTAATTTGTAAACCAAAATGACTTCATCCTTCAAGATTTCAAAGACTACCCCTTTAATGTAGTGAGTTATATGTGGATCTTCAGCAAAATGTATCATTGTTCCAAAATACACCATCTTAGTCCAAAATATAAGCATGATCACTAAATATGTCCTTTTCCTTAATTCCGCATGATTCCAAACTAGGTCATCCATCCTACATGACAAAGGACCACTATCAACAAAGAAACCAGGAGTTAGTAGTTATCACCAAACACTATCTCAATCAGAGGTACCAAATCAAAGTGCACTTGTGAAAATGATAAATAAAACTAAAAAATAAACCAAAACCTAACCTAATGTGAACTAACAAGAAAGAAAATAGCAAAATATTGCAAAATAAGAGATTATGTACAAAAAAATTCCGAATGCTAAATGTAAAAACATGAAAACCAAAAATCTATATACAATAATATACAAGCATGGTACAAATGATGAAAGAATTTAGTTGTTTCATGTGTGAAAGTAATGCTTGAGAAATTCCCCATTAATAGGTAAAAAAATGTCCTCCCCGCTCAAAGTTTTCAATCAAAAAGTATTTTCTCCAAGAATTTTTAAGGACCAAGCCAATGATAGTCAAATTTATTATGCTCACCTTTTTTCATGTGCCTTATCCCATAATAAATCCAATTCAAATATCTCAAATACCTTAATCTTAGCTCTTTTGTTAAACCATATTTTAACAATATCGTGATGTTTACTAAAATGAAGTAAAACACCCTCTTATTTTTTTTAATCTAAATGCATAAGGTGAGTGAGATGAGCTTCAATTTTATCATCAGTTTGAAGGTATTCCTTTATGAATTCTAAAGTTTACAATTTAATATTTGAAGGAAAAATTGGATCCTAACCATACACTAAATGATAATATGATGTTCCTATGGATTCTTTAATTCTTATTTTATTTGCCCATAATGCAAATTTCAATTTATTATGTCAATCCCGAAGATTCTGTTCAAGCAATTTCTTAATAATTGACAAAAATTTCTTATTTGATGATTTGACTAAGCCATTACCATGGAAATAATAATTAGAATAAAATTTGATGCTCACCTTGTTTTTGTATGCCCATTCTACAAAACAAAATAAATTAAAAGTAGGACCATTATCACAAACAATTGAATATGATATTCCAAACCTAGTCACAATATGTTCTTCTAGAAATTGAATAACAACCTCAGTAGTGCAATTCTTGGTGGGAATAACTTCTGTCCATATAGTACAATAGTCATAGGTAGTGAGGATGAACTTATGGGAAGCTCAAGAATTAGGGTTTATGACACCTAAAAATCTAAGCCTCACTAAGCAAAATATCTCATCTCAATTACAAGTTGTAATGGCATAGATGCGTCTCTCCCTATTAGCAGCAAGTTGATAAGTATGGCAAGAAGGTACATGGAAATGGATATATTTAAATATGTGTCAAAAATAGTAACTAGATCTCAATATTTGGTGTGCCATGGTATTTTTAGAACCTAAAATCACAAGGATATGGAAGCAAATAGGCGTACTGGGTGCGATGCAAACAAAAGCATATGAAACGCTAAGTCCTATGAATGAAGATGGACTAAAGTGCATGAAAAGGGAAAACAAACGAACTGAAACGAGATATAAAGCAAATGAAAAGTGCAGACATTTATTTTATTTATTTTTCTTTGAGATTAGGTTACAATATGTCTCCTTCCTTTTTAGGGACTAGGAGCGTTAGATATAGTTTTTTTGCACCATGGATGGTACGCTCCCCTTCGGGATCTTTTGCGTGCCAACATTTGAAATGGGTGGGACAAAAATCATCACCGCTTGTGTGAATGCACCTATAGTTCCTTGCTATCCCTCCGGTGTCTAGATCCTATGTTTAGAGAAACAACAAACGATTAATAGCACCTGTGGATGGAGGGAAACATGCAATCCTCAAGGCTTCCGGTTAATACATGCATGAAACAATTAAAATGGCAATCAAATCATGTCATAATAAGATGAAATTTGGACAAAAGTATGCAAACACCATCATGAACACACTGTGAAAGGAACAGTTGAGAAATCTATTGTATATTTCTAATCGCTCTGGGGTGCGATGATTAGGACTGTCATAAAACGTCAGAAAGCAACCTCCTAAATGTACCATCCAGAGGCCTCCAAAACACCTGTAATGTTGGGGTTAGGCAAAATGGGGAATTTTGAGACGACCCAGAAGGTTGGATTTTGCATATTTGGCCCTGATCGCCTTATATCTAAAATGGTTCCCTGTATGTTAGTGAAAGCGAATAGCAATGAAAACACAATCAAAACTCATTAGAATGGCATGAAATTTGAATGGCAATATATATGAAAGACATAAAATAAGATGCAAAATAAATAGTGAAGAAATATGCTACAAATTTCTAATCGCTCTGGGGTGGTGCGATTAGGACTGTAGAAGTGCAGGGGGCGCCCGGGGGCAGGATGCCCACCGTTTGGAGCTTGGTTTCGACAGCAATCCACTTGGGATGGGTCCAAAAACTCCTAGGGGGTTGTGTAAGAAAATTGGGTGGGGTATTATGGAAAAATGTTTAGGTTTTGGGTCTGTATTGCGATTCCAATGCTCACCCAATAACCTCCCTTTCGAAAGATAAATCAAGGATGTAAGAAGCACAAGTGAGGGGTGAGGATGTAATTCAGCAACACTCCATTGCTCCAAATGCTCCTCCTCTATTATTTTTTGGGGTGAGAAGACTCACCATTTTATAGACCTGAGGGTCTCTTGTGAATGAGCATGCAGAGGCACCACTTGGCCATCATGCCTTGCTAGGGGAGAGAAGATTCCTCCTTGATCAAGGGCTCCATGACTGCCTCTTTGAGCTCAAAAATTCTCACTCGCACTCCCATGCATTGAAGGTGGAGTTGAGTGGCGGATCTGAGCTGCCATTTGTCAAGGTTTGACATTTTTCCCATCAAACTTGCTATTTGCCCCACCTTGGAGCGAATACTACTAATCGTTCCAGGGTGGGACGAATACCAGTTTGTAATGATCCCAGGGTGGAACGAATATGGAGCAAAGTGCCTGAAAGGTGCCAAATTGACCTTTAGCCTTCCAAAATTATTTTGGGAGTGGTTAGGACCACTGTTTAACCTCTGGAGGCTGCCCTAGGGGCTATGTATGTCATTTCGATCAATTCTTGTCATCACATAATCGAATGGGTGTTGTTTTGGTGTCTACAGATGCCTCTTTTTGGGATGCGCTGTGTGGCACGATGCTAAGAAAAAATAGATAACCAAAGCACTAATGATTAAGTTTTCTTGGTAACCTAACCAAATTTTGATGCCCCAATTATGGAAAGGGCATGTATTCTTGAATCCTTGCTTCAGACAAGCTAAGGAGATTAATTCAAGTGTTAACCTTTTTTAGTGAGTTGTTAGTTGATCTTGGACATTGTCCAGTCATGAATAGGCAAAGGGTGCAACCTTTTGTCTATGGGAAACTTGAGTTCATGATTCTAGAATGCCAAGTGTTTGATTAGCTTGTGATGATTGCTTGTTTGCTACCCCAAGTAGAAGCGTGATTTTCTTTGTCAATGATTCTTTGAATGCATGCCATTTTCTTGATTGGGTGTGTATTTGTTGATTGGTGACTAAGTGTGACTACCCCCTCAAGTGAAGAATCGATGAAGGAATGACCGAAATGAGAAAAACAATGAGTCGCTTGACCCAAGATGAAATTTGTAAGGGTGTCTTCAGTTGTTTTTCGTTGAATGCTTATACAGTTTCTGAATAATCTTAGCTATTTTTGGTGGGTTTTAACCCTTTTTGTGACGCTTATTGGGTCTGAAATTGTCAAAAATCCATCTTCCCGTAGAGCGGTCTAGCTATGGTAGCCTTCTTAGGGAGTAGGATATTGATAATTTTTGGGCCCGACGTTTTTTTTGTATGCCAAGAATCGCAGGCACAAAGGCGCTTTTGTTTGGCAGTTTTATTGTTGTTTTTGGGTGGGTTTGGACCCTTTTTGTGACGCTTATTGGGTTTGAAATTGTCAAAAATCCATCCTCCCGTGGAGCGGTCCAGCTATGGTAGCCTTCTTAGGGAGTAGGATATTGATAATTTGTGGGCTTGACGTCATTTTTGTATGCCAAGAATCACAAGTGCAAAGGTGCTTTTGTTTGGTAATTTTATTGTTATTTTTGGGTGGCTTTGGACCCTTTTGTGACACCTTTTGGGGATGAAATTCTCCAAAATCCTTCCTCCCGTGGAGCGGTCCGGCTATGGTAGCTTTCTTAGGGAGTAGGATAGTGAGTATTTGTGACCCCAACATAAGTTTTGGATGCCTTGAAGCACAGGCACCAAGGTGCCTTTGCTCGACAGTTTTATTTCTTTTTTTAGTGCATTTTGGATGCAATTTTTGTTGTTTGTGATTTTCTTGCTCTCTAATCGTCCCAGGGTGGGATGATTACCAGTTTTGTAATAGTACCAGGGTGGTATGAGCACTAACTAGAGCGATCATACCATTGTGGAATTATTATAGGCCTAAAAGCCTATATAAGGGCCAAAATTAGGTTTTGGGCTCATTTGCATTTGTTTTTTCTGGCGATTTGGAGCTGTGAGGAGGAGTTCGATTCTACGTAGCAGAGTGCTGTTAAGATTTCACGGATACCATAAGTGCATGGACCGAATTGTTGAGTGGCAGATCTGAGGCAAGACCGGTAGGTGCTCCTTCACTTTGTTTTGTTTGTTTTTATTTTACAGTTCAAAACCATAATTTATTTATTTTGTATTTCGTTTGTCTGTTTAAACTAAGATTAAAACCCTAGTTTAAGGTTTTATTTGTTGTGTTTTTGTATTTTTTGTTTTTTTGTTTAAACTAAGATCAAAACCCTAGTTTAAAAAAAAAATTATTGTGTTTTTTGTATTAAACTAGAGTTAAAAACCCTAGGTTAAAGATTTTGTTTGTATTTTGTTTTTTGTTTAAACTAGAGTTAAAAACCCTAGGTTAAATATTTTGTTGTTATTTTGTTTTTTGTTTAAACTAGAGTTAAAAACCCTAGGTTAAAATTTTGTTGTTATTTTATTTTTTTGTTTAAACTAGAGTTAAAAACCCTAGGTTTAAAATTTTGTTGTTATTTTGTTTTTTGTTTAAACTAGAGTTAAAAACCCTAGGTTTAAAATTTTGTTGTTGTTTTGTTTTTTTGTATTAAGTTTAAACTAGAGTTAAAAACCCTAGGTTAAAATTGTTGTTGTTTTTGTTGATTTTTTGTGATGTTTAGTTTAAACTAGAGTTAAAAACCCTAGGTTAAAATTTTGTAATTTGTTTAAACTAGAGTTAGAAACCCTAGGTTTAAAATCTTGTTGTTTTTTTTTTTTTTGTTGCTTGTTTAAACTAGAGTTAAGAACCCTAGGTTAAAAATTTTGTTTTTTTGTTTAAATTAGAGTTAAAAACCCTAGGTTGAAATTTTGTAATTTTTTTAAACTAGAGTTAAAAACCCTAGGTTTAAAATTTTGTGTTTTTTTTTTTTGTTTAAACTAGAGTTAAGAACCCCCGGTTAAAAATTTTATATTTTTGTTTAAACTAGAGTTAAAAACCCTAGGTGAAAAATTTTGTTTTTTTGTTTAAACTAGAGTTAAAAACCCTAGGTGAAAATTTTTGTTTTTTTGTTTAAACTAGAGTTAAAAACCCTAGGTTAAAAATTTTATTGTTATGTTTACACTAGGGTTAAAAACCCTAGGTTTAAAATTTTTGTTTTTGTTTAAACTAAAGTTAAAAACCCTAGGTTTAAAATTTTGTCGTTATTTTTTTTTATTTTTATTTTTTTTGTGTTTAGACTAGAGTTAAAAACCCTAGGTTAAAAATTTTGTTTTATTTTACATTGATTATTGATTTTTTTTTAATGTTTGTACTGTGCATTTTGTTAATGTTGCTATACAGTTTATTAAATGTTTTTGTTGTACTGTTTGTATACATTGTTGTCTAGTTGTTTTAGTGTTGTACAATTTATTTTTTTGTTGTCATGTTTTAATTTTTTTGTGTTGTTTTATTTTGCAGGTTGTGAAGAGTCGGTACCGTCAGCCGACTGTATTTTCTAATGTGCAGGAGGCGCTAACTGTGGTGGACTGAGATTTGGCTTGATGCCCTTAGGCTCAAGCAGGTGACTCGACTGGAGCATGTGGTGGGAGATCAGGCATATCTGACTGCCATGATAAATTTGTGGGATCCCCGCACCAACACTTTTCATCTCCTAACAAGGGATATGACAGTGACTCTAGAGGATGTTTATCAGATTCTACAAATTTCGATAGACGGGCTACCCATTTGGACTACTCCTTGTGATCAGTGGACAGTGGTACTGACACAGTGCTTTGGGCATGCGGTGGAGGTGGGGGTGGATGAGGCGATGGAGAGGGCAGAGGGGGACTACCTGATTGGTAGGATTTTGATGTGGTGGTGGCTGGAGAAGGGTGTGTTGGGGGTGAGGGATGCACTACTCATGACTCTTATCTCCAACATGCTTCTTCCTAACTCCTCAGGTGCGAGGTTCCCTTATAACTTGCTTGAGGTGGTGTTTAGACTTGTGGAGTGTCTGACCTCAGTGCTATTGATTATGAGGTGGGGTCAGACATTACTGGCACAAATTTATGATGAGTTGTATGAGGTCTACTGCCAGAGGTGGAAGGGGATTAGATGTAGCTACCTGTTGCAGTGCTGGGGGTGGCAACACATAGCTGTGGAGCGACCACAGGGTTTGTCGTGCACCACTTAGGCAGAGATGGTGGGTAGGGAGATTTGTTATGTGGCTCTATGGCATAGGTTGGAGGAGCATGGGCAGAGTCAGCGGTGGGCAGGTGATGTTAGTCACTACATGGATGCCTTCTCACGTCTTGCTCCTAAGTAGGTGTGCTAGCAGCCATATCGGGACTGTCCAGCTTGGCCTGAGGTAGGATAGTGGCTCCGACGGGTGCATAGGGGGAGATGGCTAATCAGGCAGCACGAGACCGAGCAGGAGTACTTCTCATATGTTTGAGTGACTTGACAGTTTGGGGTGTGCTAGAGATTTCTTGGTGAGCCCTTGATCTATCAATGTTAGGGCGATGAGAGGACTCTGGCTTGGCCGATCATTTAGCCATTGGGTGAGGATTCAGATATAGCGATTGATGTCCTAATGTGGACAACGTTAGGGTGATGACTGAGTACGACCAGTGGTGGATGATGTTATGATAGTGGGGGAAGGGGCCTCTAGGAGGTCCGAATGTGGCAGCAATAGGTGATGAGGGTGCAGAGGCACCGAGGGAGGGTTGGGGGGCTCTGCTCAATGATGCAAATATGGTGGAGGTTGATGACTTTGGTGGGGATGATTCAGGAGTTTTGAAGCAGTCGGATACATAGGACATCCCAGAGTAGTGGGTGTCAGAGCAGCATGTCGTTCCAAATATGCCTATGCCTCGGGCAGTCCTAGTGGGTATGGAGGCGAGGCTTCATGCTAAGACAACGCGATTGGAGGATCTACTGTAGATACAAGATGAGGAGCATGGGGATGTTCTGCAGGAGAGGCATATCCTATGAACTCAATTGGTAGAGCGGGAGAACATATTGGATTTGTACCACTAGTGGGATGGGGACACAGATGCTTCACGGGAGAGGGATCTCCTGGGAACTCAGTTGGCACAATGCGATGACACATTGGCTGCATACCATTGGTGAGAGGTGGATTGGGTCTGACACCGATTGGAGTTGGAGGTAGAGATTATCTGCCTTGGTGGGTAGTTACTTGAGCTCACTAGAGGTGGGTCATCCCATCATATGAGAGGTAGTGAGACTGAGCAATCTGCATCATCTTGTCATAGGCAGTTGGGTGAGGGTAGCGCTAGTGGGTGTGATGCAGGGGCTGGTAGCAGCTGCCTTGAGAGGTCTCATAGGACCCATACCACTGGGGGTAGTTCCAATCGCACCGATCCTGCATGATCATGGTGGCCAACTCCGTAGGCTTGGGGTTTTTGATTTTTTGATTTTTTTGTGAGGTCCAAGGACCGTTTTATTATATCCTACAGGCATTTTGGCGATATATATACATGACTGTCTTTTTGTTTATACACTTGTCATGTTTTATTGTTACTGTTATGCACATTTATTTACATTGATGTATGCATGTGTTATTATGAATGCGATGTTTCTATTTATATGATGTATGCATATGGAATGGATGAAATGAGTTGTTGATAACTTGGTGGTGGCATTAAAGAATGTACAAGATTTACTGGATTTTTGTACTATGTAATGACTGTGCATGTGTAATATATATATTTTTTGTTTTTATTTTTTGATGGTGATGTAAGAATGGAATGTACCACAGGTGTTCTAGAATGTAGTTAAGGTTTTTTTGAGACTCAAATGTTTTAACTAACTAGCCAAGACTGTACATTTATCTTACAATACTTTTGAATAAGGTACAAATCAGACTTGAGTTTGACCAAGTTATTTCACATCCCTGTGTGTGCGATTGAATTCGTTTATGTGGTATTTGTTAGGATACCACTAGTTCCATATAGGCTATCAACCAAACCTGTATTGAGGATCACCTAATTAGCTCCACTAACTCCTTTGTATTTTGTAAGATTAATCTACAGTGCAATCTAGGATACCATAAGCTAGCTCATCCACATGCAAACATTGGTCTACACACACGCAAAGCTAATGTGATAGGCATATCGTCATGCGTTTAGGATACCACCATTTCCAGGTAGGCTATCCACCAAACCTGTAATGAGGATCACCTAGATGGTTTTTTGAATGCTGAGAATTCCAAGGATTCAAGCTCAGGCGCCTTTTGGTTGCTCAACTTGTTGGGATACTTGCTCTCTTACGTAGTGATGAAAATCACTGTTTGTTTTTTTTTTTTTGTTTTTCTTGTTGAGCAATGGGTTTGAGTAGTGGTGATAACCACTTATATTATTTGATTTTTGATTTTGCATTTGGATTTCAAATATGATCTCATAGGTTGTTGGCTTGTGAATGGCATTGATCCTGTTTGGATTTGGGGATGACTACCCATCCTGTTCAGGGACGTGTAGTATGAATCCTTACGACTTGGGGGACCAAAGGTGATTGGGGATATTATTATGTAATGGCATTGATCCTTTTGGCCTTGGGGATGACTACCCATCCTGTTCAGGGACATGTAGTATGAATCCTTACGACTTGGGGAACCAAAGGTGATTGGGGATATTATTATGTAATGGCATTGATCCTTTTGGCCTTGGGGATGACTACCCATCCTATTCAAGGATGTGTAGTACGAATCCTTACGACTTTGGGGATCAAAGGTGTTTTTGGATTTTGGCTAGTGGTGAAAACCATTGTTTATTATGGGGAATTGGATGGGGAAGAGCGTGTCCTTTTGTCAATTCTCAGCATTCTTGAACCATTCACACAAGGGGATGAACAGGCTAACCTTTCACCTATGATACCCTAAATTGCTTTGTAGGTTTCATCTTCCGTTCACACAACTTGGGAATTTTTATGTGTTTTACCTTGTGTGGGGATTCTACGTAACAAGGTGTGATCCAAGTAAAATGTTACCTTTGTAAAATCTGTCTGACTGTGTCTAGCTTTTGACTAAAAATCTAAAGACAGTTGAATGATGAAAAACCCTAATGACCTTAGTGGACAACTGATTATAATATGGCAAAAATGCAAAGGGCATTATTTGGATGGGTGTTGTTTACAGAATGGACTGAATGTGGAAAATGATGGAACTGTCGAGCAATTATAGTCTATGGTGCTTGTGACATGTCTAACCAACAAATATGCAATGTATGTATGCGATGCCTAATGCAGTTTATTATTTTTTTGTGTTTCTATTTTTAAGAGTATGCATGGAAGTGACATGCAATTTTTTTGTTATTTTTTATTATCATTTGTTTTTGTTTGTTTTTGAATATTTTTTTTTGACCAAGCGATTGTGGGAACCCTTGGAGCTTTTGGTTTGACCAAAGAGTTTATGGATACCTTTGGGGCGTTTTGGGGTTGACCAAGCGATAGCTGGCATCCTTGGAGATTTTGGTTTGACCAAAGGGATTATAGATACCTTTGGGGCATTTTGGGGTTGACCAAGTGATAGCTGGCATCCTTGGAGCTTTTTAGGTTGACCAAGCAATTATGAGAATCCTTGGAGCTTTTTGGGTTGACCAAGCGATTTTTGGAATCCTTGGAGCTTTTGGGGTGGGCTATGGCTCTCTAAATGTGGAATGGCCTCAAATGACTGATGTTCAAGGGTTCTAGTTCCTTGATTCCTTCAAGAGAGGTGAGCTTGTATGTTCTAGGTCCTATTTTACTGTCAATTACATAGGGACCTAACCAGTTTGCCATGAACTTGTCCCTTCGATGGGGTGGAAAGTTAGGATTTTTTTGGTTCTCTTTTAAGACCAAGTCACCAACCTGAAAGTCCCTTAGATGAACTTTCATGTTGTATGCTTTTTTAAGTCGCTCTTGATAAATACGTAAATTCTTGAGATCATTGATGCATCTTTCATAGAGCAACATAATCTGGTCTAACTGGTCCTGCCACACATTGTCATCATCGATGAACTCTTGCATTGATATGCACAGGGAATGTATTTCCAACTCGAGAGGCATGACTTCCTCGAAGCCATACACCAGCAAAAATGGAGTTACCCCAATGGGTGTCCGAATGCTAGTGTGATAAGCCCAAAGAGCAAGTAGGATTTGAATGTGCCAATCCTTATGACTATCTATGACCATATTTTTAAGGATGACAACTAGCATTTTTTTTTATGCCTTTGCTTGCCCATTTTCCTGCAGATATCAAAAAACTATGCTAAAAGTGGTACTTTTTTGTTAAAGCATGCATGTATTTCTTCTTAAACGATGTCCTATTATCTGAGATGATCTTTGATGGAATACCAAAATGACATATGATGTTATGTAAAATAAACTCCGCAATGTGGGTCCCAGTCGTAGAGGTAAGTAAAATTGCTTCCACCCACTTGGTGAAGTACTTTGTGCTCGTTATGATAAATGTGTGATGACTTGATGATGCAGGGGAGATATTTCTAATTAGATCTAAGCCCCACTACAAAAATGGCCAAGCCGATTGGATCGACTGCAAGGCCTAAGAAGGTACGTGTGTCAAATTAGCATGGTGTTGACATTTCATGCACTTCCTTACATATGCTCAACAATGTCACTCTAAATATGGCCAATAATATCCCATGCGGAGAATGCACTTTGTGATGGCCATACCGCTGAAGTGGCCACCACATGTACCATCGTGTGCTTGGGTGATCGCCCAAGCAGACTCCTACTGGTCCAAGCAACAAAGGAGGATTCCTTCATAGCTCCAACGGTACAAAATGTCTCCTAGCAAGACATGTTTTGCCACTTTCTATTTGAATGATATTTTTGCAGTGTGCGTCAATCCAAGTGGGAGATTAACTAGCTTGAGGTAGTCTCTTATAGGTGTGTACCAATCTTGCTGATCAGAAACCTCGATGGTATGAATTGCCAATCCCTCTTGAAGTTCGTCCCTAGCAAAAGCTGAGTGGGAATGAACTTGTAAAAATAGCATTGTGTTGCTATCAAGGGGAAAAAGGGAGAACAAGGACCCCCAATTGGCATAATTCAGGCTATCATGGATTCAAGTGAACCTATCTTGAGATGGTTCAATCTGGATTAGGTGGATTCCTGGCATTATGTCAGAGCTTGCACACTCCATCATGGATTGCGATAATGTTTTGACTTGAATGGTTGTCATTTCACCAGAAGGGTCTTGTAGGATTAGTGACCCCAAGGAGGCCATAGTGTCTATAAAATGATTTGATGATCGAGGGAGTGCCTCGATGTCGTACCATTCAATATTTGTCAGTAATTTTTCCACAAGGGCTTTGTAGGCCTGTAGAACTGGGCATTTGCATTGGAATACCCCTTTTACTTGGTTGATAATTAACAACGAATCACCAAATATGTTCAAGCATTTGATGTTCATGGTGATGGTTGTGTGAAGACCTATGAGCAAGGCTTCGTATTCAACATTATTGTTGGTGCATAGGAAATCAAGTTTAAATGATAGAGGCATTGGAGCCCCTTGTGATGTGAATAATATGATTCCCGCACCAACCCCTTTCTCACATTTAGAACCATTAAATAATAAGGTTATGTCGGCCTATGACTCAGGATCATTAGAATCAGGTGATTTTGAGACATGGAAGACTCCATCATTGGGTAGATCTACAGTTAGAGGTTGATCTTCTTTGATATGAGCCTCTGCTAGTTGATCAGTGATGACTTGACATTTTATGGACTTCTGTCCAATGAATTCGATGTCAAACTCCATCAACAACATGATCCATTTCACCGTGCGGCTACTATGATAAGTACAACTCATCATGTACTGCAATGGATTCTCCTTAGACACAACATATGTTGTATTTCTTAGCATGTAGTGGCGTAGCTTTTTGGTGGCAAATACCACCGCTAAACATAGCTTCTCAACATATGCATAGTTAAGTTCATAACTGACCAAGGTGTGGCTAAGATAGTAAGTAGCCTGTTCTTTATGTAGTTCATTTTTTTGGGCTAGCATTATGCCCAGTGCCACCTCAGTGGCTGAGATGTATAAATAGAACGACACTCTTGGTCTAGGTGGTGCCAATACTGGCAGTGAAGCCAAGTATTGTTTAATGTTGTCGAAGGCTAACTGACACTCGTCATCCTAGTGAAATGCTACCCCCTTGTGTAATAATTTATTCATGGGTCGGCACTTGTCAGATAGTTGCGCTATGAAGCACTTGATTGACACGACCTTTCCCTGCAAGCTTCTGAGCTACTTGATGGTGGTTGGGGGAAGCATTTCAAGGATTGCCTTGACTTTATTTGGATCTGCCTCGATGCCTCATTTTAAGATTATGAAACCCAAGAGTTTTCCATAGGTGACAAAAAATACGCACTTCTTGGGTTTTAGTCTGACTTTGTGTTTGATGAGGTGATCGAGGATCTTTCTTAAGTCATCAAGATGATCTAAACACAAAAAAGATTTGGCCAAAAAAACATCCATATAATCTTCCAAATTTTTATGCATGTGATCATGGAAGATGTATGTCATAGCACATTGGTAGGTGGTTCCAGCATTTTTAAGGCCAAAGAGCATTACCTTATAACAAAATTTCCCCCAAAGCATTGTGAACATTGTTTTGAGCTGATCGTCGATATTGATAAAAATTTTATTGTATCCCAAGAAACCATCCATGAGTGAAAGCATTTCATAGCTTGTTGTAGTGTCTACCAATGCATCGATGCTAGGCAAGGGGAAATCATCCTTGGGACTCACTTTGTTTAAATCTAAAAAATTAGTGCATATGCAAATCCTCCATTTTGGCTTCTTGACGGGTAACATGTTGGACAGCCATGGTGGGTAATCCACGCAAATGACAAACTGTGCATCTAAAAACTTTTGTAGCTCATATTTGACCATTAAGGCTACTGTTGGATGCATCTTACATAGTTTTTCTTGACTGGCTTGATTATCGGATCAAGCGTTAGATTATACATAACTAGATGCGGGTCTAGCCCCAACATGTCTTTGTAGGACCATGCAAAAACCTCCTTCTTCTCTTTGAGAAGGGTAATGTAATCGACTTGCTATTTGGGGGATAGGCTTACCCCCAACTTGATGATTTGCAGATTCATTGGATCAGAGTCGATGTCTACATCAGTTGTTTCTTTGACTGACATGTGGGACCCATCCTCCAACTGGTGTGGAGTTGGGATAAGGTGGATATCATTTGCTGAATTTATATCTACGTTTGGAACGTCGGGTTCCTTTTCAACATGGAAGATATCCTGAGTTGGTCCTGGGGTGAAATGAAGCATCTCACCACAATGCTAGTACTCTGATGGAGATGGTGGCGAGTTAGAGTTGTCCCAGTCTATGGCATCTAGGTTTAGATACAATGGTCATGTTGGGTCGACTAGATTATGGATGGGGGTAGTTAAGTCAGTGAAGATCATGTTGATGAAGTGTATTTGGTCTCCATTACTGCGTGGGTGGTGACTTGGACATCCTTAGTGATCTCTGTGCTCCGGATCTAGATTTTTGGGTATTAGAACAAATGGATCGGCCCTATGTGTAGATAAAATGATAGGGTCTACCCTTGGCACTGATGGCTCTATAGGGTCTCTAGACGGAGGGTGCTCTCTATATGCTTGAAGTGGCAGGTGTAGTAGTTGGTCCAACTGTGCTTGGTTTAGGTGCCACCTATGCCTTGGCCCCATGTTTAGTTGTTCAAACATATCATCAATGTCCATGGGGTATTGCTGCTACTACATATGGTTGAGATATGCCATCTTAGTCTCATATTCATAATCATTATCAGATATCCATAGGCCTTCATCGGCTTCGATAACTATTTGCGACATGTGGGCTCACTCTGCTTGAGTAAGTTAATTTTGTCCCATTAGGGTTGTTTCACTCTTTATGGGAGGAATTGATTCTCTTGAGGTGGAAATTGCTCGATTGGAGCACTCAATGGGAACATTATCATGAAGTTCTCCTGATAGTCATCTATGGGCATCACTTGCGAGTGATTTCTATCGGACTTGAAAGGGTTCCAGGGTGCTACCTCATACTCTGACTCATCTTCTAAAGATCCTTCTTGGACTTGTATATATCCCTCTTGGAGGCAAGTTATTGAACTTTCCCATTTCTATATAAAATGGTAGGAGTTGTGCAGGCCCACAATGTTGGTTGTTAACAATGGGAGATAATCCCCCAATATACAAAATCTTTAACCTAGGGTTTTTAACTCTAGTTTAATACAAAAAACACAATAAAAACAATTTTTTAAACTAGGGTTTTGATCTTAGTTTAAACAACGCAACACAAAATACAAAAACACAACAAATAAAACTTTAACCTAGGGTTTTAACCTTAGTTTAAACAGAAAAATGAAATACAAAATAAATAAATTACGATTTTGAATTGTAAAATAAAAACAAATAAAATAAAGCGAAGGAGCACCTACCGGTCTGGCCTCAGCTCCACCACTCGAAGATCCAGTCCATGAAATCATGGTATCCATGAAATATTGATAGTGCTCTACTACATAGACTCAAACTCCTCCTCACAGCTCCAAATCTCCAGAAAAAACAAATGCAAATGAGCCCAAAACCTAGTTTTGGCCCTTATATAGGCTTTTAGGCCTGTAATCATTCCACCATGGGATGAGCACTCTAGTTATTTATTGTACCACCCTGGGATGATGAAAAAACTAGTATTCATCCCACCCTAGGATGATTATAGAGCAATAAAATCACAAACAACAAAAACTGCATCCAAAATGCACCAAAAAAAGCAATAAAACTGTCGAACAAAGGCACCTTTGCACCTGCGCTTCAAGGCATCCAAAACCAATGTTGGGGTCACAAATCATCACTATCCTACTCCATAAGAAGGCTACCATAGCCGAACCGCTCCATGGGAGGAAGTATTTTCAAGAATTTCATCCCCAAAAGGCATCACAAAAAGGGTCCAAACCCACCCAAAAATAGTAGTAAAACTGCCGAACAAAAGCGCCTTTGCACTTGCGACTCTTGGCATACAAAACCGATGTTGGGCCCACAAATTATCAATATCATACTCCCTAAGGAGGCTACCATATCCAGAATACTCCATGGGAGGACGGATTTTTGACAATTCTAGACCCAATAAGCGTCACAAAAAGGGTTAAAACCCACCAAAACTAGGTCATATTGTTCGAAAACTGCATAAGCATTCAACGGAAAACAACTAAAGACACCCTTAAAAAATTCATATTAGTTCAAGAGACTCATTAATTTTCTTATTTCGGTCATTCTATCATTGATTCGTCGCTTTAGGGAGTAGTCACACTTAGTCACCAATCAACAAATACACACCCAATCAAGGAAATGGCATACATTCAAAGAATCATTAACGAAGACAATTACACTCCTACTTGGGGTAGTAAACAAGCAATAATCACAATCTGATCAAAAATTTGGCATTCTAGAATCATGAACTCAAGGTTCCTATAGACAAAAGGTTGTGCCCTTTGCCTATTCATGGCTGAACAATGTCCAAGATCAAGTAACACCTCACCGAAAAAGGTTAACACTTGAATTAAGCTCCTTAGCTCATCAAAATCAAGGATTCAAGAATGCGTGCCCTTTCCATACTTTGGGCATCAAAATTTGGTTAGGTTACCAAGAAACCTTAATCATTAGTTCTTTGGTTATCTATTTTTGCTCAGCACTGCACCACGCACAACACATCCCAAAAAGGGGTATCTGTAGACAACAAAACAACACCAATATAATTATGTGATGACAAACATTGATTGAATTGACATACATAGCCCCTAGGGTAGCCCCCAAAGGTTAAACAGTGGTCCTAACCACTCCCATAGTAGTTTTGGAATGTCATAGGTCAATTTTGCCCCTTTCAGGCACTCTGCTCCCTATTCGTTCCACCCTGGGATGATTACAAACTGGTATTTGTTCCACCCTAGGATGATTAGTAGTGTTCACTCCAGGGTGGAGCGAATAGTAGGTTTTATGGGAAAAAGGTCAAACCTTGACAAATGGTAGCTCAGATCTACCACTCAACTCCACCTTCAATGCATGGGAGTGTGAGTGAGAATTTTTGAGCTCAAAGAGGCAGTCATGGAGCCCTTGATCAAGGAGGAATCTTCTCTCCCCTGGCAAGGCATGATGGCCAAGTGGCACCTCTGCATGCTCATTCACAAGAGACCCTCAGGTATATAAAATGTTGAGTCTTATCCCCCTGATAAAATAATAGAGGAGGAGAATTTGGAGTAACGGAGTGCTACTGAATTACATCCTCACCCCTCACTTGTGCTTCTTACATCCTTGATATCTCTTTCGAAAGGGAGGTTATTGGGTGAACATTGGAAGCGCAATCCGGACCCAAAACCTGAACATTTGGCCACAATACCCCACCCAATTTTATGACACAAATCCCTAGGATGTTTTTGACCCATCCCAAGTGGATTGGTATCGAAACCAAGCTCCAAATAGAAAGCGTCCTACCCTTGGGCACCCCCGCACTGCTGTAGTCTTAATCACCCCACCCCAGAGTGATTAGAAATTTGTAGTAGATTTCTTAACTATTTATTTTGCATATTATTTTATGTATTTCATATATGCTGCAATTCAAATTTCATGCCATTTTGATGAGTTTTGACTGTGTTTTCATTGCTTTTCGCTTTCACTAACATACAAGGAGCATTTTTGGATACAGGTGTGATCGGGGCTGAATTTGCAAAATCTGACCTTTTGGGTCATCTCAAAATGCCCCATTTTGCCTAACCCTAAATTTGTAGGTGTTTTGGAGGCCTCTGGATTGGACATTTAGGAGGTTGCTTTCTGACATTTTATGACAGTCGTAATCGTTCCACCCCGAAGCAATTAGAAATCTACAGCAGATTTCTTGACTTTTCCTTTTGCAATGTGTTCATGATGGTGTTTGCATACTTCTATCCAAATTTCATATTATTCTAACATGATTTGATTACTATTTTAATTGTTTCATGCATGCATTAACCAGAGGCCTTGAGGATTGCATGTTTCCCTCCATTCGCAGGTGCTATTAACCGTTTGTTGTTTCTCTGAATGCAGGATCTCAACACCGGAGGGATAGCAAGGAACTACAAGCACATTCATGCAAGTGGAAGTGATTTTTGGCCCACCCATTTCAAATGTGGGCACACGAAAGATCCCGAAGTGGAGCGTACCATCCGTGGTGCAACAAAACTATATCTAACGCTCCTAGTCCCTAAAAAGGAAGGAGACGTATTGTAACCTTATATCAAAGAAAAATCAATAAAAGAAGGGTTGCACTTTAAATTTTCTTTATATCTAATTTCAGTTCATTTGTTTTCCCTTTTCATGCACTTTAGTCCTTCTTCATTCATAGGACTTAGCGTTTCGTATGCTTTTGTTTGCATCGCACTCGGTACGCCTATTTTCTTTCGTATCCTCATGCTACCTCATACTCTGACTCGTCTTCTGAAGATCCTTCTTGGACTTGTCTATATCCCTCTTGGAGGCAAGTTCTTGAAATTTCCCCTTTCTCGATCAAAGGGGAGGAGTTGTGGAGGCCCACAAGGTTGGTTGTTAACAATGGGAGATAATCCCCCAATATACAAAATTTGTCTGGTTTGGTGGGTAGCCCAAAGGGACAATAGTGTCGATGGGGAGGCGAGGTCTCACCATGTCCTGCATGGACTCAAGCATGGGTGTTGCTACAATGTTCCACACTAGATACTCCCCCATACCTGTATTTGCCATCTCAACGGTGATAGTTTGTGATTGAGGGGGAGGGAATGGGAGTTCTTCCTGAGTCCACTCCATGTCGGGTGAACTAAGCACCTCGAATTCCATTCGGCTAGGCACATCTTAGATAGAGATGGTTGAGACTAATGGTGGTGCCTCTTCTAGGGGTTTCTTCCCATTGTCCTTCGATGTGGCCACCGTAGGTGGCATTGTTGGTGAAGGACCATACGATGAATATGGACCCGACTAGGGATTTGAGGTACTTAATAGCGGGGATGTATGTGGAATCGGACCTTGTTTGGACAGATTCAATTAAAAGTCCAAATGTTTCTATGGAAGGGTTGATTGTGGCATCAGTTGCACCGCATTGCAATACTTGAAGGGCTCTAAGTCTATCGAGACCACATTCACTTGCCCTTTGTATGTGTATTTTAGGCATTGGTAGGCTATTGAAGGGACACACTTCATGTCCCTAATCCAAGGCAAGCCCAGTAAAATATTGTAGGACATATCACCTTCCAGGATGTGGCACAACGTAGGAATAATATTTTTTCCCACTTGGATGGACGGGAAAATTGTGCCAATCGTCGAGCATATTGTGTCATTGAATGCTCGAAGAGTATAGGTAGAGGCCATAATGTGAGATACTAGCAACTTGAGGTGCTTCAATGTCATTTTTGTGATTATATTGTTGGATGAGCTAGTGTCCACCAACACCCTCTTAAATGGATTTCGGTTGACTCGTGCAATGACGTGTAGGGGTGGGTCTTCCATATCACCAGTCACTGATTTTAGTTTATCTTCTCTAAAGGTGATGACTAGTTATGTACATCATTTTACATGTCCCATAAAGTTGTTGAAAGAATTTGATTCATGGGGCTATAGCTCAATGGCCTTGAGTATCTACATTAGAACCTCCCGATGGGGCGGTGATTGTTGTATGAGATCATATATGGAGAGCCTAGCTGACATGGTCCTTAAACTTTGGATAAGTTTAGTCTGAATCGTGGCCATTGGTCTAGGTGGGGGAGGTTGTGTAGGGTGTTGTTGAGGTTGTGGCATTGATGGAACCTCTCCTGTAGCTGTCGCAGGGGAAGCTATGCTTGGGTACATCTTGTTCCGAGTCACTATGTTTATCATCCCTACATACCCCTCCATGGGGTAGTTCTGTGTCACCTCATTGACGTGTAGAGTCTTTTCATGCATGTCATGGGCAGGCAGGGGTCTTTGAAGACCTCCATCTATTGATTGTTTGGTGCTATGGGATTATCCATCGCTAGCGTCTTGTTGTCTATTAGGTCTTCCACTAAGCTTTTGAATTTCCAACACACGTAAAGTTCATGTCCTCTATATCAATGAAATCTATAGTACAAGTCTTCCCTATAGCCCTTGGGTTTTGGCATTTTGGGGTCTACAAGTCGACTTTCTAGCAGGTTTATCAGGTTTTCCGCAGACAAGTGGTCAAACAAGGATTATTTAGACTCTGTGAAGGGTGTGAATTATTGCCTAGGGCGATGCTGATGATTTTTCTCTTGCCTATGATTTTCCTTTTCATAGGTGTCAAGAGGAACTACCTGATAATTAGCCTTTGGGGGCTGTGTTGCTTGTGCAGGCTTAGGTATGTTTATAGCAACTTGATTGACTGTGGCGGGTTTCAGTTGCATTGTCCAAGTTTTAGTAGTTTTGGGCAACTCTTTTTTGTGTGGCTTGGCAATCTTGCCATCCTATATCTTGATCTCCTCAATGATTATGGCTTGCACTAGGGCTTCCTCGAGAGTGGCATATTGCTACAGCTGCAATAGCATGGATATCGACCTCAAACAACTCTTCGAGAACATTTGGGTTAGGTCGGCCATGGGAGGGAGGTAAGGTAGCTTTGAAAGCAACGTCCTCCACCAATTTTCATAAGCCGCCATGGTCTCTTCTTCATATTGCTTGATGCTAGATAGGTCACTTAATGATATCTTCTTCTTGGTATTGAAGGTGAAACATTCGAGGAACATGTCCACTAGCTGGTCTAGGTTACTGATGCTATGCTTCGACAACTGGGTAAACCAATCTGAGGCAGGGCCTACGAACATGGTTATAAATATTAGAAGTAAAGCATCATTGTCCTGAATGCCAAAGAATTGGATCAGGAATCTTGTCACGTGCTCTTGGGCATCCTCATCCCCTCTAAATATTGCCAATTGAGGCATTTTAAAGTGTTTAGGGTATGGGGGTGTAGGCACTGAAGGATGCACAGGGTGACTACGGAGCTGGCATAAAGCAGGCTTTTGGGGCCTAGAAATATTGGTCTCCATAGACTCTAAGCGCTCTAGCAATGCTTTGTATGCATCAGAATATTTGATGTCTTCCTCTTTGGTTTGTTCTCATCATGAATTGCGGGGAACTTGAGGCCTATGGAGGGGCAACCAGGTAGCACCCCTCATGCCTTGGTAGGACATTTTATCCCGCTCTTCTTCTTGCTTGAATTCCTCATAGGCTTCTTGAGGAGTTCCTAGGTGTGACCTATAATCATGGGTGGGTGCCTCCGGAGGGTGCCCATCATTTGCTCTAGGGGTGGTCTCTTGCTCAGATCTATGAGGTTTTGGAGGCAACCCTTGATAAGGTTGTGGAGACCTATCTCGCACCAAGGGATTGTGCCTCTCATACAACTCTGTCCTATGCGTGCAAGGGGTTGGGACCCTCTCAGGCACAGTGTTCTAGAGCAACTCATCTATATGACGCTGAATGCACTCTTTGCTAAGGCGATACAGGTGCTCTAACTGTTGTTGGTCTTGTTCAAGCTACGTGATTTATGCTCGGTGGGTGGCATGTTTGGCAAATGCCAAGTTAATTTGTTCTATCATCTTGAGTCTAGGAGACCTAGATGCCTCCCCTACACATCTATCTTAGTCATGATGATCTGAGATCTCTATAGGTCGCTTCCCTCTATTGAGGTTAGTGGCATTCACCCAAGGCTCTAGCCTCAGTAGGTGATCTTGATAAATAGCAAGTGCGAAAGCGCATTGTTCCTACACTGTGTATTTCTCTTGAGGAATGTAGTGGTCTTCCTCATGCTCACTTTTGTATATGTGAAAGGGGCACATAGAGTTGGCTCGCCCTGTCTGAAGAGCCCTGCGCTCTAGATTTGGCCTATTGTTTCTAACAGTAATTATGGGTATAGGAGGTATGATGTAATTATGTGGCCCCTCCTTATGGACCCTATGTTGAGTGCCACATGTAAGGACTCTTCCTGAAAGGGTCTATGTTGCATGGGTGTGCCCCTCGAAGGGGTGCCTATATAGTCCCGTTCCATCATTGTATGATGTGGACTATTTTGTGGGTCAGGCCACCAAGGTGGTATGACCATGTCCTTGGGGCTATAACGGAGGTGACTTGTGCCCCCTTGTACACTTTTCATAGCTTTTGCACGTGATTGGGCTTGGCCACGGGTGTACACCATGGTGGTGTTTCTCTACAATATGTATATGTTTTTATCTTCTTTACGATTTTTTTTTTATGCTACACTAAAAAAACAGGAGCCACACAAATAAAGAAGTGATTATCTCATTTATAAATTAAAGGTGTGCCCTAGATCTGGTTTAGTGTGTTTTTATTTTGCGGCGAAAACCTTGTAAAGAAAATTTTATTGTACATGCAATATGAGGGCTCTTATGTCTCCAAAAATGGTCGCCCCTTCAATATACCACTGCCAGGCCGTTATACTGAACCTCTCAATATACCAGCCCTTATTTGAGGGAAACTATTGGTACGTGAGAGTAGAACAGTATGTGGAACATAGGCGGTACAGAAGGGGAATCACCCTATTTTTGACACCTACCATAGAATACTTATCCTCATGCTCTGGGAATCACCCCAGATACACTTGGTCAGCTTTTGTCAAGATTTACGTCTAGCAACAATAGCGATCAGGGTTATGTATGCAAAATTCAGGCCAAGGTGGTGATGAAATCCACCATTGGTCTTGATCAAGTGTTGGGGTTTTACGACCAACTCCTTGATGTTTATATTGTCACATGGTGTGTGTGGTTCTTTTTACTTGTGCAAAGAAAGAAACATGCAGTAAAATTTTCCATGCAAGCAAAGAAACAAAAAAATCACAAAAAAAGAGACAGAAAATTAGAGAGGATGTTCAGAAAACCTACCTCTTCTCTGCCCACACCATATGCCTCTGATTTTCTGCTCAGAAACTGCATAGAAAGCTAATCATCCTGGGATGGGATGAATAACATATTTGTATTTGTCAAAGGGTGGGATGAATGCCTATTCGTCCCTGTGTGGCACGAATTCCAGTCTGTATTCATCACAGGGTGGCACGAGTAGTAGTCTAGCGCTTGAAATATTAACACCTACAAGCAAAAAAATAAAATTTTGATCAGAATTTTGATCCCAAAATCAAGGGACACAGTCCCACTATGATCACCATTGAAAGCACAAGGATATGAAATCAAATAGGTGTACCGGGTGTGATGCAAACAAAAGCATATGAAACGCTAAGTCCTACGAATGAAGAAGAAGGACTAAAGTGCATGAAAATGGAAAACAGATGAACTAAAATGAGATATAAATCAAATGTAAAGTGCAGCCCTTTATTTTATTGATTTTTCTTTGATATCAGGTTAAAATACGTCTCCTTCCTTTTTAGGGACTAGGAGATTAGATATAGTTTTTTTGCACCACGGATGGTACGCTCCCCTTCGGGATCTTTCGCGTGCCCAAATTTGAAATGGGTGGGCCAAACATCACCGCAACTTGCATGAATGTGCTTTTAGTTCCTTGCTATCCCTCCGGTGTTGATATCCTACATTCAGAGAAACATCAAATGATTAATAGCACCTGCAGATGGAGGGAAACATGCAATCCTCAAGGCCTCCGGTTAATGCATTCATGAAATAATTAAAACAGTAATCAAATCATGTCAAAATAAGATGAAATTTATATAGAAGCATGCAAACACCATCATGAACACACTACAAAAGGAACAATCGAGAAATCTATTGTAAATTTCTAATCGCTCCGGGGTGGGACGATTAGGACTATCATAAAATGTCATAAAGCAACCTCCTAAATGTCCCATATAGAGGCATCCAAAACACCTAAAAATTTAGTGTTAGGCAAAATGGGGCATTTTGAGATGACCCAGAAGGTCGTATTTTGCAGATTTGGCCCTGATCGCCCTATATCCAAAAATATTCCCTATATGTTAGTGAAAGCGAAAAGCAATGAAAACACAGTCAAAACTCATAAGAATGGCATGAAATTTGAATGGAAGCATATATGAAATACATAAAATAAGATGAAAAATAAATAGTGAAGAAATATGCTACAAATTTCTAATCACTCTAGGGTGGGGCGATTAGGACTGCAGCAATGCTGGGGGCGCCCGGGGGCAGGACACTCATCGTTTGGAGCTTGGTTTCAACACCAATCCACTTGGGATGGGTCCAAAACATCCTAGGGGTTTGTGTCAAAAACATTTATGGGGTATTGTGGCCAAATTTTTAGGTTTTGGGTCCAGATTGTGCTTCCAATGTTCACCCAATAACCTCCCTTTCAAAAGAGAGATCAAGGATGTAAGAAGCACAAGTGAGGGGTGAGGATGTAATTCGGTAGCACTCTATTGCTCCAAATGCTCCTCCTCTCTTATTTTTTTAGGGTGAGAAGACTCACCATTTTATAGACCTGAGGGTCTCTTGTGAATGAGCATGCAGCGACGCCACTTGGCCATCATGCCTTGCCAGGGGAGAGAAGATTCCTCCTTGATCAAGGGCTCCATGACTACTTGTTTGAGCTCAAAAATGCTCACTCACACTCCCATGCATTGAAGGTGGAGTTGAGTTATGGATTTGAGCTGCCATTTTTCAAGGTTTGACCATTTACAAACAAAACCTGCTATTCACCCCACCCTAGAGTGAATACTGCTAATCGTCCCCAGGTGGGATGAATACCAGTTTGTAATTGTCCTAGGGTGGAACGAATATGGAGAAGAGTGCCTGAAAGGCACAAAATTGACCTCTAACCTTCCAAAACTATTTTGGGAGTGGTTAGAACCACTGTTTAACCTTTGGGGGCTGCCCTAGGGGCTATGTATGTCAATTCGATCAATGCTTATCGTCACATAATCGGATTGGTGTTGTTTTGGTGTCTACAGAACCATACCCCGTCCCATACTTACCATGAAACTCATGTAATATGTGAGTGGTTCCTTACTTATTCAAGCAACAAAGAAATATTCCTTCATGGTTTTTCCTGTACAATACACTAGATTTAATCATAAAGTTCACAAAATTTTAATGAAGATATCTTCTTTATATGGAATTAAAATGTGAAGGACACCTACATTCAAAAGGAAATAAATAATATCAATATATCATTCATCTTGCGTGACATCCTCTACATTATACTATTGAAAAGAAATCTGAGGGTCAATCTCCGCAAGTGCTTTTATCAAGCCTGTCCCTAAAATAGATTCATTGGATGGATCTCAAGATCAAAATTCTATAAGGTAGGCATCCACTTTCCTCATTTTTCACCTAGTTCATTTTGAAACAACATGGTTTTCACAAAAAGGTCAAGTATAATTCCAAAAACTCTACTATGCAAAATATAATACCTAAACTTTTTGACAGTTTTAAATAAGGTATACACTTATTTATCCAAAATGGTATATATTAAATGTGCATATTTCAAAGGTGAACTCATAAAATTAATAGGGTTTTCAGAATTACCTTCACTTTTATGAGTTAGCATGCTAGAAAATGAATGATCAGATGCACAATTATATATGAATAATGGTTTCTTGTAATAAGAAATTACCAAAATAGGTGTATTAGAAATGATATGTTTAACACCCTAAAAAGCAGTCCTATCCTCACATGTCCAACTAATATTAACATCCTTTTTTAACATATCATTCGATGGTTTAATAATTTCAGCAAATGTAGAAATGAATTTCTTAACAAAATTAATTTTCCCAAAGAATGATCTAAGCTCTTTATTACTACTCGAAAGAGCAATCTTTTGAATTACCTCTATTCTTGGAGGATCTATTGAAATACCATCTTTCGATATTACATGTCCTAACATTTTCCCCCTCAATTACTTCAAAGATACACATTTTAGGATTTAGTAAAATTCTATTTTCTCTACACATTTGAAGATATTTTCTCAAGTCATTAATATGATCTTCTCATTTCTTTGAGAAAAAAGGAATATCATATACATAAATGACTATGCATTTACCAATGAGGTATCTAAAAGTATAGTCCATGGCACATTGAAATGTAGCACTTACATTAAGCAAACCAAAAGGTATTCTCTTGTAAGAAAATGCTCCCCATTTAGTAGTAAATGCAGTCTTCATTCTATCATTAGGATCAATTAGGACCTGATTATATCTAGAATATCCATAAAGAAAGGACATCATTTCAAATCCATTAACCATTTGTAAAATGTGATCGATAGAAGTAAGATGGTAGTTATATTTTTGCAAAACTTTATTAAGGTTCATGAAATCAATGCGTAATTGAATCTCTCCAGATTTATTTCAAAAAAGAACAATGTTTACAACCCATGTGGAATGTCAAATAGGATATATAATTTTTACATCTAATAGCTTTATAACTTCCTTCTCTATGAGTGATTCTAGCACTGGGTTAATTACTCATTGTTTCTATATAAAGGGTTTAGAATCAGCCTTCAAAGGAATAGTATGCATGATAATGTTTTGATTGTATGTTTTTAGATATTCATAATTCCATACAATACAATCCATATAATCTTTAAATGTGTGTATTATTCCTTATTTTTCATGATGTGTGCATGCTTTACCAATAAGTACTTATGTGAATCTTTTTTATTTCCAATATTAAATACATCATATGCATAATTTGAATATGATATTTTGTCGCACCTTTTGATTTTGTAGTCAGTATCAATTTTTTTTCAAGTGAGATGATACCTTTTGGGATAGCATTAGTTTTCTTCATTACCTCATCTCCTTCATCTTCTTCCTCTTGTAACCATTGGTCTTCATCAATCACCTAATTTTCAAAAACACCCGAGTTAGTTACAAAGTCAAAGATGTGTCTGTCACTTTTAAATACCTATAAAATTTTAACATTGTTAGGTATAAAAGGACAAGGAAACAATTCTATTAATTTTTTTTATAATTTTTTTTATCAATGGGATTTAACATCCCTACTGCGACTGTCAAAGAATCTGCAACATGATTACTCTTGCTGGAAGTCATAGAAATGTTAAAGACTTCAAATTCATCTATTAAGTCTTTGAATCTATTTCTATAGTGATATAGCCTTTCCTCATGACATGTGTATTTCCCATTTTACTTGCCTAACAACTAATGTTGAGTCCTTTAAAACTTTTAAACATTTAATGTTCTTACTCAGAGCTAATTGTAATCCAAAAATTAATGCTTCATACTCCACTGAGTTACGTGTACATAGAAATTGTAATCTAAATGCAATAAGATAAGACTTAACTTTAAGGCTAATGAGTTCAACCTCAGCTCCACTACCCTATTTGGATTTAGATCCATCAAATTTAAGTGTCCAAAAAATATGATAATAATTAAGTGGGTTACAAGATAGAATTTCAACATTAGATTTATTTGTAACCAACTTGGTATCCAATGTATAAACTCCCAACTTAGACTCATTATAAAGGACTTCGTTTATCTTTTTATATTCTATGATCAAGTTCTTGAGTTTGGGTTCTTTTTCAACTTGGATTTTATTGCATACCCCTTTATAAGATAACCACATGTGCAAATATTTTGTATCCATATAATCGTTCAAGTTTCTAGTCTAGTCCCTACTCAGCAACATACCATATTTTTTAGGAATATCAACAACATGAATATCAATGTATTGCTGAATTCTAGGTTTCGATGAAAGCTGAATATAAAAATTTTGTAGCATACCTATGACATTTACCTTAGTCTTATCTAACTGAACCACAATTCTATTTTAAGAAATGGGCTTCAAACCCAATCTATAACAAACACGATTAGGCATTACATTACATGATGCTCCTGAATCAATGAGGTAATTGTGTAATTTGTTTCTCGTTATTATGATGGTTAACAGGAAGGAGGAGCTTCTCCTTTATATTTTTCCAATACCAAAAATGCCTCTATAGTTTTCTTAGCATCAATTTTACTTGATCCATCCAAAGATTTATCAAAGAATCTTGTTGGTTTGTCAGTTTTGCAATTTCAAACAAAGTGATGTTAGCTTTTGTTTTCTTTAAATCATCAACAATGTTATAAGTAATTTTATCAAAATTTTACACCTTTTGTGGTGGTTTTTATGAATCAATATGATATGTAGGTGTAGAATTGTTATTTGCCTTATTATCTGGTGGAATAATGAAATTATTTGGAGGATTAGAAGAAGTATTTAGGGTCTTACTCTTACTTCTCAATTGGTAGTTGTGATTTCAATTTTTAAACTACCTAAAGGCCTAAATTTTTTCTTCTATGGGATCATCATCCTCCTCTTCTTCATCATCTTATGGATCAAAGGTTTCATAAACTAAAGTAGTTCTATTACCTTTTCTTGAACTAGCTTGATGATAATAGTTTTCCTTAGTTACTAATTCCAAATCATCCATATCTTGTTGTAAATATCTAAGGTCACCTTAAACTCTGGGTATTCATTTTCATTGTGCTCTTTAGTGGAATGCATCCTACACCAATTGTTCATAGTCAAATCTAAAATATTAACAATTATATGAGTTTTACTAGAACTAGTAGATGCATCATCCTCACTTACTCCAGGGGTATGTACACCCCCATTTTTTGGTCGTGTGTTCCACTGTTTCTTTTGAAAACTATAGTTTCTATTTTATTATGAGTTTTGTGGAGCCTGCTTTTGTAATTGAAACATATATACTTAACTTCTGAACAATACTCTGTAGGTATTTTACCTATAAATTAGGCTCAGGTTGAAGAGTAGTAGTGGTAGGATTAGTTGGACTAGACACATGGAGCGTTCTGATTTGGTACCATGTTTTGATTTTGAATTTTTTGATTTTGCAAGGTGTCTTGAGTTTGAAAATTTGGATTTTAAAATGGATTCAAACTCTATATGGGTGTTGGGTTTAAGAATGTAGTAAAGGCTTGAGCATTCATTTCTATGGATTTTTGGGTGATGAATTGAATCTCCAAGAGTAATGAAGTGGTTATATGGGTGAGTATATTCAAATAAGTGAATGTGGGAGGATAGGAAAGCATGGTAGAGTAAAGCTGATTATAGGGAAAAGCATTCAATGTTGGATTTTGTTGTGGTAATACTTGGTTTATCATTGGGATTTTATTGTATGCCCTATGCTATCTTATAGTAGGTAACTTTCTTATCCCATAACCTTGTAGTATCAACTGTTGTTCAAAAGTCATGGATTTCGTGTATTCTAAGGTAATATTAGAGACCAATGGTTTTATCCTAACAAACATGGAGGTAATGGGGTCTAATACCTTGAAGTATATCTGGAGGACAATATCGCTAGTGATAGCATAGGGAGTAGTTAGTCTCAAATAGATATTTTGAAACCTAGTGTTGAACATTCTCAATGGTTAATTGGGTTCCCTCCTGTAAGAAGAAAATTGATGATATATTATGGTAGGATCTAAGGGCAACCTAAAGTGATTCACAAAAGCAATCTCTAACTGGACCTAGGACGTAATGTAGTTGGTAGGTATACTGATGTACCAGTCATATGCCAAGTCATCTAAGGTCAAAGAAAACATTTTTCAAGCAACATATTCATGCTAAACTTACAATTTGATTGAGGTATCTTTGTAAGCATGAATGTGTTCCTTTACTAATATAGTACGCTTGTATTTGGTTAAGAATTTCTCTATTTTCTTGGGCATATCATGGGCATCTCTAGAAATGTTCAAGGGGTTACTGCACCGTCCCATCCAAGAGGTATATCAAGCCATTGGATTTGGTAGTGGTGTGACTAAAGGAACAATAGGTAGAATAGGAACAACATGTGGTTCAATTGAAATCCCACTAGGTGGAATGATAATTTTTTTACTCTTATATCTTTTGTGCTTCTGAGTATGGGATAGGCTTTGAAAATGGTATCTTTTGTAGCCTTATATCTAGTAATGATATACCTAGGCTCAAGTTTAAAAATGACAATAAAAATCTTTCATTAAAAATGCATAAATTAAACCATAACAATAAGAAATATTCTTAATTTGTAAAAAAGGTTAGCATCAATGCGTCATCAATTAAAGAATTTTAAAATCAATAAATATAATCACTTGTCAACAAAACGTCGTTAGTCAAAAATAATACCTTAAAATATGCCCTCCTTCTAGCGCTAATTATGTTAAGTGATAATTTTGCATAATTGCAAAACCAAATGGACAATCAGGGAATTATTAGAAAAACCCTGTCTTGCAAAGAAATTCAAAATTTCTCCAAGGTTCTTATTTGCTTAATATGTGCTTGAATGCTTATGAAAAATATGAAAATGTGCAGAAATACCTTAGAGGTGCAAGTAACTATTAACAAGGGGCCTATGGTTTAGTATTGATTTGATTTGCAATAATTTTGTTGCTCATGTGATTGTTAAAAAATGTGTATTTATTGATCCACTATCTAATTTGAAATAATGATTCCAGAACGGTGATTAATACATTTTATCTCATATTGTTTAAGTATATTTTATCTTATTTTGTTAATCTTTGTTTGAGCATGAAATAATAAGACTAAATCTAATTTTAAAATGTGAATCTCGAAACGGTGACTTAATTCATTTTATCTTCTTTCATAAACAAAATTTTATCTTGTTTTGCTAAGTTTTTTTTGAGAATTAAATAAAATGAATAAATCTAATTTTGAAATGTGAATCCTAAAATGGTGATTTAATCCATTTTATATTACCTTTTTTAAATAATTTTTTTTATCATGCTTTGTTGACGAATTTTGTCTTGCTTTGTTAACAAATTTTAAAAATGATGGAACTTGTGGAGTGCAAGAATTTTTTTTGTTTGTTTTAAAATCCTAAGCTTTGTCTTAATTAATTGTGTCCAAATAATTTAATTTTTTAGATTTGAAGAAATAATTATTTGGATATTTTAATTACTTCAAAACCCAAATTTTAATGCAAAAAATATAACCCTTTTAGGATTTTGAGTGTTTGATGGAGCTTACAAAAAATAAAATGGAAAATAAATAAAAACAAAAGCTATGGTTAGAGAAAAAATATGACAAAATTTAAAATGATAAGGATAAAAAATTTAGAAAAGTGATCAAAGAGAGCTATTGTAAATTTATTTCTTTTATTATACAGAAAAGAGAAGATCATGAACACTAAAATAAAACTAGGTTAGACTTGCATCCACACAATATAATTTTGGTTAAGTGTAAGATTTTGAGGGATAAAAACATGTACCAAAAATATTAAATGATGCTACCATATCCATGCATAAAACACCATTGAATAAAATTAATACATGTGTGAGAAAGATGTGCAATAAAAATAAATTGTATTCAAAACCTTTTGTCTACATACAAGGTGAGAAAATCTGATTTGTAGTAGCTTGAAAACCTTCCAATCCTCTTCATGCCTCTTGTTCCAAAAAAAATCTAGCCCTTTCTCCAGTGCTTCGATAAAAACTTAAAATTTCAAACTCAACTCTTCATTTCATATCTTCTTTAATGAAATACTTTCACTTCACGTGTTCATTTTTTTTGTAACCATTCCCTTTTCAATGCTTATATTCTTATTTCTTTACATTTCAAAATGGATTTTGATAACACATATGCCATAGCATTTTGAAATATTTTTCTATCTTGTCATTTTATTTTTTATTGCTACTAAATAAACTCCTCCATACGTCTCATATTTTGGTTCATGTGTAGCATTGATTATTATTGTAAAGTGTGGAATAAAAAATGGGGCAATAATTAGTAATAGTAATTTTCATGGAAAAGGGACCTATGCGACCTCATTTACCTTCAACTTGTTGGTCTAGATAGTGAAGTTCTATCATTACCTTATTTACTATTACTATGGTATGGTTTTGTTTGTATTAGCCTGAACCAACAAATAATTTAGGACACATGCCTCTAGATTGCACCATCTCATATGGTACAATAATGCTCATTTATTCAATTATTCATGTAAGAGCAAAAGCCTAAACTCCTTTGCCCTCACCATCGTCATTTTAATTGTAAGAAACTTTATTGATATAGTTCCCTTTGGATAAGTTCATATTTTATCAAAATGTGTAATGGATAGTGGGAATGTTTCATCTACAAATGGACACATAATATTGATGTTTCTACCGTCATAGTCATTCAATTTGCACACGCGGTTTACTTATCATTGTAACTTGCAATTTGGAAGTTGACTGTGTGAACTATACTAGACATCATGCTATAGTGATAGTCTAACACATCATTCACACTTTTTTTTTCTGTTTAGAGCTTAGACCACTCTTTAGTGGTAACCATATGTCCATAGGCACCTATAACATTGGATTACAGAGAACATTTAACACTGATCCAATATCTAAACAACCCCTGATATTGCATTGCTTTATTGATGCCTCTCGTAAGATAGTCATCCTATCTACACATCCACAACTTGCTACTCTAATGGTGAAATGAAACTTGATTTATGCTATTGATTGCTGCTAAGAAATTGATGAAAATAGATGTAGTGTTACTTTTTTTCCAAGTAAACATATTTAATATCCTATTCATGTTCATCAATCCTTACATCGATACCTTCCCTACTTCATGGAGTGAATGATGTAACTAGTTCCATACTATCTCCTAAAAGTTGCATGGCATAGATCATTAGTGATACAAAACTTGATAATAATTCGAGCAAAGCAATTCCTATGCTAGTGACCATTCTGGGCTACTGCTATTGTTCTATCAAATCCCTAAAATATTTCCATTGCCCTCATCCATATGAGAACATCCTTTCATATCCATGTCACCAATCGTAATAATAACATCCTATTCATCCATATCAATGAACCTTGTCATTCATTGACATTGGTTGAGTATCCACAGTGATTTGTCAATGTTGTCAAGTATTGGTCTATCCACGGTCAAAAATATCCATGTCCAACAATGTCCACATCCATGTTGTCAGTTTTTTAGGTCCATGTCTTAGTTGTCTAGGTCCACATCACCGCTATAGGGGTCTATCATCACTATTGACTCCTGATACACATCATATCCATAGCATCCAGGTATGTAGCATCTAGATCCACATTCGTGTCAACCCCATCCTAGCCATGTACAAATGGTTGCCATGAAGGATTGTTGGAAATATGAGCAAGTTTTGTTGTCATTGATGTCAAGAAGATGATGACCAAGTTTATTGTCATCCAGGTATTCATGTCCGAGTTTTGTTGGCAAGGTTGATGTTCAAGTTTCATTAATATTCTCTAGTGGTTTTTCCAAAAAGGCAAAGAAGCAAGTTTAATATTATAATACTTAATATTATAATATTTAAGGATACAGGTTGGGTTTATGAAAAATAAATGCCAAGGAGTTGTCGCATTTTAAATCTCCTAAAAAACCCATATGACAGATTTGTGGATTAAGGGTTTAATTATTTAATTTTAAATATTTTAACCCTAAGGTTAAAATTTAAAATTAAATAATAATATTTTCAAGGTGCCTAAAGTAAAAATATATAATTCAAATTTTATAATTTGAATATCCCACTGACGTTGTTGAAGTGCATCAAAAATAATATAAATATGCCAAAGTTCTTTGGCTAGAAGGTATCCATGCGATAAAATGTTTATGCGACCAAAGTTTCGAGCACCAAAGGGAGAGCAATCCGCATGTGTTTAAAAGCTATTGGGCAGAAGAGAAAGGTTAAGGCAAAGTAGAGTGCAAATCATATTCCAAAGTGACCGGTAGCGTAGGTGGCAGCCAGGGGCTGCGGTAAGGCATTCATGGAATGTGAGGTCAGGTGTTCGATCCTCGTAGATGCCTTTTGTTGAAGGGAAGAGAGTTTCATTTTTGCTAAGTGGGAAGGTAGAGTTTAAAGGTGACAACACGTGCCTTTGGTTCACGTGAGGGCACATAGCCCAAGCGGTGGATGTCTAGGCTGGCTAAGGTGCTTGGAGAGGATAGGGGGATTCGAATCCTATCGTGAGCATTTTTTCTAAGGAGGAAAGAGAATAAGGTATGTGCACCAAAAATTAATTTTTTATTAAGGTTTTGTTGAGCGAAAATTGTGCGGAGTCATTGTATTAAGATTGTAAAGGTGGTTTGCAAGGTAGTTAAGAGGGAGATATAAGGTTTATCAAATTAAATATTATATTGTGATTTTAGAAGGAGTAATAAGGTGGATAATGAAATTTTATTGTTGAAGTGAATTGTTTGATTTTTGCTAATATTTTGAAGAGTGGAGATTATAAGGTGTAATTGAGATTTAATGTTTTGTATGGTGAAATATTTTGAGGGAGTATTTGAATAAAATTGTGAGAAGGTTTTTGCTACCTAACCTTTGAGATTGGCAAAGAGGTTGATTGTGTTTGAGACAGGTGTTGAGGTCAAATCTTCTTCAAACAAAAGGTATGGGCATATCATCCTTGTGAAGTAAAATATTATTGGATATTGTGAATGCTAAGTTGGAGTGAAAAGGTTGTTTGATAAGCATTGTTGAGTAAGCTTTCATGTGCATGATTGGTAAATGTTTGTGAAGACAATTGAGTGTGAAATTGAAAACTATCTTGAACTAGGGTTTGTGAAAATATCATGAGTATCATTGTTATGTGAATTTGGAATCATCTTGAGTTAAGGTTTGAGTTCCATAGTGAGAGTTGTTGAAAAATTGTGAAACACTTGTTTAGGGTTTGTAAGCAAGTTATGTTTCATTGAGTGATTGGTTGAGTGGAGTTGATTGAGCATAGTTGATTGAAAGTGTTGGAGTGATAGTTCAAGTTCTATGAAACAAATTGTTCTTTATACTGAATTGATTTGAAAAGAGTTTGGAAGTGATTGAGTGATTAAGAGTGTGAAACATATTGAGTCTCTAACAATTCTCTATATGCTTCTATGAGTCAAACAAAATTCTGAGTGAAATTTGTTTGTGTGATTGAAGAGGTTTTCTGAAAGAGATTGAGTTGATTTTGTATGCAAGTTTTGCAATTGATTTAAACAACTTTTGTGAAAGCTTGTGAGTTGAGTTGAGTAAGATTTTGTAAAAGCTTAAGGATAGATTTGTGTGAGATTTTGTGGAAGCTTACAAGCAGGTTTGAGGTAAGTCTTGGTGAAGACTTGTGGATAGATTTGAGGTAAGTCTTAGTGAAGACTTGTTGAGCAGGTTAGACAAGTTCTAGAGAGAACTTGTTGAGCATATTTGAGATAGATATTGAGTAGATTTGTGCTAGATTGATGGATAGTGTTTAGTGTAGATTTGAGATAGAGATTGAGTAGATTTGTGCAAGGTAGAGGATAGTGTTCAATATAGATCTGAGATAGAGATAGAATAGAGTAAGAGTAGACTTTGGAGGTGATAGAGTAGAGGATAGTAGTCTCTAGTGGATAGAGATCCATTAGCTAGGGTAGTGTGGATAGAGGTCTTCTAAGTGAGGATAGGGGTCTTCAGTGGAGAGAGATCCATAAGCCAGTGTAGTGGAGGTAGTAGTCTTCTAAGAGGATCACTAGCTAGAGCAGAGGAGAAGGAGTTCTCCTGTGGATAGAGTTCCATAAACTTGATCAGGGGATTGGTGTCTCCTTTGGATAGAGGTCCATAAACATTGTAATAGGGAAAGGATTCCCAAGAGAATTTATTGAGAAAATTTTATAAGGAATATTTTCTTCGTGGAGTAGCCCACATTGGGTGAACCACGTTAAATCATGTCTCTCATGTGTGTGATGCTTTGTGTAATGTTTACTACTTTAATATTGTTGATGTTATCATATGGATTGAAAAGAAAAAAATTTTATCTTATATTGTTCACCCCCCTCTCAGTATAAGCACATGTTCTTCAATTGGTATCAGAGCGGGTCTCTCCATGAAAAGACTAACAACTTGGAGGAAGATCCATCAGAAACACACATGACTTTAGAGAGTGAAGAAGAGACCATGTTTGACATAAAAGAGGAATTCTTTGTTACTCTCAAGAACCTTGAAAAGGTTAGAAATAAGAACTCAAGTTTGAAGGATCAAATTCAAGAGAATGAAGAAGCAAGGATATAACTTCTACAGAGTCTCATAGAACTCAAGATAAAGGTAGAAGAGGGAAATAAAATTGAACAAGATATGATAGATCTATTAAGAGCAAGAGAAACAGAATGTGAAATATTGGAAGCAAAAATTGTTTATCTAAGGAATGAAGTTAAAAAGACCAAGTTACTACAAGGTATAAAGTTGGGGAAATAGAGAGAGGAGTCAAGCCTTCAAGAAGTAGAGACTTCAAACAAAGATAAGCAAGTGACTCATACTCTAGAAGGAAAAGACATCAGGAAAGAAGAAAGCAAAGAAGAACCATGGACAAAAGTTAATCACAACAAAAGAAGGAGCACTCGACCATATTTTCCAAGGCATTCAAATAGGTTACATACTCTCTTCCATGGCTATTGCTTTTCATGTAAAAAATATGGTCATAGAGTTGTACATTGCATTGGTTATGTTAAAAAGGATGTCAATAGAAATTTCAATTCTTTTGCACCTCTTATGAATAGTGATGTCATATGTTATAAGTGCAATAATCTTGGGCACAAGGCTAGATGGTGTAAAATGGTATTTCCTGAGTCAAGTAAAAAGAATACAACTTCAACAGTTAGGAAAGAGAGAAAAGGGCATGAGAAAGTTAGATCAATGTTAGTACAAATAACTCTTCATGTTCAGGATAAGGGAAAATAATGGTATCTTGATAGTGGATGTTCTAGTCACATGAAAGGAGATAAAAGTAAATTTCTAGTACTCAAAGAAACTGATGGAGGATCAGTAATATTTGGTGATAATGGATCAACAAAAATTTGTGGGAAAGGAACTTTGAGTCTAGACAATGGGAAAAACAAAATAGAGAATGTATTGTATGTCAAGGGGTTGAGGCACAATCTACTAAGTGTGAGCCAAATTTGTGATCAAGGGCACATGGTTACTTTTCATCCAAGTAGGTGTGAGATTAGAAAGTCTAAAACTAGAAAACTTATTACAAATGCAAATAGAACTACAAACAACCTCTACATGTTAAGTGAGATTAAAGGAGAAAAGTGTTTTCTATCACAAGAAGATGAGAGTTGGTTGTGGCATAGAAGAATGGGTCATTTGAACTTTGACAACATAGTGAACATAAGCAATAAATAGGTTGTCAGAGATTTACCCAAGCTAAAAAGGCCACAAAACACAATTTGTGCACCTTGTCAGCATGGAAAGCAAACTAGAACAAGTTTCAAATCAAAAGGATTTATGTCATATGAGCCATTGAAACTAATACATACTGATCTATGTGGTCCTACCAGAACATAGAGTATTCAAGGTGAAAGTTACTTCATATTATTTATAGATGATTATTCTAGAATGATTTGGGTAGCCTTCCTGAAAGAGAAGTCAGAAGCACTTGATAAATTCAAGGTATTTAAAGAGTTGGTTGAAAATGAAATAGGTAAAAGGATTAAGTGTTTGAGATCAGACAGAGGAGGAGAATTTACCTCAAATGAATTTGTAAACTATTGTGAACAACATGGGATCAAAAGAGAATACTCAGCTGCAAGAACTCCTCAACAAAATGGAGTTGTTGAAAGGAAGAATAGGACTATTGAAAATATGGCTAGAGCTATGTTAAATGAATCCAATATTTCAGATGGTTTTTGGAGGGAGGCAATTAACATAGTAGTTTATATCATCGATAGGGCTCAAATAAGAGTGAACCATCACAAGACTCCATATGAGCATTGGAAGGGAAGACCAACCATTATGAAATACTTCAAAATTTTTGGAAGCAAGTGTTACATAAGACGGGAAGAGAAAGACTTGGGCAAGTTTGACCCAAGATGTGATGAGGGTATTTTTCTTGGTTATTCCACTAAGAGAAAAGCCTATAGATGCTACAAAAAAAGGACACATACTATTATAGAAAGTATAAATGTAACAGTTGATGAGAAGATAGGGTTAAGAGAACCAGTTCAAGAAATTGTGTATCAGGAAGATGGAAGTTGTCAAGAAGAGTTATGTGAGGAATCAGAAGGAGAAGAGGAAGAAACACAAAGACTTCTTCCTAAGACTCCATCTAGGTATGTACAGAAACATCATCCAAGAGATCTAATCATTGGGAATCCATATGAGAGACAAACAAGGAGAAGGGTAATAACATCAAATCAACAAGCAAATTTTTCTTTGTTATCCAAAATTGAGCCAAAATATTTCAATGAGGCTAGTGAAGATGACTTTTGGGTTAAGGCAATGAATGAGGAACTAGATCAGATAGAGAAAAGTAAGACTTGGGAACTTGTCCCATGACCAAAGGACAAGAATGTGATTGGCACTAAATGGGTATTCAGAAACAAGTTAAATGAAGATGGTCAAGTAGTCAAAAATAAAGCAAGATTAGTATGCAAAGGTTATGCATAGGTAGAGGGAATTGAATTTGATGAGACATTTGCTCCAATTGCATGACTTGAAGCTATCAAAATATTCTTAGCCTTCTCAAGCTTCAAAAACTTCAAAGTATATCATATGGATGTTAAATCAGCCTTTCTAAATGGTGTTCTAGAAGAAGAGGTTTACATTGAGCAGCCAGAAGGATTCAACTTGACTGATAAATTAGACTATGTATGCAGATTGAAGAAAGCACTTTATGGACTAAAGCAAGCTCCTAGAGCTTGGTACTCAAGATTGGATAAGTACCTACAAGAATAGGGTTTCAAGAAAGGAATAGTGGACAGTAACTTATACATAAAAAATGAAGGGAATGACTTACTAATTGTGGTTGTTTATGTTGATGATATCATTTTTGGAGGTAACAATGATAAGATGTGTCAAAAATTTGCAAAGAGCATGCAGAATGAATTTGAGATGTCTATGCTTGGTGAGTTGTCCTTCTTTCTTGGACTTCAGATTTCACAATCAGAGAAAGGAGTATTCCTTTCACAAACCAAGTACATAAAAGAGATGCTAAAGAAATTCAAGTTAGAATATTGCAAACCAGTAAGTACTCCCATGGTTATAGGATGTAAGTTAAGTAAATATGATGAATCTCCAGAGGTAAATCAAAAATTATACAGATCTATGATTGGCAGCTTATTGTACGTCACAACTACTAGACCAGATATCATGTAGGCAGTGGGATTAGTGGTAAGGTTTCAAGCAGCACCCAAGGAGACACATGTAGTAGCAATAAAGAGGATTCTCAGGTATCTAAAAGGGACTATGGATTTTGGGCTCTAGTATCCCAAAAGTGATAGTTTCACTCTCACAACTTATATAGATGTAGATTGAGATGGCTAGCAACATTGATGATAGAAAAAGTACAAGTGGTGGAGCATTCTTTCTTGGAGACTATTTAGTCTCTTGGCTAAGTAAGAAATAGGCTTCAGTATCCTTATCCATAGTAGAGGCAGAGTATATTGTAATAGTTTCTTGTTGTACACAGGTATTATGGATGAAATGAACTCTAGAGGACTTCAAGATTAAGCATGATCACCCTATTTCCATATTGTGTGATAATACAAGTGCTATAAATATTTCAAATAATCCAATGATGCACTCCAGGACAAAGCACATTCTGATCAAGTATCATTTTCTGAGAGAATAGGTGACAGATAAGCAAGTCAGGTTGGAATATGTTACTACAAAGGAGCAGATTACGAATATTTTCACTAAGCCACTTTCGAAAGAGACTTTTGAGTATCTTCAAAGAAAATTGGGAGTAGTTCTACTCCCACCCCAGAATTAACCACCTCAAGAGAAGAGGTGGGGGAGGGGCTAAGCTAAGAGGCCCCAAGCCCCAAAGGTGACCCTTTGCCATTGATGACAAAGGGGGAGAGATTTGAGTTAGGGGAGAGCATTCAGTCAAGGGGAGCAGTTTCTCAAGGGGAGCAGAATAGAAAGAGGTAAAGGAAATGGTAAAAGGTAAATGGGTTGCCATCAATGACAAAGGGGGAGATTGTTGGAAATATGAGCAAGTTTTGTTGTCATTGATGTCAAGAAGATGATGACCAAGTTTATTGTCATCCAGGTATTCATGTCCGAGTTTTGTTGGCAAGGTTGATGTTCAAGTTTCATTAATATTCTCTGGTGGTTTTTCCAAAAAGGCAAAGAAGCAGGTTTAATATTATAATACTTAATATTATAATATTTAAGGATACAAGTTGGGTTTATGAAAAATAAATGCCAAGGAGTTATCACATTTTAAATCTCCTAAAAACCCATATGATAGATTTGTGGATTAAGGGTTTAATTATTTAATTTTAAATATTTTAACCCTAAGGTTAAAATTTAAAATTAAATAATAATATTTTCAAGGCACCTAAAGTCAAAATATATAATTCAAATTTTATAATTCAAATATCCCACCGATGTTTTTGAAGTGCATCAAAAATAATATAAATATGCCAAAGTTCTTTGGCTAGAAGGTATCCATGCGATAAAACGTTTATGCGACCAAAGTTTTGAGTGCCAAAGGGAGAGCAATTCACATGTGTTTAAAAGCTATTAGGTGGAAGAGAAAGGTTAAGGTAAAGTAGAGTGTAAATCATATTCCGAAGTGACCGGTAGCATAGGTGGTAGCCAGGGGCTACGGTAAGGCGTTCATGGAATGCGAGGTCAGGTGTTCGATCCTCGTAGATGCCTTTTGTTGAAGGGAAGAGAATTTCATTTTTGCTAAGTGGGAAGGTAGAGTTTAAAGGTGACAATGCATGCCTTTGGTTCATGTGAGGGCACGTAGCCCAAGCGGTGGATATCTAGGCACTAAGGCACTTGGAGAGGATAGGTGGGGTGTTCGAATCCCATCATGAGCATTTTTGCTAAGGAGGAAAGAGAATAAGGTATGCACACCAAAAATTAATTTTTTATTAAGGTTTTGTTGAGCAAAAATTGTGCGAAGTCATTGTATTAAGATTGTAAAGGTGGTTTGCAAGGTAGTTAAGAGGGAGATATAAGGTTTATCAAATTAAATATTATATTATGATTTTAGAAGGAGTAATAAGGTGGATAATGAAATTTTATTGTTGAAGTGAATTGTTTGATTTTTGCTAATATTTTGAAGAGTGGAGATTATAAGGTGTAATTGAGATTTAATGTTTTGTATGGTGAAATATTTTGAGGGAGTATTTGAATAAAATTGTGAGAAGGTTTTTGCTACCTAACCTTTGATATTGGAAAAGAGGTTGATTGTGTTTGAGATAGGTTTTGAGGTCAAATCTTCTTCAAACAAAAGGTATGGGCATATCATCCTTGTGAAGTAAAATATTATTGGATATTGTGAATGCTAAGTTGGAGTGAAAAGGTTTGTTTGATAAGCATTATTGAGTAAGCTTTCATGTGCATGATTGGTAAATATTTGTGAAGACAATTGAGTGTGAAATTGATAACTATATTGAACTAGGGTTTGTGAAAATATCATGAGTATCATTGTTATGTGAATTTGGAATCATCTTGAGTTAAGGTTTGAGTTCCATAGTGAGAGTTGTTGAAGCATTGTGAAACACTTGTTTAGGGTTTGTAAGCAAGTTGTGTTTCATTGAGTGATTGGTTGAGTGGAGTTGATTGAGCATAGTTGATTGAAAGTGTTGGAGTGATAGTTCAAGTTTTGTGAAACAAATTGTTCTTTATACTGAATTGATTTGAAAAGAGTTTGGAAGTGATTGAGTGATTAAGAGTGTGAAACATATTGAGTCTCTAACAATTCTCTATATGCTTCTATGAGTCAAACAAAATTCTGAGTGAAATTTGTTTGTGTGATTGAAGAGGTTTTCTGAAAGAGATTGAGTTGATTTTGTATGCAAGTTTTGCAATTGATTTAAATAACTTTTGTGAAAGCTTGTGAGCTGAGTTGAGTAAGATTTTGTAAAAGCTTAAGGATAGATTTGTGTGAGCTTTTGTGGAAGCTTACAAGAAGGTTTGAGGCAAGTCTTGGTGAAGACTTGTGGATAGATTTGAGGTAAGTCTTAGTGAAGACTTGTTGAGTAGGTTAGACAAGTTCTAGAGAGAACTTGTTGAGCAGATTTGAGATAGATATTGAGCAGATTTGTGCTAGACCGATGGATAGTGTTTAGTGTATATTTGAGATAGATATTGAGCAAATTTGTGTAGGGCAGAGGATAGTGTTCAGTATAGATCTGAGATAGAGATAGAATAGAGTAAGAGCAGACTTTGGAGGTGATAGAGTAGAGGATAGTAGTCTCCAGTGGATAGAGATCCATTAGCCAGGGTAGTGAGGATAGAGGTCTTCTGAGTGAGGACATGGGTCTTCAGTGGAGAGAGATCCACAAGCCAGTGTAGTGGAGGTAGTAGTCTTCTAAGAGGATCACCAACCAGAGCAGAGGAGAAGGAGTTCTCCTATGGATAGAGTTCCACAAACTTGATCAGGGGATTGGTGTCTCCTTTGGACAGAGGTCCATAAACATTGTAATAGGGAAAGGATTCCCAAGAGAATTTATTGAGAAAATTTTATAAGGAATATTTTCTCCGTGGAGTAGCCCACATTGGGTGAACCACGTTAAATCATGTCTCTCATGTGTGTGATGCTTTGTGTAATGTTTACTACTTTAATATTGCTGATGTTATCATATGGATTGAAAAGCAAAAAGTTTTATCTTATACTATTCACCCCCTCTCAGTATAAGCACATGTTCTTCAAAGGTGATTCGTTCACTTGATAACTTGCATAGGTGTATATGAATCATCCGTATCAATTGTAATATGATTGAACTATAATAAAATTAACATTAATTAAAATAAAAATATAATTAATAAATAAACTATAATATTATTGAAGCATATTAAAATCAACATTAATTATAATCAAAATATAATCAATCAATTAATTATAATCAAATTATAATATAATTATTTAATTATAATATAGTTAGACTATCACCTATGCATCAAAATAGGGATATAACAAACTTTTAAATACTATCCATGCATGGGTTGAAAACCAATTTATCCAAAGAAATTTGGTCTTTCTCTTAAATGTTGAGAAGTTTTAAACCATTGAGCTCCTATGAAGAGTTTTTCCTACAAGGATTTAAACTTGATTCTCCTAAGGCTTTGATATATGCCAACCACTAAACACTCAAAATTTAAATGCAAACCAAATTCCACATTCATTTCAAAATTCAATATGGATCCCCAAATTTGGGGCTTGTTGTGAGATAGTCACAATAGGAACCATTGTCCCCCTCAGATCCTTTACAAATCAAGTCAATTATGTATTTGGAGGCATTGATGCCTCTACATATATCCCTCTTATAGAAGAATACAAAGATTCATTTCTTGCTAATATCGATTATCTATCAAACTCATCCTTTTCTCTGTAATACTTATATCGCTATAATTGGCACAAGAACAACTTGGGTCACTATGATAAAGGTCGTCAAACCCCACTAGAATCAAGGTATAAACTACCAAAAGATAAATCAAGATTAATATATTGCATACGCATGTCTAATTTTTAGTATATTTTCTTTAGCGCCTCAACCTAAGCCTTTAGGGAGACATTAATTGCAATGGAAATGTTGATATTTTTAATACTCACTTATTTAGTGATCATCTACAAATTGCTACATTAGTTATTGATGATTTTTACATATTGAGGAATCAAAGAATAATTGGAAGGTATTATCTATTGCCTCATCTAGATCAAAAGAAGAATTCACCCCCATTAAGCCTCTCACATATTTTGATAATTTTTCTCTTCATCTATTCCCTACACATTATCTCATTTGGTGATAACTTCTCCCACCCAAAAATCTAGTCATTTTAGTCCCACCTAGAGCACACCCTGTTATTCCTATTCCAACTCAATCACCCTCTATGCATTTGCATCCACCTATTTCCACCCAAAATGGATTTCATCCATCATAGATAAACATGATCTCCATTGAACTTACCATGCCACTTGATGAGGTTTAATTAGACTTTAGGTTTAATTTTTGCTTTTCCTAAAGTTTTGTTTTTGTCGACATTTTATTGTCGGCAGTTTAGTCATGTCGGCAGCTCGTGATTACGACTTGCCGACATTCCTTGTTTTCATTTGTCGACAGATTCTTATCTTCTCCTATCGACTGTCTTTGTTTTCTTTGGCTATTTAAGCCTGTAAATAAAATTTCAATTCAGCTTGGCTTAATCCACATCAGATTGGTATCAGAGCTTGGAATTGATGATGGTTTTGGGTTTTTTCGACCTCATCTGCAAGTCCAGTTGAAGCTCTATCAGTGTGCTGCATCACTGTTGTTTTCATCAACAGTTTGTTGTAGTGAAGCTTATACAATTCGTGACATTGTCTATCACCAAGCTTATGCGGTCATTTCGATCACCTGGGGTTTCATTGTTTAATTGTTTTTAGTTGGTCATTTAGTCCAACCTCAGATTTGTCACGAGCCCACTGGGAAAACTCTGTCGCAAGGAAGATCTGTACAGACTGTGCCGTAGGCGGTGAGCGCTAGGGTTTCATCAAGGTTGCAGTAGCTCTTGTCACATCCAAAAAATACCCGTCACTACAGAAGATGACGACGTTCTGTTTTCCCTTTCGTAAGCGCGTTCTCTGCGCGTTTCAGTTCCAGCCAGCGAAGGGTTTCAAAGTTCTGTATATTCACCCAGATCCATATGCTCAGAATATTTTTGCCCCCAAATTTTAGCCCAGATCAGGCCAACCAGCCTGCCGATTTCGTTCCTCCGAGGGATCGAATTTGGGTTTGAGCCCGCGCATCTCCGTGACTCTGTTTTGACGGCGATTCCCACACGCAAAAGTAGGACGCGGTTCACCCTCTGCTGCCAGACGCTCTGTTGCAGGGTTCAACAGATCTATCTACCTATCCTCTGCATTTTTAGATTTTAAAATTTTGCACCTCTATTTTCGGGCCGCAAGATTGCTTCCAGATCCTGATTCTGATGATTTTTCTCGCCTGCACATTAAAAAAAAAAAAAAACCCTGTTTGCTTCAGCCAAGGATTGCCAGCAATTGACGCACCTCAGTTTTACCTCTCTAGCTGCGTCATTATCCCAATTGACGCCTAGGCTCCCTGCCTTCAAATCTAGGCGAATGCAGTCAGGTTGCAGAACGTTTTTGCTGCCATTGTTTCTGTGCCCCCGTTAACCCACACGCCAACAAAAATTTCTTCTAAGACTTGTCTGGTTTTCACAAACAGCAGGCGCGATCGAACCCCCGACACATTAAAATTTCCTGGACGGTTTTCTGTGTTTTGGTGGGCACGTTCTACCTGTGCGACGAGGCTTCCCTCCTTTGTGAAAGGTGATTTCTCCTTGTGCTCAGCTAGGGTTTAGACGTGCCACCTATCGCGTTGGGACCAGTTTGAACAGTTTGTGGATGCACGTCATGCCACAGGTGAACTTCTCAAAAAAATGGTGCCATTCTGCGACTAGATGTTGTTGCGTCGGATGCATGAGAAAAGCGCTCATTGGGGTTATTTTATTTTATTATTTCCACTTTTCCATTTTGGATTTGGGTTATAATTAAAAAAAAAAAAAAAGTTAAGTCAAGTAAAAGAAACGTTCTTTTACTTTTTATTACTTTTTACCCCATCGTCATTTGATTTAGAATCATTGTAAAAATTGCATCATTTTGCAATTAGTTTTGGCAATTACTTTTTGTTTTTTTAACCCTCTTATAACCACTTTTTGCTACCCTCTTGCTGGCGCGTACTCGGGCTCAAATGGCTGTCGAGTTGGCTGACAAAATGGCCCAACTCACACAACTGGTGAGTGTTTTGGCCGATAAAGTCACCACTCAAGACATTCAACCCCATTGTGATGTTGCCAACTATGACGGTTCACGGGATCCGGAGGTTCTCAACAGTTGGATTCTCGACATGGACAGTTGGTTTGAGTATACCAAATTGGAGAAGGCCCAACGAGTTGCTTTTGCCAAACTCAAGTTGACGGGCCTTGCTAAAATCCTTGTCACAGATCGCCACCAAACTCAGAATCCCATTGATACATGGGAAGAATTGCAACGCATTTTGAAGAGTAGTTTTTACCCTTCAAATTATGCTGAAGACCTTCAAATTAAGTGGTTACGTCTTCGCCAAACAACTCACATGAGTGTTCATGATTATGTGTTGCAATTTAACAAATTGAGAATTCTGAATTCTATGCAGGATAATGCAATTCAACTTGTTACCAAGTTTAAAAGTGGACTGCAGGAACCACTTTATCGCAAGTTGAAATACAAAACCATCTTGAGCATTGATATGGCTTTCAATCAAGCCATTCTTGCGGAGGAGGAATTACGAGATTCATCGCGCGGGGCTCGCTCTTCGTCATCGGGAGGAAATTCGAAGGCTTCAAATCAGCAATCCAAGGCGGCTAAGTCTTCTTCTTCTTCTCCCTCTTCTCCTTCTCCTACTTCTTCTTCTTCTTCTTCTTCTTCAAAATCTTCCAAATCTTCTGTGGAATGTACATATTGTAAGAAGAAGGGCCATCAAAAGCATCAATGTTTTAAGTTGAAAATTTTGAAAAAGAAGTCCCTAGTTGTAAAGCCTTCCAATGAGGAACCTCAAGAAGGTCCCATTGAGGCTACAGGGGAAAGAAAGACTTACAAAGAGTTGGCTGGGTTGAACAAATTGACCCTCATGAACACTTCACTAGGGGATCGAGAGAACTTGTTTGTGACCACGGTCCACCTTGATGCATCTTTTGTAGTTGATTGTATCATCGATAGCGGCTCGTAGAAGAATCTAATTGCGAGGTCTATTGTCGACAAATTGAAGCTGCCCATGAAACCCCATCCTCATCTGTATCCTTTAGGGTGGAAGGATAATGGGATTTCATCGGACATCACACACACTTGCACTGTGAATTTTGCTTTCAGTCCCTCTTTTGTGGACACCGTGGTGTGTGATGTTACTCCAATGGATTGTTGCGGTTTATTGCTTGGAAGACCCTATCAATATGATAGGAGGTCTATTCATGATGGGTTTAAAAACACATATACCTTGCACAAAGATGATAAAGCCTACATAATTAGAAGCACTCAGCAAACTCCACAAAATTTAATGCTAAGTTGTAGACAAGCACGTAAGGCTGTAAATCAAGCAAGGGAATTGGCACTCATCTTCATCAGACCACATAATGAAAATAAGCAAGCATCCAAGCCAATACAAGACAAGCATGCTTCAGTTAATTCTTTGTTGCAATCATATTCAGGTGTGTTTCAAGAACCCACAAGTCTTCCACCTCAAAGAACAATTAATCATTCTATTGAAATTGTACCTACTGCTTCACTTCCTAATGCTCCAATGTATAGACAATCAATAGTGCAAATGGAGGAAATTAAAAGACAAATTCAAGACTTATTGTCTAAAGGTTTCATTAAACCTAGCACTTCTCCTTGTGCTTCACCTATTTTTCTTGTATTGAAGAAATATGGCACTTGGAGACTATGCATTGATTTTCGAGCATTAAATAAGATCACCATCAAAAATCGTTATCCACTTCCACGAATTGATGATCTCTTGGATCAGCTCCAAGGAGCTAAGTTCTTTTCCAAGATCGATCTCAAAAGTGGATACCATCAAGTCAGGATTGAGGCAGAGGACACTTGGAAGACAACATTCAAGACTAAGATGGGACTCTTTGAGTGGCTTGTCATGCCCTTTGGTCTTACCAATGCTCCAGCCACATTCATGCGGCTAATGAATGAAGTGTTTCGTGATTGTTTGGACAAATTTGTAATTATTTATTTGGATGACATCCTTGTATTCTCTTCCACTTGGAAAAGTCATCTTGAGCATTTGGAATATGTTCTTCAAACTCTTCAGAAGAATCAATTGTATGCCAATCTTTCCAAATGTTCTTTTGGGCAAACTTCCATTGCCTATTTAGGATTTGTAATCAATGAAAAAGGAGTTCAAGTGGATCCTGCCAAAATTGAAGTCATTGTCAACTGGCCCACTCCTACTTCTATCATAGAGTTGAGGAGTTTTCTTGGACTTGCTAATTTCTATCGTAAGTTCATTGCAGGATACTCCACTATCGCTGCTCCTCTTCATTTTGTAACCAAGATCAAGATCCAGTTTCAGTGGACACAGGACCAGCAGAAGGCCTTTGACACTTTGAAATGGAAATTGTGTAGTGCACCTGTTCTTGTGCTGCCAGATCTTGCACAACCTTTTGAGATTGAGACAGATGCTTCACAATATGCACTTGGTGTCGTGCTTAAGCATAATGGCCATCCAGTGGCCTATCATTCTGAAACATTTTCGGAGGCCAAGAGGAATTATTCCACTTATGATAAGGAGTTGTATGCATTGGTGCAGGCCATCAAATACTGGAGACATTACCTTCTGGGTAAAGAGACTATAGTTCACACTGATCACATGCCCCTTAAGTTTCTTCAATCTCAGTCCAAAATTGAAGAAGCCCGACACATGAAGTGGGCATCCTATTTGCAGTAGTTCCATTTGGTGATCAAGTACAAAAAAGGACAAAATAATGCAGTGGCAGATTGTTTGAGCCGACCTCCATCAGCTCATGCCTTGACTGTAGTGACTATGTCTCATGTTGGTTTTTAGACTTGGCCTTCTCAGTATTCATCAGATCCTGATTTTGCCAAAGTTATCCAACAACTATCCCATCCTTCTTCTTCCAATTTGAGAGGTCTTCAAGACTTTCACATACAGGATGGAATGTTGTATAAGTTGGATAAACTTTGTGTTCCTCATGAGCATAGAGAGTCTCTTTTGAAGGAGGCTCATTCTACACTTTATGGCGAACACTTTGGCAAGCAGAAAACTCTTCATCATCTTCAGAGGTTCTTCTTTTGGCCCCATATGCAGAGAGATGTCCTTCACTTCTTGCGACAATGTGCCGTTTGCAACCGTTCTAAATCCACCAACAAGAAATTGGGTATGAGCATGCCTTTGCCCATTCCTTCTCGTCCTTGGGAGAGCATTTCCATGGACTTGTTGAGCGGTTTTCCAATGACAGTCCGACAACATGATTGTGTCTTCGTCATTGTGGATAGATTCAACAAGATGGCCAAATTCATTCCATGTCGTAAGACGAGTACTGCTCAGGACTTGGCTCAGCTCTTCTTTGAGACAGTGTGGTGCTCCTTTGGTCTTCCTATTAGCATTGTTTCTGATCGTGACTCACGATTTGTGGGTCACTTTTGGCGATCCCTTTGGAAGATCTTGGGTGTTTCACTTAACTTCTCTACTGCCTATCATCCACAATCCGATGGGCAGACTGAGGTAGTTAATCGTACGCTTGTGCAGAGTTTGAGGATTTATCATCATTCCACTCTAGCCAAGTGGGACTTAAGCCTCACTCACATTGAGCACGCGTACAATAGAGTTGTTCATAGTTCGACAGGGCACTCTCCTTTTGAGGTTTGTTTTGGTTTTTAGCCGTTGGCTCCTTATGAGTTGCCTATGTCCTTGCCCTCACCAGCTACTATGCATATTCAACAGGAGCAAGAAAAGGTGAAATCTTTCATCTAGAATCTGCAGAGCCTTCAGTCCAAAGTGGTTCAGATTCTTCAGAAGACTCAACAGAAACAACGGCAACAGATGGACCGACATCGTATTCCTCATCACTTTCAAGTGGGTGATAAAGTATGGTTTTACCTCGACAAGTGACGATTTGTGGATAAGACCCATAGCAAAATCAAACCTTTACGCTATGGTCCTTATACCATTGTTTAGAAGATTTTAGAGAATGCCTTTCGCTTGGATCTTCCAGCTCATCTAGGCATTCATGATGTCGTCAATGTTGATCTTCTTAAGCCGTACTATGATTCCACCTTGGAATCTGATCCAGCTATCAGTCATCCGGTTGATGTGGTTCCTGATGCACAACTTCCACTTTCTGAAGATACACTTTTTGATACGAAGACTCGACAAACTCGCCAGGGTACTTCTACTTCATATCTGGTGGCCCGTCGTGGCCAGTTTCCACACCAAGCTCGTTGGATTTCTGCTCACATCATGTCCCGAGATTTTCCCTCTTTGTTACAAGCATTGGAGTCCAATGCTTTTGTTGATGGGACGAGTGATGAGGTTTAATTAGACTTTAGGTTTAATTTTTTCTTTTCCTAAAGTTTTTTTTTTGCCGACATTTTATTGTCGACAGTTTAGTCATGTCGGCAGCTCGTGATTACGACTTGCCGACATTCCTTGTTTTCATTTGTCGGCAGATTCTTATCTTCTCCTGCTGACTGTCTTTGTTTTCTTTGGCTATTTAAGCCTGTAAATAAAATTTCAATTCAGCTTGGCTTAATCCACATCACCACTCATCTATCCAAATAGACCATCATAATATTTAACCCTCGATCCTAAGGCTATTTATTTTGATCGAGCTACTCTTATGCCATCGCCTATCAAGTTTCTTCCCTCTAATAACATGCTATAGTCATATCATCTAGCATCATAACCAACCTTGGAAATTCTTCAATTTGAGATAGAGTCAAATGATGCATCTAACTCATTTAATCTAGTTGATGATATACATTTGATCTTGAGTCCTCATCAATTGGAGGAGGGATCCCACATGTCATTACAAGAGATAATCGATATTGATATCAACAATGATCATAAAAAACCTTCAATTCTTAAATTGGGGAAAAGTATATCAAATAGAGAATGTGTTGCATTCACCTCTTTTTTGATGGAGTATAAGCGAGATTTTTCTTGGTCAAACAAGTAAATGCTTGGGTTGGACCAAAAATTAATGGTCCAACAATTTGATGCTCGATCCAATGATCAAACCGGTCAAGCAAAAACTGAAAAACACATCCAATAATAGCCTTAATGGTCATATATGAATTACAAAAATTTTTGAACGTAGGCTTCATCCAACCCTTGACTATCTTGAATGGATCTCCAATTTGGTATCTATTAGGAAGCCAAATGGGGGGGTTCGCATATGCATATATTTTCAAGAACTTAAAAAAGCAATCCCTATGGATGAATTTCCACTCTTGAGAATTAATAGACTCATAGATGCAGTTGTAGGTCATGAAATGGATTCCCTCATGGATGATTTCTTGGGTTACAATCAAATTTACATAAACCCTAAATATCATTCCTAAATAGCTTTTACCACACCATGGGGGACATTTTGCTATAAATTTATACCTTTTGTTCTAAAGAATACTGGTACCAGCAATCAATGGGCTATGACATACATGATGAGGCCCAAAAATGCCTTATTATTACACTATGTTTGACATATAAAAAACTGCCATATTACCAAACCTGACAAATATAATTGCCAAATAGTTTATTAAAATATATTATTTGTTAATTATTTGCATGATTTAATGTTAGGAATATTATACCCATGTTTTGATTATTTTCAACATTTTATGACTGGTTTTACTTGATTAAGTAGCAATTAAAACATGCATTTCAATTAGCCAAATGTGGTATGCTGATGTCCATTAATTTCATAAATGTGTTTTAATGTTTTACCACCTTTTGAATTAATTTTAAGTACACATTGGAGCCAAAATTTTAGGACTATCATAAATCTAGAAATCTGTAGAAAATAGCCATATAAAAATCAGCAAGCTATCACTTTATAGGAGCACCTTGAAGATGTAAGAAAAAGCAAGCAAAAATATATGGGATGTGTTCGTAGAGACTAAAATAATACTTATGACCTACTTGGATGCATTACCAGTTGGTCTAAATAGATAATAGTATGGCATAACAAAACAAAGACAGTTGTGAAGTAGTTTTACAGTTTTTGTACAATTTTACATCATCCTAGCATGGATTGCTAATAAATGGAATGCATGAGTTTTTTAGAAACATATATTTCTTTATGTTTTATATTTCCAAATGTTATAATTTATCTAAAACTAGAAAAGAGCACCAAAACTGTAACTATTACAGTAGAAATAGGGAAATATAGGTTTATTATGTAAATTTTAGCCAGTTGCCAATGAATGGTAGGGCATGGAATTTACCAATAGAGGAAGATACAAATGATTGCAGTCATATCCTGTAAGCTGGATTAAATGACCTACCTAAAATAAATAGCCAAAACAAACATTCTAAATACGTTTTGAGCGTAAAGTGCACCTATAGCTAGTTATTCCGAAGATCTTTGGAATAACAAGGGAACATGCTTCTTTCTGAATTTTTGCAGTTTCCAAGCAGTTGAAAAGGCAACTTGAGGTTGAAGAGATATAGTGTTAGGACCCTCCTAACATAATACAATTATCATTATCTTAATTAACTTACAAGGGGTCACACCCTTTCACAAGCACACACTCCTTGGTTGGGTATATTAACCCAATCACCTTTTATTTTTAAGACATCGAAGAACATATTCTATATTCCATTGTTTGGTTATTCCTTACAATTTAATTGTGATTCAATATTCAAGCGATTCCTATTATTTGTATTCAATTCTATTTTCAATTGTCAGGTGTCCTAACATTTGGATCAGAGCTTCTTGCTTTCGCACCCATACACATCCAACAATCCAAGCATCACCGCCATTCACCTGCGTATATCACAACATCCATTCATTATTCTCCCAACAAGCATCAAAGTCGTCATATACAACAATAGAACCCCCACAAACAATAATTCAGGCCTCAATAATCAATAAACGGTGAAAGAGAGTGATTTGAACGCTCGCTGTGACGTCTCCGACGAAACTAAAAGGATAATAATAGAATTTTATAAATATTAAAACTTTAATATAAATTTTTTAAAACCTCACGACGCTGAAAAAGAGGGAAGCCGATCGAATTTTTCGTTGACGTGAAAGCGCAGGGTGTAAAATTATTTCGCAGCAAATTTTATCCCACATAGCGGGTACTGGAGCAATCACATATTTTATAAGGTGGGCAGCATGCTTATTGAAGTGTGACTTCGGTCACGCCCTCCCTTTGACCAATCCTCGCACGTACCCACTGCCACTTGTCGATATTTGTACTGTGTTGACCGGTTGACCGCCCTCGCCGCTGTGCACTCTACCCACTCTGCGCTCCACTTTGCCTCCACCTGTCGCCCTTGTCCGCCTGCTCCTCGTGTTTCCCGCCTGCCACCCCTGCGCCTCTGTCGTGCTCTGTCAGTCCGCCTCCCCACCTGCTGCCCCTGCACCTCTGTCGTGCTCTGTCAGTCTGCCTCCCCACCTGTTGCCCCTGCACCTTTGTCATGCTCTATCAGTCTGCCTCCCTTCCTGTCACCCTTGTCTGCCTGCTCCTTGTGTTTCCTGCCTGTCGTCCTACCGACCATCGCGCGCTCTCGATCCTGATGCTTCTGCCGTTACCCGCCTACCGTGTGCTCTCGACCCTGATGCCTCTACCGTGTCGTGCTCCGTATTCTACGCCGGTTCAATATTAATCTATAAAAGCTACTGTTAATTAACAGAGAGCACCAAAATTAAAAGTTGATAGGGCATTGCCCACCAAATTTTTGGTAAAAGGAGGCAACATTTTTTTTTAAATTCTTGCTAAACCTTGGGAAACAAAGTTGCCAATTTTTAATCTTTTGGAAAAATTTGCATAGACAACTTTTGTAAAAGTTGCTAAAACAACTTGTAAAGTTGTTAAAACAAATTTTACACTTGCTCACCTTGTACCAAGTTATATTGATTGTTATCTACACCAACCGCAATGGCTGAGGGGCGACGATCACTGGATTCCATTCATGAGAAACACGAAAGGCTCATTGAAGAAGTTAAATAGGAAAGAGAGGAGAATGCCCATAACACAAGAGAACTCTTCGAGAAAATATTTGCAATGGATGTTAAACTTGATGCTATCAGTAAAAATCAGGCAACAACACATTCAAACTCAACCAACAATGGGTCATCAAACCGAGCAATGTTAGGAGGTCCACAAACTTCCATTTTACCACGGACGACCAAATTAGACTTCCCAAAATTTGAAGGCGGAGACCCTACAAACTGGATCTACCAAGCAGAGCAATATTTCTCACTAAATCAAATTTCGGAAATGCAAAAAGTGCATATCGCCTCCTTCCACTTGGAAAACGATGCCATCCAATGGTACCAATGGTTCGAGAAAACTAACGGCACTCCGACGTGGTCAACCTTTACACAGAATCTATTAGTGCGATTCGGCCCTAGCAAGTTTCAAAGCTTTATAGGGGCCCTCACTAAATTATGCCAAACCACTTCGGTAAGCGAATACCAAGCAGAATTTGAAAGGCTAGCTAATCGAACATCCGGATTAGATGTTGCCTTCTTTCAAGAATGTTTTGTCAGCGGATTAAAAGAAGAAATTTGAATTGAGGTGCAAATGTATAACCCTACAAACATGTTAGAGACCATCGACTTGGCGAAATTAGCGGAAGACAAAATCAAGGCACGAAATCGGTTCACAAAACCAACCTTGGGAAAACCATCAAACACTTATACCAACCCCAAACCAATGCAAAATGGAAGAACCCAAAACTCCTACACAACCCCCAAAATTAACCCCGCTCTACCAATTAAGCGTCTGAGTTTCGAGGAAATGAAGGAAAGACAAGCTAAGGGTCTTTGCTACCATTGCGATGAGAAATTTGATAGAAATCATAAATGTGCCTCACGAAAATTATATATTCTAGATGCCACATATGGGGGGAATTCTACCGAAGAGGAACCTGAACTCGAAGTAGAGGTATTATCCAACACACTTGAAAGTGACGAAGAAAATGCACCAAAGGTTTCCTTCAACGCCCTTGCCGGATTTTTTGCCCCTCAAACAATGCGAGTTAAAGGGTATTTTAAGAAACAAAACCTTATTGTGCTCCTAGATTCCGGTAGCACGCACAATTTTATCGATCCAAAGGTGGCTAAGCAAGCAAATTGTTTTATATACCCTTGCAATAACTTCAAAGTGATGATTGGAAACGATGAAAAAATTGCATGCAAAGGAAAATGCAGAAATATAAAACTAACTATGGGGGTTTATAACATGAAAGGCGACATGTACGTCCTACCCCTAGGTGGTTGCGACATTGTACTAGGCGTACAATGGTTACGAACCTTGGGCGTAGTCCAATGGGAATTTGATGAACTATGGATGAAGTTCACAACGAAAGAACCAAACCTATATTATCAAAGGCCTAAAATCAGGACCTTCCCAAATCGTAAGCTCGCATAGAATGGAGAAAATTATCCAAAAAGGAAACAAAGGAATGGTCGCCCAATTATTTTCAATTCAACCTAGTCACAAAGAAGAAGAGACACCAGAGTTACAAAATATTTTAGACCACCATAAGGCGGTATTCAATGAACCAAAAGGACTACCTCCACAACGAAGTCACGATCACACTATTCCACTACTTCCAGGGCATCAACCTCCTAATATTAGACCTTATCGTTATCCATACCTCCAAAAGACCGAAATAGAGAAATTAGTACAAGAGCTTCTTAAGGCAGGAGTCATTAGACCTAGCAAAAGCCCTTACTCCTCTCCAATTATTTTAGTTAGAAAGAAGGATGGATCGTGGCGTTTATGTGTCGATTTTCGAGCGCTTAATAAAATGACCATCAAGGATAAATTTCCTATTCCGGTCATAGACGAGCTATTAGATGAACTCCATGGGGCAACTTATTTTTCCAAGTTAGACTTACGGTCGGGCTACCACCAAATACGAGTCAACAAAAAGGATATTCCTAAGACGACCTTTCGCACTCACGAAGGGCACTACGAATTCTTGGTGATGCCATTTGGCCTTACCAATGCTCCTTCTACCTTTCAAAGTCTAATGAATAAGGTATTTCACCCTTTCCTTCGTAAATTTATATTAGTTTTCTTTGATGACATTTTGATTTATAGCAAAACATGGGAAGAACATTTGGACCATGTTAGACAAGCATTACAAATCTTGAAGGAAAATCAACTTTATGCAAAAAGATCAAAGTGTTCCTTTGGAAAACAAGAAATTGAATACTTAGGGCATATTGTCTCAAAGGAAGGAGTTATGGTAGATCCTTGCAAAATTGAGGCGGTGAAAAATTGGCCTATTCCAAAAACCTTAAAAGGTCTACGTGGGTTTCTTGGACTAACGGGATATTATAGAAAATTTGTCCAAAATTATGGTAAAATCGCTGCCCCTCTAACAACATTACTTAAGAAAAATGCTTTCAAATGGTCATCTAAAGCGGATGAGGCCTTTATCACCTTGAAAACTGCAATGTGTACCACCCTTGTTCTAGCCATGCCCAACTTTTCTAAACCATTCGTCATTGAAAGTGATGCTTCGGGAATAGGAATGGGAGCCGTACTTATGCAGGATGAAAGGCCTCTAGCTTTTATAAGCAAAGCATTTTCTCCTAAGAATCTAGCTCGCTCTACGTATGAAAAAGAGATGTTGGCGATTGTCCATGCTATTCAACATTGGAGGCCTTACCTTATTGGCCAACATTTCATTATACGCACTGACCATCATAGCTTGAAGTATTTTTTGGAACAAAGGACTAATACCCCGAAACAACAAAAGTGGGTTACTAAACTTCTTGGCTATGATTATGAAATTACATATAAAAATGGAAAGGACAACATGGCAGCCGATGCACTTTCTAGAAAATTTGAAGATATGCCTCAAGTCCATGCTCTTTCCTCCCTTATTCCTAAATGGGTAGACGAGGTGCATGAAGAATGGATAAATGATCCTACTATCCACGCCCTAATTCAACAACTTCAACATAATCCTAGTAGCAAACCTCCATACACTTGGAAGGACAATATATTAAGATACAAAGGAAGGATGGTCCTCACCCCCAATTCAACTTATCATGAAAAACTTCTTCATGAGTTACATACCTCACCCACGGCAGGCCACTCTGGTTTCTTAAAAACCTATAAAAGAGCCACTACCTCCTTCTATTGGGTAGGAATGAAAAATTACATCAAAATTTTTGTAAAAGAATGTGAAGTTTGCCAAAGACAAAAGGGGGAGACCCTTGCTATTCCAGGATTACTTCAACCTCTTCCTATACCCACCAAAACATGGGCAGATATTTCTATGGACTTTATTGAAGGATTACCAAAATCAGGAGGAAAAACAACCATTTTCGTAGTCGTTGATCGCTTATCTAAATATGCCCATTTTTGTCCCGTGGCTCATCCTTATACCGCTAGCACTATAGCCCACCTCTTCCTAGATAACATCTTTAAATTACATGGTATGCCCTCCACAATTGTTAGTGACCGTGACCCAACTTTCACTAGCACTTTTTGGAAGGAATTGTTCAAATTACAAGGTACTCAACTTCGTATGAGCTCCGCTTACCATCCTCAAACCGATGGCCAAACAGAAGTTGTAAATAAATGCTTAGAAACATACCTTCGATGTTTTGTTTCTACTCAACCACTCCATTGGGTAAAGTGGCTTTCGCTAGCGGAATGGTGGTATAACACTTCATACCATACGTCCATCAAAATGACTCCTTATGAAGCATTATATGGCCAAACACCACCATCCCTCACTTCCTATATTCCAGGGACTACAAAAGTCCATGCGGTGGAAACGAAACTCGCTACTCGAGATGACATACTACGGATCCTAAAAGAGAACCTACACACCGCCCAGCATCGCATGAAGCAGCAAGCCGATCAACATAGAAGCGAACGTAGTTTCCATGAGGGTGATATGGTTTTCTTACGTCTCCAACCTTACCGTCAATCCTCTCTTAAACAAAAAGGTTCTCAGAAGTTAGCACCCAAATTTTATGGGCCGTATAAAGTTCTCCAACGTATTGGGACCGTTGCTTACAAACTTGAGCTTCCTCCCTCTTCCAAACTTCACCCCGTATTTCATGTATCTTGCCTTAAGCTCGCAGTTGGAGCCCATATCATGACACAAACCACTCTCCCTAAATTTTTTGATGATGGAGTACTTCTAGTCGAACCAGAAGCTATCTTGGATCACCGCTCTCGTCACCTTCGTACTCGCGATATCATGAAAGTTTTAATCCATTGGAAAGGTCTACCTTTAGAAGACGCGACGTGGGAAACTCTTCACGATATCCAACAACAATTTCCAAATTTCTAGCTTTGAGGACAAAGCTCTTTTAAGGGGGGTGGCATGTTAGGACCCTCCTAACATAATACAATTATCATTATCTTAATTAACTTACAAGGGGTCACACCCTTTCACAAGCACACACTCCTTGGTTGGGTATATTAACCCAATCACCTTTTATTTTTAAGACATCGAAGAACATATTCTATATTCCATTGTTTGGTTATTCCTTACAATTTAATTGCGATTCAATATTCAAGCGATTCCTATTATTTGTATTCAATTCTATTTTCAATTGTCAGGTGTCCTAACATATAGTAAAAGTCTTCTACAACTGTCTCCACCATTCCTTTCCAACCAAAAGACATAGCTCACGAGGAAATATCAATTGATGCAATTGATCCTATCCTGAAATAGACCCAGATTAGTTGTAGAATATTAGGAAATGATATTTTAAAGTGGAGACAGGTGTGCAAGATATTTCTAATACTCCTCCAATATACTCCCACCACTAAAGATGCCTTCTAAGGGCCAATGACTACTGTTGCAACATAAACTATCCAAAATTATTGGTAAATCATTGTAAAATAGCAAATAGGCTAATTTGAGCATGAGATATATTGTAATATTTTATTATAAATAACACAACTCCCTTATTGGTTGAGCTAAGTAGGAAGTAGAATAGAGGAGAGTAGTTAGTAGCAACAAATAGGATAGTACAACAATTCTCTATAACAGTTTTAGCATGTTTTGACAACAATAAAAGTGCAGTTCTTTTATCAATTTTTGTTCATGAGAAAGTGTGATTGTTAATTAGTTAAGGAGTGTTTTTCCACCTTATTCTAGATCAGGAATCTTGGGCCCACTTTCAGGCCTAGAAGGAGGATTTTCATGATAGGTTTTTCTATAATTTTGTTGCAGCAGAATTAACAGATTGCTTGTCAGATTTCATTTTCTTGTTTTAAGTTTGTGTGATGTTATTTATATTTTCCATTATGTTTGTATGCAAAATTTGTGTGTGTGTCAGCTGAAAAATTAGATTAGACATTTGTTTCCCTTGTTTCCTCTGCTTTCCATGTTCCCCTATTTTTTTTATGTTTCAGCAACTTTCAATTTTTAGTAGATTTCATTTTGTTGTCAATTCTTGTAGCAGAAGCTTGATGACCTTTTGTGGTAGGACATTGACAAGTGTTTTTAGCATAAGTTTTATTTCCAAGCATCATTTCAATTCTGCAAGAGTAAACTAGGTTTCAATTTTGCAAGTGTAATTTAGGATTTCCTTATCAACAACATTTCAATTCTGCAAAAGTAAATTAGACTTTCAATTCCTGCAATTTCAATTCCTGCATTTGTAGTTAACTTTCAATTTTTGCAACTTAGAATTAGTTTTCAATTTCTGCAAGTTAATTCATTTCCATTTTGCATATTAGGTTTAGTGTGACACCAAAAGGCTAAACCAAAATCTATTTCACCCAATAAATGCTTGAAATTTGAATGCTTGAATTGTACTTTGCCCTAACCTTCTATCGTAGATAGCCTTGGACACCATCCCAGATTGATAAATCATAAGATTAAATGATGCTATTAATGACACACATCATTTTGGCATCATTTCTGGGGAACACGGTGTTGTTAGAGGGTAAAAGTAGTCAAATAGTTATTATTGTGCTAAGTTGTGAAGTTTAGAGTAAAATCTGAATATAATAACTGGTATAAATAATAATTATTGATAGTTGCATTTCATTCCATTTAGAAAACAAGCAAGAAACCACAGGGAGGTGATCTTCACACTTAGGGGTTAAATTGCCTATGTTTGAAATTCTTGATAAAAATTGAAATAAATTCATCATCCTCATTATCAAGAAACATAAGATCTCTTGAAAAATTTAGAGGAGCCATCTGCTAGTACTACCCTTTTTATATCCATATCATCGGGGTAGTATAAAAAAATTTGTACTAGGTGTTGGGAAGACATCATGGCAGATATACAAGACTATCCCTTGAACAAAACAACCATATTAGCTACTTGTAGCATTTTTTCACAGGGACATATCACTGATAAATGCCATTTACTTCCACAACTCAGAAATATCCTAGAGATGCAAAATTTGTTGCCTAGTCTGAATTCTTCTCAAGAGAGATCCCAACAACAACAAATAGAGCAAGTAAATCAACCACTACCTCCAGCCCAACCTGTGGCCAATCTGAATAATACAGGATAGACAACCCCTATCTATGTAGCTGAATCTGGTAAAAATACTACAGGAAATGTTATTGACTGCAACAACATCCAATTGTGCTCAAACAAGACCTTACTTGAGCTTGAAGAGATAAAAGTCAATGGAGATACACAAAAATCCTTTAGTCCAAACACACAAAAATCAACCTTGGATAAAGGAGAAAAACTAGAAAATATGCACATAGAAAATTTACTTCCATTGAACTCCTTAGTAAGCAATTACAAAGGGGTAAATTTTGTCCTCCTAGGAATGAAACAAATTGAAGTACAGCCAAGAAAATTCTTGAACATTATTAGTTGGCTGACTTATGAACAAAAAACAAAATTGTTTGTTGTTTTGAAACAATATTTCAATCCTTTTGCATGGAAATACAAGGGTATGTCAAGATTTCATCTTGATGTATGCACTCATAGGATATATATTGAAAATGTTAAACCTGTGAAACAACTGCAAATGCAATTAAAGTCTACCTTAAGAGATATTGTCCAAACTGTAATAAAGAAACTCTTGGAGGTTAGATTCATTTATCCAATTTTTGATAACCGATGGATTCCTCCATTAGTTATTATTCCAAAGAAAAATGGGAAACTGAGAGTGTGTGAAGATTATCAAGAACTGAATACAATCACACATAAGGACCATTTTCCATTTATTGATCATATATTAGACATACTCAATTTCACACTGTATGAACTGGTTTATGATAAAAAACCATATTTTCCTATTGAAATTGAGTTACTAATGCTTTTAACATCTTTGGGAATTGGTATTGAATTGTTTCAAGTACATATTGACAAGATTTTGCAGACTAGGTGGCATGGACCACAATTGATTGAAGAAGTTTTTAGATATGGAGCAATGCTTCTTTCTCCCATTGGTGATTCATGGAGGAAGTTAGTGGTGAATGGATATTACCTTCGGGTATACCATGCACCATTAACTAAGGAGGAGTTCTTGAGGGAGATTACACAATTGGATGTACACATGATGGAAGAGAATTTCTCTTCCATATCAGATTCAGAGTGATGCTAAAAAGTTTGACAAAAAAAAAAAAAAAAATACAAGAAAAGAAAAAAGAGAATAATCTTGTTTGTGAACTTCCTTCATGGGCACAAGCAAGACAAGAGAAAAAGTTGAAAAAGAAAAAGAGAGAGATAGAAAAAAAAGAGAAAAAAAGAGAGAGAAAAAAAAAATTGCAGCAAAAGGCATGTCCCACAAAATAGGGATACATGAGGACAAGCATCAATTTTAGCATGGAGGAGGAACAATGGAGTCAATACTTCATTTCCAGAAATAAGGAGTTAATGATGACATAAGAAGGCTCTTATTACTCATATGGAAAGGATGGTTGCATCATTGTTGCAGGTTTCAATAGAAAAATATGGTGTTTTCATACAAAGATTGACATGTTTTTGCAGAATAAGGATTGTTCTTATCCAAATAAGAGTGAGAGACATTCTCTCTCATTGAAGCATTTGAAAAAAAAGGGATAGAAGTTGGTTGAAAACCAGAAATGGCAGCCTCTTTTGATGAAAAAAAGGGAAAAGAAAAAAAAGGGGAAAAGAAAAAATGAATAATTTAATAGTGAAAACCTCCTTGAGGCGCTACTGAGTTGGCTTGCATGAAAACTAGTTTTTCGGTGTGCATTGCCTTGTTGATCCACCCATCATTGTTCCACCATTGTACAAATATCACACTGCACATGTGTTATGTTTATGCTTTCAGATAGCTTGCTAGCAATCATCAGAAGCAGCTTGTAAGGTGCATGATCAATTTTTAGGATAGTAAGGTATGTGTTTCTTGCATTTAGTCATAGTAAGTATTTAGCATTTAGTGTATGATAATCGGTATTTGGCATAAACTATTCATACAATATTGGCAAGTTAAAAAAAATGGAACATGTTGTTCAAAATGTCAAGAAACAACCCCTTCTGCCCTTATTTGCATGGGAACTTCAAAACTGTGCAAAAATCTGATTTTGGGATAGACATGGCAGCAATTCTATTTGAATTAGTAGGGCAGCTTTCAGAAGGAGAACTACAAGTTGATACCCCACAAATGCTTCATAAATCTGAAGAGGATAATCTGGAAAATGCACTTGAAGATTCTGTTTTACTATTGTTGCAATAAAACAACACCATACAAAATGAAGAATAACATCTAAATAAAAGGATAGAGCAGGGATTTTTGATGTTATGGAAGGCTTATACACTCTAGAGATGGGCCCACAATAGAATCTACAACTAACTTTTGCATAGGAGGTCATTTCTGCATTTTTGGATGCATCTTCGAAATAAACAGCACATCTTCGAAATAAATAGGAACATCTTCGAAATAAGAAAAATTGTACCAAAATTCTTGAAAATGCTACAGAATAGAAAAATAAGTAGGGCACATCAAATATTGAGGTTCCTAAAGCTCAAAATCATCCCACCACAAGTAGTACATCCCTCCAAAAGATTCAAATTCAAATTTTTGTCAAGTCATACATGTGCTTAGTTGTAAAATGCTTGATATAGTGCAGCAAGGAGAAATTTCTCAGGTAGCAGGTGGTAAAGGATATGTTTTCACAAGGATAAAACCTGCATATTACTATGGCCTACTAGGATGCATGAGGGCATGCATCAGTTCAAGCTGGGGGGGATGATGAGGCCCAAAAATACCTCATTATTGCACTATGTTTGACATATAAAAAACTGCCATATTACCAAACATGACAAAGTTAATTGCCAAATAGTTGATTAAAATATATTATTTGTTAATTATTTGCATGATTTCATGTTAGGAATATTATACCCCTATTTTGACTATTTTCAGCATTTTATGACTGATTTTGCTTGATTAAGTAGCAATTAAAACATGCATTTCAATTAGCCAAATGTGGTATGCTGATGTCCATTAATTTCACAAAGGTGTTTGAAGGTTTTCCCACCTTTTGAACTTGTTTGAAGTACACATTGGAGCCAAAATTTTAGGACTGTCATAAATCTGGAAATCTGTAGAAAATAGCCATATAAAAATCAACAAGTTGTCACTTTATAGGAGCACCTTGAAGTTGTCAGACAAAGCAAGAAAAAATATATGGGATGTGTTCACAGAGACTAAAAGAAGACTTCTGACCTACTTGGATGCATTCCCACTTGGTCTAAATGGACAACAGTAGGGCATAACAAAACAAAGACAGTTGTGCAATAGTTTTATAGTTTTTGTACAGTTTTACATCATCCTAGCATGGCTTGCTAATAAATGGAATGCATGAGTTTTGTAGAAACATATATTTCTTTATGTTTTATATTTCCAAAAGTGCTAATTTATCTGAAACTAGAAAAGAGCACCAAAAGTGTAACTGTTGCAGCAAAAACAGAGAAATACAGGTTTATCATGTAAATTCCAGCCAGCTACCAATGAATGGTAGGGCATGGAATTTACCAATAGAGGAAGATAAAAATGATTGCAATCACCTCTTGGAAGCTGGATTAAATGACCTACCTAAAAGAAACAGCCAAAATAGACATTTTGAATGCGTTTTGAGCATAAAGTGCACCTACAACCAGTTATTCCGAAGATCTTTGGAATAACAGGGGAACACACTTCTTTTTTACTTTCTACGGTTTCCAAGCGGTTGAAAAGGTAACTTAAGGTTGAGAGGATATAGTAAAAGTCTTCTACAACTGTCCCCACCATTCCTTTTCGACCAAAAGACACAGCTCATGAGGAAATATCAATTGATGCAATTGATCCTATCCTGAAATAGACCCAGATTAGTTGCAGAATATTAGGAAATGATATTTTAAAGTGGATACAGGTGTGCAAGATATTTATAAGACTCCTCCAATGTACTCCCACCACTAAATATGCCTTCTAAGGGCCAATGACTATTGTTGCAACATAAACTATCCAAAATTACACTTATTTTAGATCCAAAATTATTGGCAAATCACTGTAAAATAGCAAATAGGCTGATTTGAGCATGAGATATATTGTAATATTTTATTATAAATAACACAAATCCCTTCTTGGTTGAGCTAAGTAGGAATTAGAATAGAGGAGAGTAGTTAGTAGCAGCAAATAGGACAGTACAACAATTTTTTGTAACAGTTTTAGCATGTTTTGACAACAATAAAAGTGCAGTTCTTTTGTCAATTTCTATTCATGAGAAAGTGTGATTGTTAATTAGTTAAGGAGTGTTTTTTCCACCTTCTTCTAGATCAGGAATCTTGGGCCCACTTTCAGGCCTAGAAGGAGGATTTTCATGACAAGTTTTTCTGTAATTTTGTTGCAGCAGAATTAATAGATTGCTTGTCATATTTCATTTTCTTGTTTTAAGTTTGTGTGATGTTATTTATATTTTCCATTATGTTTATATGCAGCATTTGTGTGTGTGTCAGCTGAAAAATTATATTAGACATTTGTTTCCCTTGTTTCCTCTGCTTTCCATGTTCCCCTATTTTTATGTTTCAACAACTTTCAATTTTTAGTAGATTTCATTTTGTTGTCAATTCTTGTAGCAGAATCTTGATGACCTTTTGTGGTAGGACATTGATAGGTGTTTTTAGCATAAGTTTTATTTCCAAGCATCATTTCAATTCTGCAAGAGTAAACTAGGTTTCAATTCTGCAAGTGTAATTTAGGTTTCCTTCTCAACAACATTTCAATTCTGCAAAAGTAAATTAGACTTTCAATTCTTGCAATTTCAATTCTTGCATTTGTAGTTAACTTTCAATTTTTGCAACTTAGAATTAGTTTTCAATTCCTGCAAGTTAATTCAGTTTCCATTCTATAGATTAGGTTTAGTGTGACACCAAAAGGCTAAACCAAAATCTGTTTCACCCAATAAATGCTTGAAATATGAATGCTTGAATTGTACTCTACCCTAACCTTCTATCGTAGACAACCTTGGACACCACCTCGGATTGATAAATCATAATATTAAATGATGCTATTAATGACATGCATCACTACATTTTTTATTACTATATGCACAATATAGTTGAATATTATGTCAATGATTTTCTAGCCAAGTGTTTACTATGCGGTAACCATATTGATGTTTTATGAAAGGTCTTTGATCGTCTACTAGAACATAATGTATTATTGAATTCCTAAAAAGTGTATTTTTTGGAGTAACATATGGAAATATTTTAGGATTCATAATGTCTAAGTAGTGTATCGAAGTAGACCAAAGCATGGTCAAAGAAATCATAAACATACCTTACCCTACAAACCTTAAGTAGGTGTATAGCTTACAAGGGAAGATACAGGTCATACGATGTTTCATCATGTAACTATTGAATAAATGTTAGCCTTTCAGCCATATTCTAAAAAATGGGGTGACATTCAATTGGGATCAATATTATCAAAATGTCTTCAAGGACATAAAATAGTACTTGGTGTCTACACCCATATTATCTCCTCTACAACTTGGTGTGCCATTTCTACTATATGTTTTTACAACTAAATATTCCTTAGGGATTATGTTAGCTTAAAAGAATGAGGTAAATAAGGAGTGGGCCATTTAATACATCAATTGCACCTTCCTCTTATACAAAATCAAATATGCTTATGTCAATAAGCTTTGCTTAGCAGTGGTATTTACCATCAAGAAACTCTAACATTAAATGATAAATCAAACAATGTATGTTTTCTCCAAGGAAAATACTTTGTGATATATAATGAGTTAAACATATCATAATAGTCACACTACAAAGTGGATCATGTTATTGATAAAGTTTGACCTTGAATTCATCGGTCATAAATCTATCAAATATCAAGTCATCACTGATCAACTAGCAAAACCACTTCTTCCTTACGATAATCCTCTTACAATCGAGCTACCTGATGATGCATTCTTTGCATTATCTAACCCAGAATAGCTAGAATAACCTAAGCCATAAGTGGACCTAATGTTATTCTTTGATGGTTCTAGGTGTGAACAAGGGAGTGGTACCAAAATCATGTTATTTAAACCACAAGAGACTCATATTCCCCTTTTATTTAAGCTTGATTTCCCATGCACCAACAATAATGCTAAGTATGAAGCTCTCTTGTTGGAAATCGATATAGCTTTTTCTATGAATTTCAAGAAACTAAACATCTCTAGTAATTCAAAGCTCATTATCAACCAAGTCAAAGGTATTTACTAATGTAGATATCCAATATTAAATAAATAAAAAAATCCTTGTGGACAAATCACTTTCAAAATTAGAATGGCATGACATCAAAATTGTCCCTCATTTCAACAATCATTTTGTAGATACAATGGCGTCATTGGGATCCCTAATTTCATATAACACTTTTGATAATGTCACAACCATATATTCTAAAATGCTCAAGCAATCCACACTTTTGTGAGATTCTTCTATAGAAGATCAAAGTGTCCACCTGGTACAAGCAAAACCATTTCAAGACTGGTTCTCTCAGATATGAGATTTCCTAAATCTTTGTAATATTCCTTTAAGATTGTTGCATGCCATAAAACATACATTTAAGTAGAAAGCGACTAGATATGTATTCACATCTAGCTCTAGCACATATAAAAAAAGGATTCACATCTTCAACTACCTCTAGCACTTTGGGATTATAGGATGAGCATTAGAATACCAATTGGGGTAATTTTATTTTTGCTACTATATGGCACTAAGGCCATTATGCCCTTGGAGATTAAAATTATCTTATTACATATCTCATTACAAGAATTCATTGATGATGGCACTGTGCAATAAGCTCACCTTGATCAGCTCACTCTTCTTGATGAATGATTAAATAATGCTCTCAAGCATCTTTGCATTTATCAAGACCGTATTAAGTGAGCCTATGATACAAAGGTTCATCCTAGGGAATTTTGGGTTTGGGATCTTGTACTAAATGATAAGCAACAAAATTCAAACATATCTATCCATTTGAGTGATAAATTTAGTACAAAATGGTTAGGCCTATTCATAATAAAATAAAATCTAGGATTGAGAAATTATCGATTCGCTACACTTTAGGGTGTCAAGGAACTGGAACCACTTCATATTATCCACTTGTGGGCATTTTATGCATAAAAAAAAACAAAAAAAAATAATTAAAATAAAACAATATTACAAAACAATAAAAATAATTTGTATTTCACATCGCCATTACATTGCATATCACTATGCATAACACTCTATATTTTATCATTTTAGGATTAGTCATGGATTTGGCTAGTTGTATGTTTAGTTACGTTGTATTAGGTATTTCGTTCTCCATAGTTGAATCCATCGCATCTTTCATTGACCATTTAGTATATCTTCATGTAATTTTTTTTATCTTGGGCATACACCTTATTTTATCATTCATGTACATTCACATTTCCATGTTTTCTACCCATCGCTTGCTTGCTCATAAGTAGTGGTTGCAAGGTGTCCAATAAGGTCCTCCGGTCATTCAACCTTTCCTAGTTTTTATTTTGGATTTCATTGCAAACCATATTGATGTTTGATTATAGAATATCACTTTGGTAGTACTTGGTTTATCTCAAAATACAAAAACATTCTCACAATATTAATTATGATTTTGAACAAGGAAATATGACACTACAAAGTATGTCTTGCCTCAAAAAGTGAATAATTACCCTTGATATTCCTATCATGTGCATGGTATAAACATTTTAGGATTGACAAAAAGACAAGCTCATTTCCCCCACCCCCAAAAAAATAAAACCCCCTTGCTCCTCTACAAAATTAGAAAGTCCCAAAAAGCAATAAAATCCCCTTGCTCCTCCAAAAAATGAGCAAGTTTCCAAAAAAATCCTTATGCTCCTCAACAAAATAAGCAAAATTCTCAAACAAAGAAAAGTCATCAAAATCCTAAAGAAAATGAAAAATATTTTGAATACGTAGAATTCTTGGTTTTTTACAACCATGGGGTAATCTCCATTGGGGCTATAAATTCATGACTGACAGTGGAGTAGCCTTATGTGTGGTGACACGTCTATCACATTAGTGACCTTATTTTATACAGACTAATGTTAGCTTGTGGTTGAGCTAGCTTTTGATGGCTTGCAATCAGAGTAGTGGAGTCCAACCAAGACAAAAACTAGGGTAATGAACTTCACTATGAACTCATAGAAATATTTAATATCTTGTTCTTCCTAGTATATTTTTATATTTTAGATGTTTGAATGGTCAGTAAATGACTTTGTATTGGTCAACTAGGGTGTTAGAATTTCATGAAAATCTTATTGGTCCCTTGTGACTTCTAGATATTCATAATCTACTATCATCGTGCTTCTCCATTGCATAACATTTCTCGCTTGGCTTATATTCTAGTGTATGCCCTTGATAAAATTGTTTATATATTTATTTATGATTCTTATACATTCTATAGTGCATATACTTAGTTTGTTATTACATCATAGAATCATCCACTATGTTTCATTAGTTAAACATACATTCATAATTTGCATTAATTAAGTTATTATGTGTCATTAGTACATCATAGGTATACCTAGTTCTATGCATACATAATAGCTCTATCATATCAAAAACATTCATATAACATAAATGCATCATCATATAAATATAGGCATACATCTAAATGCATCTACCATTACATTAATACATATATTTCATCTGTGCACATAAAAAAATATCAACAACACATAAATGCAATAAAATGTCATCTCATGTATATCATAAATAATAAATACATCCATGGTACAAAATACCCATAGGCTATAATATTGTGGGTCCTTAGACCTCACATCCAAAAATAAGCTAATACATCAGGGTCCTAATTAGACTGGCCCTGCACCACCACTCTCAACACTACCCTCTACCTTATCTCTACAAGGTTGCATAGATTTGCTTGCCCCTAAAGTTTGGGAGGCACATGGTGATACAAAACAAGGAATATATGGGGCTACTAACTACTCGCCTAATGCCCCACTCTACAAATCTATGAATACTAAAAAGTAGATGGCTAAACAAAAATGGTAGTCATGAAGCAACAAGGTATTCTACAACATCTACACATAATCCCACTCCTACTCCAACTAGGTCATCAAGGTAGTGGACCCCTCACTACCAATCAATCTCAAAGATCTCATAGCTCAGAGTGAATCATGCTCATTTTATAGATCATATCACTCTACTATGATTATCTCCTTCTCCTTCTAAAATATTTGTAGCTAATTCCATAAGGTGTCCTTCTCCTTTACCCAATATCACCATCGCTACTAATATGACTCTTAGCTTCTCTACTCAATAGCATGAATTTTATCTCTATCTATCCACTACCCTTGGAGCATTTGGTCCTGCTCTCTAAGAGTAGAAATATGCTCATGAGGGTCCTTATCATATGATTCATCCCCATAATAACTCCTCACAAGTATTTATGCATCCCTAGTGGCTCCATGTTATGGCCCACCCACATATGTATTCACTCAATAATGTACTCACCGCTATTATAGATCCTTTGCTACACCAATCGCCTTCACGTCCCCTCTAGCTATTGCCTTACATTAAAAAAGTTGAGCTACCTACCAAGAATCATACTCTACTATTGTATTGGTATCCTCCATGTCAGCTTCTATCAAGGGCTTATCTGGCTTCTCACGTAGAGGCTTAGCTCATGACCATGTTTATTATGTACCGTTGGTCCTTTGCTTATAAACCACTAGGTCATTAGGAACACCCTACCTCATCCTAAGCTATCGAGTCACCCATGAGTATTGGAAGTACTCATGCTCTATCCCATGTTGGCTAGTAAACCATATGTCATGTTGCACTTATCTCAAGTGCTTGCCCTCCTCATCTTAGGTTGGTGCTTCAAACCACGGTCCCCATGTAACTTATGTTGGTTGTAACCCTACAAATATATTTGAATAATGGCCAAGGATACCTTGAAAACCTAGCTCTTATCCCAATCTCTCTCGTAAAACTGCCACATTACATAAGAGATATTTCTATAGACCATATCTCTACATGCGGTCCATGACAACCCAATAAGTCTGTCTACCCATTGAAGTTTTCATTGATGTCAAAGGTCGAGTTGGTTGCAATAAAGTTGTGGGAAAATTATTCAAGGAAAATATAGAATATCAAGGTGATTTTATGTTGAATCAAAGTGATTTAATATAAAGTTTTAAATAATTATATTAAATATTTAATTATTAATATCAAAGTGTGATATATTTAAATTAAAATTTAAATATCATTGTAAGGTTTTATATTTAAATAGTGTGGACTGATGTGCCAAATATTAAAATGAAATAAGTGAAATATTTGATATAAAAACTAGGCCCAAATTTATTTCAAAGGGGTATGCACTTTGATGAAAATATTTTAGAAGTACATGATGTTGTTCATCGAACTGAGTGGTTGGAGAACCTTAGCATGGTTGGATAGCATGGCAAGTTTGGAGGCTTCGTATTTGAATAGCACAGAGATTTTGGAGACTTTGTGGTTGAAGAGCATGATGAGTTTGGAGACTTCGTGGTTAAAGAGCATGGTGAGTTTGGAGGCTTCGTGGTTGGAGAGCACGGTGATTTTGGAGGCTTTGTGAGTTGGAGAGCACAATGAGTTTAGAGGATTTGTGAGTTGGAGAGAACAATGATTTTGGAGGATATGATATTGAAGAGCCTTAGCATGGTTGGAGAGCTAGGGTGACAGTGAACAAAGGAAAGCATTGTTGGCACTACAATCATCATCATCAAGAGAGCTAGGGTGATAGTGGATAAATGAAAGTGTTTTTGGCATTGCAATCATCATCATTGTGATAGAAATGGCTCCAGTGGATAAAGTAAACCATTATTGGTACTATAGTCATCATCGTTGCAAGAGCTAGGGCTGCATTGGATAAAGGAAAGTGCATTGGCATTGTAATCATCATCATTGTGAGAGCTAGAGTTGAGTTACAAAGGAAAGCACTACAATATATGTTGAGTATATTTGTATGTCTGCTATTGAGTTACTAAGGAAAGCGATGTTGGATATATCATGGAAGTAAAGTGATTTGTCATTCCTCCCACCAAGGAATCGGTTGGAACTAGCAACAACCAGTTAAGAGATTGAGGGAAATTCTTACAATGATTACGTTGCACATGTTAAGGTATAAATATTTGAAAATAGTGTTGAAGAGAACACATATATGCATGGGTATCTATTGTAAGGAGAATACTCAAGCATCCTCTACCTAATTTGAATGCATACAAGATATGCTCCCAAGACCGCCATGTTGAAGGAGGTTGAGATTCTTTCCATTTGCAAAGTAATAAAACTATGAAAAAAATGTAGATGAGGCATAGTCATTACTCATTGTAGAATTTTTAATAGTTATTATAAAGCACTATAAAATAGAGAAAGAAACCAAGCACCCAATTTTTTTTGACTACAATATTAGAGCATGCATCGTGATAACTGAATTGCACTTGTGGTTTCATTGGTGGACACTGTGGAGAGATAAGCACCTGACCTGAGCTTATGTAAAAATATGACACCAAAGTATGGCATCTGAGGTTTGGCAATTAGAATTCGTTTGAGGGTTTCATCGATGATTGATTCAAGATATGACACTTGACCTGCACTTGTGGATCTAAAGTTTGTGAGTTTTTGATGACTATTGTTTGTGAATTAAGGTATGGGTATGCCTTTTGTTATTAAAGTTGATAGACAAAGAAATTGGATAGACAATTTGCATTTGGGATGCTAATTATAAATTAGTGGACTTGTAAGACAAAAGAAAGGTAATTTGTATTGAGCATAAGGTGCACTTTTATACATATGCATTGAATACTTTGGTTGTGGATATTTTCCATCTATCACATAATCAATTGAATGTTGATATAAAGTAAGATATAGTAGGGATTATAATATGATGAGCAAATATTAAAGTGTCGATCCAACAAGACAATGTGAGACTTGTGGAAGCGATAAACTTAATGAATGTGAAGGAAAATTTAGCCATTTTAAGCTTCCAATACCAGTATATCATCCTCTATTTTTTGGACAAGGATATTGGTGTCTCCTATGGTTTTGTGCCCATGAACTTGTAACAAGGATATTGGTGTCTCATGTGGGTTGGTACCCATGAACTTGTAACAATGATATTGGTGTCTCATGTGGGTTGGTGCCCATAAACTTGCTCAAGGGGATTGGTGTCTCCCGTGGGTTGTTGTGCATCAAATTGAATAAGGGAATTGGTGTCTCCTGTGGGTTGGTTCCCATGAACTTTATCAAGGGGATTGATGTCTCCTGTGGGTTTATGCCCATAAACTTGAATAAGGGGATTGGTGTCTCCTGTGGGTTAGTGCCCACGAACTTGTATAAGAGGATTGGTGTCTCCTGTGGGAAGTGCCCATGAATTTTGTTGAAGAAAATAAAAGAAATATTTTATCATGGTTTTCTCCTGAGAGGGTGTTTTCATGTAAATCCATATCTCTTGTGTGTATGGTGTTATGTGCATTTATTTATTATTGCATTGATATTAATTCCAGTTATTGCTTTTGAAAGAAAAGAGAACTTTTTTATCTTATACTATTCACTCCCTTCTAAGTATAAGCATGTACTTCTTCAATTGGTATTAGGGTAGGTTACTTCATGAATACCTGACTTCTTGAAGGAAGATCTTAAAAGAACACACATGGCTTACCAAGAAGGTTTTGCATCAAGTAGGGCTCCGTTATTTGGTGGGACTAACTATGATTTTTGGAGAATGAGGATATGAACCTATTTGATGGCACATGGCTACGATATATGGCAATCTATTTTGGATGGGTTTAAACCACTTGCAACCCCTCCCACAGATCAAAATGGCAAGAAACCATTTTAAAATAGTTCCAAGGCAAGGAATGCAATATTTGGTGGGTTATGTGAATAGGAGTTTGTGAAACTCATGCAATGCACCGCACCTCAAAAAAATAAATATGGGACAAGTTACAAATAACATGTGAATGAGACGACAAGGTTAAAATGGCAAAACTTCAAACCCACAGGAGGAATTACGAATACTGGAAGATGAAAGATGAGGAAGATATTATCAGATATCTACTCTACATTCATGAAATTATCAACACCATTCATGGACTTGGAGAAATATTGATGACTATAATATTATTCAAAAAATATTAATGTCACTTCACATGAGTTTTGATGCAAAGGTATCAGTGATTGAAGAAATGAAGGATCTTAAAACCTTAAGCATGGATGAGATACATGGAATTCTTACAACCTATGATATGAGGACTAAAAAATATCAAACATACAAATGGGATACAATGTTTAAAGATTCAAATAAGACAAATAATAAAGAACAAGAGTCAAGTGAAGAATCGATCAACAAATAAGAAGCTAAATTTGTATGAAGAAATAAGAAGGGACCAAGAAAATACAAAATTAAGTATGCTATGAAATGTTTTAATTATGGTAACATTGGTCACTATGCAGCTCAGTGCCCACAAGTTGGAAGTAGTAGTAGTGAAGAAGAAGAGGAATACAAGAAAAAGAAGGAAATAAAATTTTATCATGAAAAGAAAAAGAGGCATGGTCAAAGCAAGCATGAGAAGAAGATATTTCAAAGGTACAAGAAGATTTTTTATGTTGAGGAAACAAGCATTTATTTCAACAAAATTTATGAAAGTGTCTCCGATAGTGAAAGAGAAGAAATCCTATTTTTGGCCATGGAGGTGAAAGGAGATGCTCCTATTGTTGAAAAACAAGAAGAGGAGAAAGATCCAAAAAATTAAGATGAAGCCATAGTTGACATAGAAGAGCAATGTGTTTTTGCTCTTAAATATTTGAAAAGGCTTAGAAAGAATAAATCAAGATTGAAGACTCAAGTACAAGAGGATGAGAAGACAAAGGCAAAAATTTCACAAGATCTCACCGACTTAAAAGTGAAAATTGAAGAGGCAAAACGAATACAAGAAGTTATGGCTGAGCAGTTAAAGACAAAAGAGTTGGAATATGAAAAACTGGAACATGAGATTGTCTCTCTGAGAAAATCTAATGATGAGCTATAGCAAAATATTAGGTTTGAGAAAAGCACAAAAAATCTTAGATGATATTATCAAAACACAGAGATCTTCGATTATAAAGAATGGACTTAGTTTTGAATAAGGTCAAAAGAAACAAAAGGAGGAGTCAAGCTCAAAAGGAATAGAGGCATAAAATAAAATTATTAAATAAGAGCCTAAGACCTATGCTGATGTATTTGAAAGTGGAAGCATCAATAAGGAAGAAAATAAAGCATCATCAAGGAACAAGGTCCATCACATAAATAACAATGAGAGAACCATGCGACCATATCCTCCAAGGCAATCAGACAGGTTTCAATATTTCTTTCGAGTTTATTGCTTTTCATGTCACCAATTTGGTCATAAAGCTATAAATTGCATGGTCTATGCTAAAAATTATTTTGGTTTCACCAAGAGTAATTTCAATTCATTTGCACCTTTCATGGACTACAACATCATTTGTTATAAATATAATAATTTTGGGCATAAAACTAAATAGGTGTAGAACGATGTTCCCTAAAATTCCAAAATCTATTAAGAAAGAGGATGGTCAAACTATTCAAAAGGATATGCCCTCCAAAGTTTGGAAAATGGAACACAGTAATTTGGGAGTTTCACTCCTATCTCATCATTTATTCTCTCAGTTAGAGTAGGTAGTAAGAGGGAGCTATCTAGTGCCTTATCATTTAGCCCTGAGAAGCCTTTACCATTGATGTCAAAGGAGAATAATTATAGTAAGGGGAGCAGTGTGTATTTTCAGCAAGAGGGAGCAGCTTGTTAGATTGTGATCATGTTATAGTAAAGGACAGTTTCTTTGTAGGGTTCCCATCAATGACAAAGGGGGATATTGTTAGAATTATTCACTATTGAAGTTGTCATTGATGTCAAAAGACAAGTTGGTTGCAAGTAAATGGTGGAAAAATTATTCAAGGCAACTATATAATATCAAGGGGATTTTATATTAAATCAAAACGATTTAATAAAAAGTGTGAAATAATTAAATAAAAATATTTAATTATTAATATCAAAGTGTGATATATTTAAATTAAAATTTAACTATCATTGTAAGGTGTTGGATTTAAATAGTTTGGACTGACGCACCAAATATTAAAATGAAAGAAGTGAAATATTTGATATAAAAACTAGGCCCATGTTTATTTCAAAGGGGTATGCACTTCGATGAAAATATTCGATAAGTATATGACATTATTCAATGAACTAGGTGGATGAAGAAGCTTAGTGTGGTTGGAGATAATGATGAGTTTGGAGGCTTCATAGTTGAAAAGCACAGAGAGTTTGTAGAATTCATGGTTGAAAAGCATGGTGAGTTTGGATGCTTCGTGGTTAAATAACACGGTAAGTTTAAATACTTTATGATTGAAGAGCACGATGAGTTTGGAGGATTCATGGTTGGACACCATGGTGAGTTCGGAGGATTTGTTATTTGGAGAGCACAATGAGTTTGGAGTCTTTAGGATTGAAGAGCCTTAGTGTGGTTGGATAGCTAGGGCAGTAGTGAACAAAGTAAAGCATTGTTGGTGCTCCAATTATCGTCATCGTGAGAGCTAGGATGATAGTGGATAAAGGAAAGAGTTTTTGGTACTGCAATCATCATATTTACAAGAGCAAGGGCTTTAGTGGATAAAGGAAAGTGATTTTGGCACTGTAATCATCATTGTTGCAAGATCTAGGGCTATAGTGGATAAAGGAAAGTGCATTGGCACTGTAATCATTATTGTTGCAAGAGCTAGGATTGAGTTACAAAGGAAAGTGTTGTAATATATGTTGAGTACATTTTGAAATCTATGGTTGAGTTATAAAGGAAAGTGTTATTGGATATTTGATAGACATAAAGTGATTTACCATTTCTCGTGCCAAGGAATTTATTGGAACTAGTAGCAACCAGTTAAGCAATTGAAGAATTTTTTTTCAATGATTACGTTGCCCATGTTGAGGAATATATTATTGAAAATAGTGTTGAAGAGAACATAGATCTACATGGGTATCTATCGTAGGGAGAATAATTAGGCATTCTCTAACTGAGTTGAATGCACACAAGAGATTCTCCCAATACCACCATGTTGAAGGACCTTGAGACGCTTTCCATTTGTGAAGCAATAAAATTATGAAAAAAAGGTAGATGAGATGTAGTCGTTACTCATTGTAGAATTTTTATTAGTTGTTATAAAGCACTATCAAACATATAAATAAAACGAGTACCCAATTTGATTTCATTACAATATTCAGAGCATGCACCGTGATTTTTGACTTTCACTTGTGGTTTCATTGGTGGACACTGCGAAGAGACGAGCACCTGACCTAAGCTTGTGTGAAAATATGTCATCAAAGCCTAGTATATGAGGGTTGGCAATTAGAAGTCATTTTAGGGTTTCTTCGATGATTGATTCAAGATGTGACACCCAACCTACACTTTTGGATCTAAAGTTTGTGAGTTTTTTATGACTGTTGTTTGTGAATTAAGGTATGGGCATGCATTCCATTATTACTATTCATAGAGAAATAAATTGGGTAGAAAATTTGTATTTGGTATGTTGATTATAAATTAGTGGACTTGTAAGACAAAAGAAAGATGATTTGTTTTAGCACAGGTGTACTTTTCTACATATGTAACTAAGACTTTGGTTGTGGATATTTTCCATCTATCACATAATCGATTGAAGGTTGATATAAAGCAATATATGGTAGGGATTATAATATGATGAGCAAATATTAAAGTGCAGATCCAAGAAGACAATGTGAGACTTGTGGAAGCGATAGACTTAATGAATGTGAAGGACAATTTGGCCATTTGAAGCTTCCAACACCAGTATATCATCCTATATTTGTTGGACAAGAAGATTGGTGTCTCCTATGGGTTGGTGCCCACAAAATTGTAACAAGGAGATTGGTTTCTCCTATGAGCTGGTGTCAATAAACATGTAACAAGGAGATTGGTGTATCTTGTGGTTTGGTGCCCATAAACTTGTAACAAGGAGATTGGTATATCCTATGGGTTGGTACCCACAAACTTGTAACAAGAATATTGGTGTCTCCTATGGGTTAATGCCCACAAACTTGAATAAAATGATTGGTGTTTCCTATGGGTTGGTGCCTATGAACTAGCACAAGGGGATTGGTGTCTCCCGTGGTTTGGTTCCCACATAATTGAATAAGGGAATTGGTGCCTCCTATAGGTTGGCACCCATGAAATTGCTCAAAGGGATTGGTGTATCCTGTGGGTTGGTGCCCATGAACTTGAATAAGGGGATTGGTGTTTCCTATGGGTTGGTGCCCACAAACTTGTATAAGGGGATTGGTGTCTCATGTGGGTTGGTTCCCATGAATTTTTTTGAATAAAATAAAAGCAATATTTATTGTGGTTCTCTCCTAAGAGGTTGTTTCCACGTAAATACTTGTCTCTTATGTTTATGGTGTTATGTGCATTGATTTATTATTGTATTGATATTAATTCAAGTTATTGCCTTGGAAAGATAATAGAAAAGTTTTATCTTATACTATTCAACCCCCCTCTTAGTATAAGCATATGTTTCTTAAAAAAATGCTCCCATACCCATACCTACAAGAGGAAGCTACATCCTAAGCCCAATATGCCTTACTATCAGATCTCGTACAACTCCTTGTATAGCTATGTGATCAAGGTGGTATCCCATACCATTATCTTGGGCTTCTTAATCAAGTCCATCATAAGGCTCAATAGGTTCAAGGGAATCTTGTGCCTAAGGAGTTTGGCAAGATAAAATTAGATATCAGTGACATAAGAACTACATTTCTAGTTGTTAGTAAGCATGTATCATATCTGGTGTCAACTTGCATAACACCATTATCAACATCGCAATCCACAAGGTACCATTGCTCTCCATATACTTATTGTAACACTACCTCTCACTGATTTGTAATAGCAGTAAAAATTGAGTCTCGCTCTATAGGGATCCATAAAATTTTGTAGATGTCCTCAAGGGTGACTATAATATCACTAGTGGGCATATCAAAAGTGTTAGTAGTTCTATCCCATATATCGATCAAGGTCATTTAGTAGGCCTAGTCTACATGTATTGAATCTAGTCAAACTGTGTGCTAAATATTGAGCTTCTCCAACAACACCCAATTTTTCCTAGATAGGACATGACATCCAGTCTTGTAAGTATTTATAAATAAGTGTCAGGTTATAACAAGCTACAAAAAACAAGAAAAAATAAAAAATAAAAAAAATAAACATAACCATATTACCTCGATATAATAAAATCAATCATCTCAAATCAATACAATCACAAAGAGAGGTCATATCGAGTTGAGGAAATCACAAAAAAGAGCTATATTGACCTAAGATAACCTAAAAATCACATAAAATAAAAAATAAAACATACAATATGAAAAAGGAAAAGGAGATAAGCAAAAATTGATAAATACTTTTACCCATCAACCACCCCATTTTCAATTTACCTAAAGCTACCCATTTCACCCATCCCATCCATTCATTACCATTTAATTTTAATGTGGGTTCATTACATTAATAAATAAAAGGTTCAAAATTTTGTCCTTACCTTCCTTGCATCGGCTCCTCTGCTCGTAGAGGTGCTTGATTGGTCCATGAGGTTAGTTGAATTCTAGCAACACTTCACTTCACAAGATAACTCTCCTCCTCCCCATATCTCTCTCAACTCTTCACAAATAGTAAAAATAAATCATTTCCCATGAAATCCACTATTTATAGCTTGGTGCAGGTATGACCATCTAAGATGGTCATGCAGTGCAGCGCAATAGTCCAAGATATTCATAAAATTAAACATCATATCTTGGTCCCAAAAAAATCACATTTTCCTAAGGCAACCAAGCTAACAATCCCACTTGTTTCAAGAGATGTGTTGCTAACATAATATCACATCTCCTCCATTGAATCATCGCTTAAGGAGATTGTCGATAACTACAAATTTTGCATCTCAAAATCAAGTCAATAATCAAACACTCAAAAGTGAAAATTGTGTTTTTCAATAACCATTGTCACAAATGGTAATACACCCTCTTTGTTAGGGAAAAAAAATTCTTTATCAAACAAACACTTGATATACCTCAAGCCTAAATCCTATAGACTAATAATGTCTACCTATGGTTGAAAGGTTACCAAAATATTGATCAAACATACACTTGGTATGTCTAAAGCCTAAATCCTATAGACTAATAATGTCTACCCACGACCAAAATATTACAGAGGTCACATAAAGTCCATAAATAATTTGGAAGCAATGATTCAACATTGTGCACCCTTTCCATGATTGGGGTATCTCACATTGACTTTTTAAGTTAACATTACCCATTATCAATCCGACCATTTTTTATTGACTATTTTTGTTTTACATCGTGCTTTCACACAAATCATCCCAAAAAATGGTATCTGTAGACACCTAAAATGTGATATTTTATGGAGACTCCTAAAATACCTCATTGCTAACTCACAACATCCACCTTGGATAGCCTTAGGGTTAATTCAGTGGTTTTTCCTAGCAATAGGCAACTTTCCCCATGGGAAGCTTGATCATCTCGATCCAAGATGGTATTAGGATTGGGATTGTCTTGACCTGACATAGTCGTGCAAGATAAAAAATAAAAATAATAATTTGTAGTGAAATTGCTTGTCAATGTGGTGCATGATATCCTATTGACACCAAACACCCTACGGGCAGTAGTTTCATGCAAATAATTCACCAGTCACATGTAGTCATTTAGTGGTATGCATATCCTATTTTTTTTCATGTAGGCTGCCATTGATTAACACTTATTATATTTAGCCTTTGGCCAATATGCCTATAAAATGGTGCTCCCCACTTAGTTTTAAATATACAATATTTCAAATTGAAGTTGCCATGAAGTGCTACCAAAAATTTTTCAGGTTCTTCCACTATAAAGACAATGATGTTGGATTGCCACTTTATATTTGAATCCACCTTCATCTCATTTGCACAATCACTTGAATTGCTCTAGTGACCACCAAATCCCTTTTACTTGCACTCACGTTCCTAAATATCTGCCTAAAATAACATCATGCGCTACCCATAACGATATACAAACCTAGTTACACTGAGGTGCAAGCCCACAATGACCATCTTACCCTGATATGGTCTACAAATAAAAATCATCTCAATCTAAGATGGTCACAATCAAATGATCAATTTTTAGGGTTTCATTACATTTTCGTTTAGATCTACTTATTTCATCTTTATGCATCAGTTTAAATTTTAGATATTATATGCATGCATTAGTTTTCCATTCAATTTTTGTATTATTATATTGAATACAGGTCCAAACTTGGTGGGCCCTTTAGATGCTATTGATTCATTATTGGTTTCTTTGTGTGTAGATGACATGAGTCAAATATGATTCAAAGATTCCAGATCCACATTCAATCTAGCATGGCGGTCTCAAAAAATCTGCTCCTCGATAACTATAGTAACACAAATATTTTGATATTTCACCTAGAGATCTATTTATTAAAGAGAATGGGGAATAATACCCCTGATTTGTAATCATTGTATCATTTTAAAAGATCCTATTGAGAGGAATGTCTTTGTAACCTTGAAGCACAAATTAATATAAAAAATTATTTTATTGTTTTATGCAATTGTGTTTAATTTTTATGGTGCAAATTTTTGTCCTTCAATTTGACATGGTTATGGCATAAAAAGGACTACTTTTAGGATAATAATTAGGAGGATATTCATTGGGGTGGGGGCAATACCATGTATTTGGATCTTCCACATACTTATTTTGCATGATAATGATATCGCTAATAGGTTTATGGATAATATTCTATAGCAAAAGCTATAGAGGCACTATCTACTAATTTGATTTTTAGGGTTGTCTTGGGTCCTATTAGACTAGAAATAAGATCCTTGATACCCTTGGCCATTTGGAGAAGATCTATAACCTTAGCTATTTTATTGGAAGGGACTTATTAGATTGTTTTAATACTAAAACCTCTAAGCATTTTAGTGTCTTTTTAGGGTTATGACCTCATTAAAGATTTTCCTTAGCAAGTTCTTCATTTCATTTGTCTTAGTAGAGGATTGAGGACTAGTATATGGATATTCTTAAGTGGTGGGATAAGTCTAAGAATTTATGAGGTATATTCTAGGAGTGAGCTAGAATTTAGTAGGCTAAACTATTAGAGGTGGTTAACAAAGAGGTTGAATGCTTATAAATAAATACATAAGGGGCCTAGGGGTTAACCTAACCATCTGAATTAGATTATATTTTGCTTGAATGGATATCTCATAGGATGTTGACAAGGACTTTCTTCCTTTAGATTTGATCATCATGTCTATTTCAAAATAATAGATTTTAAGTAATAAATAAATTCCATACCTAGTAGATGATAACCTTATCAAGGAATTTCTACCAAGTTTTATAAAATTAGGTATTGAAATTGTTCATTTTCTTCATGGGTGCTCTTATGGTAGTTGTCATATACTCTAGGAGAAACATGCCATCTATTTTTCACTATCCACCAATAGGTATGCAATATGGTCCCAACTTTTGATTATGTTTGGGAGAAGACATATGCACCATTCTTGTGTCTTACCTTTGAAATAGGTTGTTAATAGTCTATGGACCATATTTTCTCCTTAGTATTGTATACTACACATAGGATCACCATGTGATGTAGGTGTTCTGTAGGTGTGGTCGCATCGGTCCCATGTAGTAGGAAGAATATGTGGTTGAAGGGGACTTCTATCATTCTAGTGTGACTACCATCTTTAAGGTTGATTATGTGGTGCAGTTATATTTTGACATTAACATCTTCTTCTTATGAGATTTCAATTCAAGGATGGCATCGACACTTGTAGATTTGCTCTAGTAAAGGACCTAGTACAAGATCTTACATTTCAAAATTTTTGGATCCTTCATTCTCAATGGAGTTGCTAGGTGAATGTTTTTATGCTTTAAAAAGCAAGTTGAGTAGGATTTTCACTAGAATCTTAATCAAAATGAATAAAGATAGTGGGATAAATAGATTTGATTCATCTCATCGAACATGCAAGTGAGTAGTTCTCATATCAAAATATCACAATCACCCATTGTAGTAGCCAAATTCACTTGAAACTTGTGTCTCGCATAGAGTGACGTAGCAAGAAGCTTTGTGAGTATGGGACATGAATCATAGGATGACCTCCAAGATTTTACTAAGGCTAGATCCTGAATCAATATTATATTTACAGCTCACCTTTTTAAAATACTTGCATATATCAAAGGAAAAAGAAGAGAAATTATATAAAATTAAATCTTAATCTAATAGAGATAATGTGCCAATATCAAAAGATTCTTCTATGCCCTATTAGAATAAAATGAATGCATTCATCATCCATTAACAACTAAATAAATGAATACAATTTTAATCTAACATCAAATATTCAAATACTAAATGTAGTCACAACTTCATATACATACATACATACATACATACATACATATATGTATATATATATATATATATATATATATATATATATATATATATGTGTGTGTGTGTGTGTGTGTGTGTGTGTGTGTGTGTGTGTGTGTGTGTGTCATAAATCTTTGTACAAATGTGTAGATTAAAAGAGGCTTAACTATCACTAATGAAATCGAGATACATAGAAGAAATTGAAAGGAAATATGGACACAAGGATAGATATTAGGCATAAGCATAAAAATTTCAACACCTTATAATGAAAGTAAAACTACTATTTATAATAAAAAAACTAGAGTTTATTTAGCTTGAAAACTATACAATTTTCCTTCCAAAATTGAGTGAGGGATGGGCCTTCATTTGATACTAATGGGATGGAGGTATCTAGATCTATAGACATTAATGTTGGAGTGTTAAGGACCTCTAGAACTAGAGCCTTCATCATGACTGCCAAATACTTTTATTGGAAATATTGTCAAAACTAAGAGTGTAATCCATTTGCAATCAATGTCACTAGACTTAAGGTCTCTAAAACTGGAGCTACAACTATTACTACCTCTAAGATGCCAACTGCTTCCTTGGAATGCCATATCTGAGTGGTGTAGGTAGATGGACTAGAGTTTTTTTTGCCATTGTTGCCTTTATGAACTCAACTACTTTATCTAGAAGATTATGCATAGATTTTACTTGTAAGATCAGAGTTTGCTTATCCTAGAGGTTACTTGTTGTGGAAGACATAAGATTGATGACAAAGTTTGATTGATTGCTACTACGACTTTTCTATAATTATAGCCTACAATATTGGACTACTTTTTGATTGGATGGTTGGCATAGCTCCTGATCTTCCCCCTATTCACATATTCCTTCTAGGCCATTGATCACTAAGATTAGATAATTGATGTTGTTCTTTGATGCTCCATCATCTAAGTAGTCCTTTTCCTATGATCCATTGAATCAGTGTTGGATTGATCTTCAACCATCAATGTCTTCTAAGTGTGGAATGGAAAGATCATGCATCAACCTTATAAATGATCACTACAAGCTCAATTAGATGTGGAGGAACTAATCCCTAACCATTGATTTCATGACATTTTAGCCAATGGAGGAGCCATTTTTAGTTATTGATAAAAAGGCTATTATACTTCAAACAAAGATGGGTTCATTTTAATTATTACTAAAAAGTCTATAGGAGATTTTGTGGGCCATTGATTATCAAGAACATATGACTCACTAAAATTTATGATCTATTTGTCTCAAGATTTGCTTGAAGTCTCCGCCAAATGTTGGATCTTATTTTTGCCCAAAATTGATTGTGGATCTTCTTTAAACACAAATTTTAATCGGACAACTACTTCTTCCTTGGGTCATCAATGCATTTGCCTCATGTCTAGGCCTTAACCAATGGCAAGTTTTTTCTCCCACAACTCCTTTGATAGTTTCATGGAATGGCACAAGCTGTTGGATGAGCTATCAACGGCTTGCATGACTTTGAAAACCTCTTTCTGGCTTCTTTGCTAGGAAATTACATATGTCATTCATCATAAGATTGATGACCTCTGCTACATTGAGGACTTTTCGTGGCTTTTAACATTGCATATCAGTGTTTGCTATTGAGCATTGAGATTGGATGGCTTGCACGGCTCCAAAATTCTTGGTGAGTGCCTATCGTAAATTGCGAAATTGACAGCGCGCGTTACTTCGTTTCCTTCGCAGACTGCTTTTCCTCTTGAAATCAGCACCCACCATAGATCTAGAAATTCGATGGTGTGTGGATCTTTGCTCCGCCACAAATTGCCTTTGTTTTGGAAATTAGTGCCTATTTTAGATTAACTTGTGTGATACTCCACACGGTTTTCGGAAATTTTGTGACTCTCTTAGCTTCTCAAGTCAATGCTCGTTATTAATCAATAATCAGACAGTTTGCACAATATCAAAACCTTTATGAAGCTCCTCCATGCAAAATCAACGCACGCTGTGGATTACGAAAATCGACGGTGCACTTTTACTTCGTTCTTCTTTCTTTCAACTTGCCTCCGTCAAAGCTATCTTGCAAAACGACTAAAGCAGAAATTCCTTTGGATGTAATAAATTCTCACTATAATAGTCATTATCCAAAAATACAATAACTTGCGAGACCAATAAATATATCTTCATTTTACTTCATTAAATAGTAGGTAAATAAAATAACTTAAATAAAACAGCATTCTTTATCCAACTCGAAGAGGAAATAGGGGAAGTCCCTATAAATTAAAACATGTCTTAAAGATGTACCGGCACTAAATATCTATTTTATGCGTAGAGGAGGAAGGAAAGGCTAATATCCTACGCGGTTCTGTCGCTATAAGCGGAAGAAAATCAAGAAAATCGCAGCGCAGAAGCCGGAGTGGTGTAAGTTCGGTGGATGTGACCCTTTATTCCATTGTAGAAGCAACATAATCAACACAACTGTTTGATTAATTTTTCTACAGAGTAAACATCAAAGCGAGAATCGAATCCAACGAAACTTCCGCGGAAAATTGCAACGCGGCATCGCCCTTCATCGCGAAACGCATGAAATGGGTATGTTAAAGGGTAAGGGTTTCGGGACCTTTTTAAAGTGGTGTATTTCCACGAAAATATTTGTAGCCCAATTAGATTTGTTTGTCAGAATAGTGTAATGGATTGGGTTTAATTTTTAATGGGAGGTTCAGGGTTCAAACTACGTTATATTTAGAAGCAGATAGGTTGGATGGTGGTGATCGCATGTTTGCATTTTATGTTTTAGAGGGGTTCGGGGTCTCATTGACTACATTAAATATCGGGTTTCAGTTTTTTATGGGAGGTTCACGGTTCAAACTACATCATATTTAGATAGAAGGGGATAGGTTGGACGGTGGTGATTGAGTGTTTGTATTTCATACTTTGGAAGGTTCCAGGTCTCATTGACTACATTAAATATTTTAATTAAAATATTACGATGGTTAGTAGGGTTTTTCCAAAATGAATAGTTGATTCCTTCACAGATGTAGAAATCCAATATTTTAAATGAACTGCCCTCGATGCCTCGGACGGGGTTGACTACATGGTCTCATTGACTGCATTAAATATTTTAATTAAAATATTATGATGGTTAGTTGGGTTTTTCCAAAATGAATAGTTGATTCCTTCACAGATGTAGAAATCCAATATTTTAAATGAACTGCCCTCGATGCCTCGGACGGGGTCTCATTGACTACATTAAATTTAGTTAAAATAATAAGATGGTTAGTTTATGTGTTGGGTTTATCCAAAATAAATAATTGATTCTTTTATGAAAGGTTCAGGGTTCAAACTACATCATATTTAAAAGGGGATAGGTTGGATGGTGGTGATCGAGTGTTTACATTTCATTTGGAGGGTTCAAGATCTCGTATGGGAGATTCAGGGTTCAAACTACATCATATTTAAAAGGAGACAGGTTGAATGGTGGTGATCGAATGTTTGTATTTCATAATTTGGAAGGTTTGGGATCTTGTTGACGACATTAAATATTTTAATTAAAATATTATGATGATTAGTTTATGTGTTGGGTTTTTCCAAAATGAATAATTGAATCCTTCAAAGACGTAGAAATCCAATATGTTAAATGAACTATCCTCGATGCCTCGGACGGGGTCTCATTGACTACATTAAATATTTTAGTTAAAATATTAAGATGGTTAGTTTATGTGTTGGGTTTCTGAATAATTGATTCCTTTAAAGATGTAGAAATCTAACATGTTAAATGAACTACTCGGTTAGGTGGATTGGTAGTTGTTTATCTAGCAAGACATCAAGAAGAGATCAGGTTCATATCTTACCCCCAAGGACTAGGTGGATTAGTAGTTTTTCTAGTTAGGCACTTACCAAGAAGAGACCTAGGTTCAAACCTTTGGGGTATGTTTATTTTTTTGCAAAGGTAGTAGTTTGATCTGAATTCTTTGAGTGTGTGTCAGACCCACGATGACATTATGAATCTTAAACAATCGGTGGTCCCCCTCATACCAAGTCAAAAACAACTAGGTGGTATAGGATTATTGGGGATTGATGGTCCCCTGCATGCCAAGTCAACAATAACTAGGTGGTATAAGATTTTTGGGAGCAGCCAGTGTGGTTTGAACCCTACACTTGACAATTACTAAAAATAGTATGGATGTAACCAACTCCCCTATATATACAAAAAATATATATGTTAAATGAACTATTACATGAGCATGCAAAATATTATTCTCATTTTTACAATGAAAATATTGCTTTCATTTTTATAATTTCCTCCACCAATGAAGAGAGAAGCATCGTATTCATTTTATTAGTACCCTTATTTAACTTCTTGATATAAAGATGACAATATTGAAATTTATAATTCTCATTATTATAAAACACATAAATATGCTTAGATGTTTTCTTAGAAAAATTGTATCCCCTTGCTTCAAATTTACCTTATTATCTTACTTGTTCACTTTTTATTTTGGAGCTTTCTTTGGACAAGCATTGACAAATGATACAACATTATTTGGATTTCTCGATAATTTTTTATAATGAATAAGATAGGAAAAGACAATGTCAAGTAAAAGAATTGGATGGTCAAAATAAAAGCATTGAAAGAATACTATTAATTATCATGCAATCTGACCATAATATTTAAAGCTATTGCAATCTGACCATAAACACTATTGAAGACCTTGTTGAGATAATCACTAGGATGCTTTGTATTTCTAATAATATCATGAATTCTTGCTTTTTAAAGTGACTGATATGTACTCTTCAATATTGCTAAATCCATTAATGTCAAAGGGTTTAATACCTTTTGAACTAGAGCCTTTGTCATGATTCTCAATTACTTTTATTATAAATTCCCTCCAAAAATAAGTACAAGACTCATTTGTAACCAATGTCACTATACTCAAGGTCTCTAAAGCTAGAGCTTCAACTGCTACTACCTTTAAGTTGCCAACTACTTCCTTGGAATATCATTTTCAAGTGGTGTAGGTAAGTGGACATAAGTTTTTTCTATCATTGCTGTCTTTATGAACTCAACTACTTTGTCTAGGAGATCATGTGTAGATGTTACTTGTAATAATTATGCTTTCTTGTCCTATATTGATGACAAAATTTGATTGGCCCCTTTCCCCATGTTTTTATAATTATGGCCCATAAAATTAGATTGCTTCTTCTTGATTGCATGACTAGTAGAGCTTATTATAATATTCACTTTGTTAGAATATTTCTTCTTGGGTCAATTATTGAGATCATAAGGTTGGTGTTGTTCCTTGATGTTTCATCATTTGAGGAGTCCTCCTTTTCTCATGAACTATTGGATCAGTCTTAGGTTGATCTCTGACTATCAATGTATTTTGAATATGTAGGGGGAAGATCATGCATTTTCCACATGGATAGTCTTCATGAACTCAATAATATGTGGAACAATTGGTCCATGACTATTTATTTCACTACATTTCAGCTAATGGAGGAGGTATTTTTTCTTATTTCCAAAAAAGTTCTTACACTCCAACCTATGGTAGGGTAATTTTTAGTTACTTTTGAAAAGTCTATAGGAGATGATGTGGGTTATTAATTATCAAGATTGGATGACTCATAGAACTTCATGATTTAAATATCTCAATATTTGCATCATGCCTCTATGCACCATTGGATCTTATTTTTTTCTAAAATTGATGGTGGATCTTCTTTAGATATAAATTTTAATGGGATAACTACTCCCAAATTTGGACGGTTATATTTTTAGACTTGAAGTAAATATCAAGGAGCTGACCTATGTACTTATTTCACAAGTTGCTAATATGTCTACCACATGTCTAGGCTTAAAATAATGATAAGGTTCTTCTCTAAAAATTCCTTTGCTAATTTCATGAAAAATTATAGCTTGTTGCACGAGTTATCAATGGCTCATGTGGCTTTGAAAATCACTTTTTGGTTGCTTTAGTAGCAAAGGATATCTATTTTCATCAAAATATCAATGACCTATGCTACTTTGAGGGATTTTTATGGCTTTCAACTTTGTATATTAGTGCTCATCATTGATCAATGAGATCATATGACCTACGTAGCTCCAAAATTATTAATCAACTTTTTTCTTATGGAACAAGAACCAATTGTAGATCATAAAATTGATAGTGTGTACTACTTTATTTTCTTCAAAGATTGCTTTTCCTCTAGAAATTAATGCTCATCATATATCAAGAAAATTAATGTTGTGCATAGCTTTGCTCTATCATTAAAAAATCTATTTGCAATAACTAGAACCCATTGTTAGATTAACTTAATTGATAGGAAGCATAGTTTTGGGAAATTTCATGGATCTCTTAGCTTCTTGAATAAGTTTTCATCATTGATCAATGATTTTATAGTACATATGATATCAAAACCTTTATGGATCTCCTTCACACAAAATTAGTGCCCATCATGGATTACCAAAATTGATGGTGCATCTTTACTCCTTTTTGTCAACTTGCATTTCTTGAGGTCGTCTTACAAAATGGAAAAGGAAAAAATTCCCCTTGGTTGTGAATTTTTACTACAGTTATGGTGACTCATAGGGGATCTTCTACTTTTTGAATATAAAGAATTCCAAAAATACTTACAACCTTGTTTATTTGAAATGAAGTCAACTGAAAGAATGAAAATTAGAAAAATAAAAGAAATAATGAATAAAAAATGAGAAGAATCAAGGAATAATGCAAGGCTATTGGAGGATAAATTTTACATCAAGGTCTTAATTTCTCCCTATTTGTCATTAGGTGGTATATTTATCTTCTTGTATTAGTGGTAGCAACTTTGGAGTTCTAACTAGTCATCGTGAGAGAAGTTTTCCACCCCTATGACCTCTTAAAATTGTACCTCAAGCTCTTTCAAGGTCTTGATAGCCTATGCTATATCATTTGGAGTGGGAGATTCAAGATATTTTCAAAATTATGTTTATTATTCCTTCTACTTCTTAAGCATATGATTATACTCTTATTTTGAGATGACTTATTATCAAAGGACTTGTGGGAAGGTAGTCCATTTTGAATTAAAGAATCAATAAGACCCTTTAGGTTTGCTATGGTAATGGTTAAAAAATTTAACTAAGATTTATATTTCTATGTAGCCTATTCTTTATTAATCACATCAATCACTTTCTATTCCATAATTTTTTATCTTCAATTCCAAATCTAGAAAATTCTAGTTGGGTGATGTGGCCAATATGCTCTCACTTTGTCTAAGTGTACAAATATCACAATCAAGGAATGTTCAACCTCCTGGCTTATCTAATTTCTTTGCATCATGGCTACAACAATAAACTCAAGCACCTAAGAAAATTATGATATTGTTTTGAAATTTCTATCCCAATATGCGTAGAAAACCTTTTTTTATTATTTCTACCACCTTTGGTTACTACTCATATTGCATTTTTCTTTCTCTCCTCCTTGATATTATTTTCAAAATCATCCCACTAATTATTTATTTGGGCCTCCTAGGTGGCAAGAGTATCATTGAGGATTTCATTCTTGCTCCTTTTCACATCTATGAGAGAATTTTCCACTTGTGTGCTCACCAACTAGCCTATCTAGGTTTGAAGTGCTTTTATCTCCAGAAAGGATTTTTGAGGGTAACCTTAACATCTTAAAGATATTTTTATGTCTTCATACACCTCCTCTTAAGATATAGGTAATCATAGTTATGACCTTAACATCTTGCTCCATGAACTCTACCTTATCCCTAGACTAGCTAACTTGAAGGTTTATCCCCACTACTATAGATTGGTAACCTTGTTCTTGCACTTGCCATTCTATATTAGAGAAAATTGAGGTTAGTTGGTAAATATACAATGTATTGCCCTAAGGATCAAATTGACTCCTCATCCTTAATTCTATAGGTCATTAAGTTATTTTGGCTTATTTATTTTGGATATACTACATTGTCTGATTTTGAATTATATAGAATCATTACAATACATTAGAAGTAAGAGGAGATGCATGTGAACCTATTAGTTCTCCACATGCAACCAAAATTGGGGCTAACAATTTGAATAAAGGAATCAAGGAGGGTGGAGTGAAAGTGTCCTTCTAGTAGAAAGAATTGAGGACTTATGATGGGGTGACAAGAGTGACTAAAATGGGGGTAACAACTTTAGGGGTTGTAAATGAGGACATCACTTGAATGGAGGTTATTATCAAATAATGCGAAGAGTCTAGGTTAGTGTGGCACTAGAAGATGGAATGAAGGCCAATGGGGCTAAAATAAATGTAGAAATTGAGGATCATTTTCTAGTTGGTAAATTATAGGTGGAAAAAAATGAGGGAACTTACCGAACACTAGAGGTAGAGTAGCTTGTGATTCTATCCTTGAAGAATCCTTAATTTTCTTCTTCAATGGTGGGGGGATCACTTCACAAACCAATTCTTATTTTTCCTTCTACTGTGGAACCTACTGGGTTGTTTGTGGAGAGGTATAAACTAGGGTTTCTTCATTTATTAATGGGGATTCTTCTATATGTAGGACTTATTTAATTGTTATCTCTACCTTATATATCATTTGACACCACATAATGGTTATTTATTCATTTTTACCTTCATTAGAGGCAGGAAATTTTGACATCAAAATACTACTCATTATATAGTTCATTAAATTCATCATCATCATCTAGGTCATAATAAGTGGTTGTAGTGTCCCCTATCTCCTATCAAAAATTTTATTGTACCTCAATTTTAGATTTGATCTAGTGGTATTCCCTCAATGTCTTCTATTTGGAACTAATGTGGGATTGGGGTTCTCTTGGAATTTATTTTGATAGAAGGTCTCATGAAACATTAGATTCTATGGTTATTTCAAAATTATATTTATCATCCATACATCTACCTCCTATACTATATTGTTTTAGGCAATTTTTGGTCTATGATAATGTACAAATATTTTTGAGCTCTTGATGTTGATCAACTAGGTAGTGAACTTACCTTTTAGGTCATAATTTCATTGACTTGACATCATATCCAACCCCAATTCCTTCAATTTGTTTCCTAGAATACAAACGACCTATATATTTGTCAATGTTACTTAGTCAAGGCTAAGGGAAGGCTTGTAAAAAAAATTCTATCTTTTTCACTCTTATAGTCCATAAAAATTGTGTCCATCTATTTAAAAAACTATAAAGGAAAAATTATTTTCAATATGTACTTGAGTTTCTAATAGACAAACTTATTAAACCCATACAACCTAAAAATAATTGAATTTTCTAAAAAATACCATTCTCCTCCAGGATTTCCCTACATAAATTGGAGGCTATCCAATGAGATATTCTTTGGATTTAGCTATATTAGAGCTTCTAGGGTTGAAGCCAATTTGTTTTTTTACTAAATTATAATAGAAAGAGACCTTTTTTAGGACTCTATTTAAGAGGAAACATGTTGCTTATGGCTAGACTCATCTACTTACTTCAAATTCAACCTAGGATATATCCAAATATTTTTAGAACAAAATAAAATATTCTAAGAATAAGGAGGATTTAAAAATTTGAGTATATTTGAATCTAGACAACCCTTTATGAGTTTTTCTAGCAATAAATTCGCTAAAATAAAAAATCATCTTTTCATTTATGGGTGTCTACCTCATCATATAAAAATGTTAAGATAGGCCTAGACCACACTCTTATAATATTCAAAACCAAAAGTAAATGTTATCATGCTCAAGAAATCCATGGCAATGTCATTAAAAAATTATGACTTAAAGGGAACTCTGACTATGTGGTATCGTTAATGTTGCATTGGTTAAACATGTACCCTAGATTGTCCAAGAAATAATTGTAGTATATAGGGTTGTTATTAAAGTTTATGCTAGTATTTCTTATATAAACTAGAAACATATTTTAGATAATATGAGGGTTGACAATGGATCAAAAGCTTCAATTATACAATTGGACTTCTTGGGCTTAGACCTCATAAATTCCTGTATTTGCAACCACTAGCTCATTATAGTTATGGTCCTCAAGCACTATATATTATGATGGGAAACTACTACATATCCATGCTTTAAAGGTCTTTGGATCCCTAAATTTAGACATTTATAATATCCCTTACCTCAAGTTCTTAGTTATTTTGGATAATATCAAGTCCATGACTTCCTTAGCTAGGTCCTTTACTATATTGGGGGTTGTGACTTGGGGAGCTCAGATTGGTGTTTCTTACCTTAAGGTAGAAGGAGAGGTTGTAATTGATCTTGCAAGAGAAGACCTATTTTGGTTGACAATGGGCAAGGGGTGGTCTTCTTCCTTTCCATGGCTATTGGTGTTAGCTTCTAAAATGTTTGCTTCTATGACTTTGTTATCTACTTGTGAATCACCTCTCTAATTATTTTCTCTATGCTCTCTTGGATATTATCCACTTGGATGCTTAGGAATAAATGAGGAAAACATGAATGCAAGGCAAACCTTTTATGGATTTTCTTCTAAAATATTTCCGTGACAACGTACGTTGAATTCACATTATGTGAATTCACTTTGACTTCTTCCAAAGCTAGTGGGAAATATTTTCCACCTTCCTCAACATTAAATTTACATCGTTTGAATTTTAGTACCCTTTATTGTATATCCAATGCATATATATTGTCACCATTTTCCATGTATATATATATTATTTTTAGACCCATCATCATCTTTTCAACAATGAATTTACATTGCATGTATTTACTTCCGTTTTCTACAATAACAATGGGAATAAACCATCACTATTTTGGAGGTATTGAATTTATGCCATGTAAAGTTATTCTTTTCATATGTAAGGTTGAAAAAAGGATGTTGCCCTATTAAATTTACATCATGAAAACTTATTTTATTTTTTATTCAAGGTCAATGCAAAAGACCACCACCATTCTCATTTATAATATGGTCTATGGGCCATCCTTATTAGAAAATTGGATGGCTTGCGATATATTGGGGAGTCACTATATTTTTTGAATGGCAACAAACACTATCCATTGGTGATCTTGATCAAACAATTTAATTTCACATGGATTTGAGCTTTTCTTTGATGATTTTTGACTATGCACATCTCTTTCATGTGTCTTTATTCATGGCTTGGAATAAGGGCTTCAATAATATTTCCATAAGATAGAAATGCTTTTTTTTAAAGTTTAAAATATACATGTAGGAGGGATATTTGTGAATTTTATGATTAACAACAACTTTTCATTGATGATTGTATGGTTTTTGGAACCTTAGAATCCTATTCATGTTTATTTATTTAGTAAATAACATCATCCATTGATAGTCTAATCAAATGACTTACACTAATTATGCTCATGAATTTTTTCAATGAATCCCACATATCTTGCCAACTTGATGATCTAACTATTGTTATTTTCCAAAAATAGAAGTCTACATCTTGGCACCTTTAACATTATATGGGTCGTTGATTTTGATTGACCTTCAACCTTCAATGGAATATATTACTCTTACAATTTTATCATTTCATATCTTCATGTAATATTTGCAACCCCATGAACCTTTATGATATTATAATATAAAGAATACTTATGACAGATTGGTGCAAATTGAGCACCTAAAATACAACTTGCTACAAAAAATACTAAAGCACAATAGTTAAGAACAATAAAAATTCACAAGCCCCTTCTCCTTTTTTGATACATTAGAGCTCAAGGGTTGCTCTTCAAATAGTTTCTATTTATTAGGACTGACAATGCCTCACCATCAAGTATTGAAATTTCTAATTAATTTCCCTCCTTGTAGGCAATAATGATGTCGGATCCACCCTAGATGACATCAAATTGAGTATAGCACTCTAGTTTACTTCTATTCTCATTTATTTTAAGCACTTGGTTTCTAACCTTGAAGCTTTGGGGAGTTGCCTTTTTTCAAACCACCTCTTAACTACTCCTTCATGCTTCATCAATTAATTACTGGTTTATCCCATTTAATCTTCAAGTTTGAACAATCCACACATTCTCATGGTCATTGTGTTATTTTCCTAGAGCTCCAATTGATGAAGTAATTACAATGTTGGCAACTCTAGGCAAATTGGTTACCTAGCTTCCTTTACATAGACCAAGGTGTAAGGAAAACACCTTATAGACTTATTTGGAGTAATTATATTAGCCATAAGGCTATTTTTATATGGAGATGACACTTCCTCTTTAGGATATTTATTAGGTTCTTATTGGTTGATTTTGCTAAACCATTATCCTAAGGATAATTAATGAGGATCAAGCTTTAGAAAATCAAATAGAAATCTTGCCTAGTAATTTTATGAACACACACACATATTTGTACATATTACAAAATTGGTGATGGGAAAAACCAAATGCCCAAAACCATAAGCGATTAGAGAACACATTAATTTTGGTAGCTAAAGAAGCCATCTAGAAGTTGATTCACATATTTAATGGTTTTTCTAGAAGGTGGTTGATTATCATGCATCATGTACATTATTATTTAATATTTTCTATGATATTACTCATCATTCCTCCCCACCACATAAGCATCAGACTCCAATTCTTTTTAAAATAGTATAAATTTTGCTATAAAATCACTAAATCTACAAGATGAGTGACCCAAAATTTATCACTTCAGTAGTAGGAGAAGGTCTTCACAAAATGTAAAAATTATGAGTCCACTAGGTTAGGATCAAAATGAGTTTTTTTATGACTATAAATAATCCTATATTGGTAGTTGATTTGATGCTCCAATGTGTAGAAAAACAAAGTGTTTGTAGTCGACAAGAAAAAATGCATTGTTGCTCCAAGAGAATCTCTTAAGAAATATTCCTAAGGAATATTTTTCACATATGTGAATTAAAATAAAAAATCATAGGTGCATATGGGTATGTTTTAAAATGTTACATTAGGCACTCGAGTTTTAAATTTGCTCATTATATGATAAAAAAGAAACCTATGAAGTTTTATAAAATGCTAGCATCCATAATCTTAGAAATGAGACAATTGAGATGAAAGAGCATCATGGTGAGATAATCATAGTGTGTGGTTATGGGCTTGGCATATAAGAGGCCAATGTTAGGATTTTGTGGTAGAGGAAGGATTTGGACAATAAGAAGCGGGGTACAAAAAGGCGATAAAGGTGCGGTGCATAGTTAGTAAAAAATAGAGTTGCTCTATGGGTTTGCTTTTGGATATGCGGCTACTGGTGCAATGAAGAAAAGACATGACATGGTTGGTTAAATCATAGTATTAAATAACAAATTGAAAAAGTAAAAATTGAATCTAGAATGTTAGGGCATGGAACACTAAGCGTACGATGCAGAAATAATGAGACTCAGTATGGCTTGATGAAAAATTATTGACAAAGTGCAAAAACAACCAAAATTTAAAACTATAAAGTGCAAAAACATCCATGGAAAGGTACTGATAATGAGTTAGCTGAGTTGAGGTGATAGGTAGCTGCAAATGGTTATTGAGGGAAGTAATTTTAAGACTAGAAATGGCCAAATATATAGAACCAAGGGAAGGGAATCTATGGGGACCAAGGAGGAGGATACTGGTAAAGAGGCCCACAGATGAAGCTATCATAATTGAATTGGATGAGACAACATTGAAAAAGAATATGACATAGCAACATCATCATAAAATATATATTGTGGTGCATGAAGAGTAATAGATTTTGGTCATATTTTTTGAGGTATCTTAACTCATTGTTATTCTAAAACACGATGGCATATTAGTGGTGTCTAGTTGGTGCATCAAAGGGCCACAAAGTGTTGCCAGGGCATAGATGGTGCAACAATTTCAAGAAACAACACACTATTAGTAGGGCTAAAAATTACTATTATAATCATAGTTAGGGTGGTACCATATCAAAGGCAAAAAGCGTCACGAAAAGAAATATTCTACATAAAAAATAAAATAAATTAGTAGAGGAAAATAGGTTGGCAAGATAACATTAAATTAATGGTTCATGTGGGACCAAAGCTGGCCAAGAATATGACATACTTTTCATCATCATAGTCATAGTAGTAGTTTTAAGCTAAAAGAAGACCACCAAGTGATAGAACAAAAGAAAAGCAAGTGCAAGAATGAAAGAATTGATATTTGTATTAAAATAGTGGAGCCTTAGTGTCTTTCCCCCGAGAATGCAAGGGTTTGTGTACAATGCTTCTCTTTCTCTCTTAGATTACAATGGGCAAAATGGGGAAAGATCCTCTTTTGCAATCAAGAAGGATGGGGTGCCTTTAGTCTTATTTGTTCCAATCAAATTGTCGGACGTGCTTGAATATCCTCATGGGCCATCCTTGCTTCAACAACTCTTCAAAGACCTATCTCTTGTACCTATAATAATACAAACATCAAAATAAGATTAGTTGCATATGAAGAGCTTCCATTGTGTGAGGCCCTTTCTTAGATAGAAATGCAAATCCAAAAAGCCTTATTCTGAATACTTGTAGAAGATATGAAATATGTAGGAAACATAAAACACATAAATCAAAATACCTTGCTATTTACCTCACTCTGATATCTATCAATCATCGGACTGATATGCTCCTGATAAAACATGGGTGCAAATTTGAGGTTGACTAAACATATGCTAGCATTTTAAAATATAGATGCACATTTGCGATTGTGTAAACACCCATTGATTTTTGTGGTTGAAAGATAGAGTTGCTAGGGTTTGATCCATGAGCTTTAATGAGTCGATCTCCATGTGCATAGATGAACTCCTATAGAGATTCTAGTAGTATAATAGTATAAAATTCAGCCTCCTTTTAGGTGGTTATATGATGGTGCCTTTATAGAAATTTTAGGATTTTGTACAAAAAATATAGGTGGCAAGCTAGGGTTGCCAAGTGGTAGGGACTGGACACCCACCTATCCTGGGTTACTGCAATAAGCCACCTAGAGTGTCTCACTTAGGTGGAGTGGTGGTATGTGGGTAAGTGGAAGTGAAGTGAGGTGTGAGATGTGGCGAGGGGAGGGGTAATGGTGACTAGGACATGTGTCACATGGGGAGATAGGGTATCGTAGGGGTATTTTATAGATTTAATAAAATCTAGAAAATAGGATAATATGAAGGATTAATATGCCTAAGTCAAAACTTAGGCATATTATTATTATGTAGGATTGTGGGGTGCATGGAGGCTTTTGTGGAGGACTAGGTTTTGGTGTCTACAGATGCCCCTTTTTGTACCACATTGTGTGAAATAAAATGTGGTGCAAAAATAAGCGACACCTAACATTACTGGATGAAGCAACAAGCTCAAGTCATGTCAATGCAAAGAATGAATGAATTTTTTATTTTGGATTACCCCCTCAAGTGATGAATGGGTGAAATATGGAACAAATGAGACCCATGAGTCACTTGAATTATTTTGGATGGTTGAGGGATGATGTGTGGTGGATGATGAAGATCAAGCTGGTTACCCCAAGTTTGGAGTGGGCTATATTTATGAAACTTTGCTTTAGAAAAAATGAGTGCACATTTGATGTGGTAGATGGACCAGTTGATATGGGTGTGCACATGATGTTGTTTTTGAGGTTAGTGTACCTCAATTATAATCATCACATTCAAACCCTTATCATGATGCATACCAATTTTGTGAAATTTTGCTTTTATAACCCCATGGAGAGGAGTATATTATAGATTTGACAAATTTCCTTGGATTGAGTGATTTGATAAAGTTGTTGAAATTTGAATGTTTTTGTGTTCTTTTACAAACACAGAATTACATTTTATCAGGTTCAAATGCAAGTATGTATTTGAGGCTTGTCAAATACACATTCCAAATGTGGATCCGTATTTAGATGCACTTGATAAACATGGGTCCCAATTTGGAGGCACAAAAAATAGCTATAAATAGGTTTGAGGGGGCATTTGGTTCATTATTGCTTTTCAGTTTGATTGAGCATTGGAGAGAGTTGTGTAATTTGGTTGTGATTACTAGTGATATTTTTTTTAAGTCAGTAAAGGGGTGTGTGATTTTTTTTTTTTGAGGTGAAAAATGATGATGAAACATTTGATAATTATTATTATTATTATTATTAAACTAGTAAAGGGGTGTGTAATTTTTTTTTTTGAGGTGAAAAATGATGATGAAATGTTTGAATTTTTTTTTCTTTTTTCAGAAGTGAAAAAAATGATGATGAATGTTTGTGTGTATTATTTTTATTTTTATTATTTTGATGAAATGAAATGAGAATATTTTTTATTGATTTTTTTTGAAATATGATTATGGAATGACATGGAGTTGTTTATTTTTGGAGGCTCGCCATCATTTTTCTCTTATTCTTTCTCATGTGAAAAAGGAAATGATTGACGATCACTGGAAATGGTTGGAGACAATGACTTAGTTGGGTGTGGTAGAGTTGAGCAAGTGCGGGCAAATGAGGAGTACTTGTCAGATTTGGTAGAGAGATGGGACCCTAATAGGGGGTCATTTTATATCACATTCAAGGAGATTACTATTACCATAGACGATTTTTGTCACATATTCTATGTTCTTGTTGAGGGATTACCAGTATGACTTGGGAACGACAAGGAGAATGAGTTGAGTCCCTTATTCGATAATAGATGGGAGGATTTGGATGTTAGTAGGGGTGGGATTTAGTATCTGGATATGTCCTAGAAGGGATATTTATAACCACTACCTACTTTTGTGATGTATGTTTTATCCACTATGTTGCTACCCTGTAGTACTTGGGCTAGGTTCCTATGGAACCAAATTAGGCTAATTTTTTACATGATTGATGAGCCTCATGTGTATGCTTAGACACATTTCTTACTCTACCAGATTTATGTGGAGATTTATGAGGTGAATAGATGAGAGAAAAAAGGTTTAGGTTATAGTTTTCTTCTTTAGCTTTGGGGATGGAAGAACTTCAGAGTGGCTCAACCTAATGGTTTTTCCTACGAGTGGGATAGCTCATACCTGTGTGCTCTTTGTTGGTGAACTAGTTGGGATCTTCCACTAAGTCATCCTAGCCATAGTAGATAGGAGTATCTTGAGATATGGCCTAGATTGAGTATTGTATATGTTATTTGACAACCATGGGTGGGGGTTTTCTGGATTGAGGATAGTGCATAGCTACAATGGACTAGGTAGGCCAAATGGGTAGTTGGGTGACATGATAGAGAGGATTTGATCCAGTTCTCTCATGTCCTATGATATTTTGGGATGGTGTAGGCATTCCTAATGCTCCAGTAATATATAGCCATCGGGGTGATGATATTAGACTCTCTTATCTTTCTCATGATTGGGATACTGATGACCCAAATGATGAGGCATTTGATACCCCATATATGAATGATATTGGAACCACTTTCGAGTATAAAGTATGGTTTTATTCATAGCCTCCTTGGGCACCTAGTTAGACTATTGATAATGTAGGTAGTGGATATTATTGGTATCATATAGAGGAGACTCCTCTATGATAAAGACATCACCAAGATAGTGGTGTCAAGAGGCAGGCGAGGGTTGATGTGGATCTACCGCTAGATACTAGAGTTGAGGGTGATGAAGATGGGGGTTGTGATGGTGGAGGTAGAGGTATGGATGCCATGGAAGAGGTTCTAGAGAGACCTTAGGTGCATAGTGAGGAGGCTTGGGATGTCCTCAAGGTTGGGTAGGATAGCTTGGGTGAGAAGTGAGATCACCTCACATAAGCTATAGCAACCCATGACATAGATATTTCAAGGCTATAAAGTCAAATATTACCTCGAGATGTCAAAATAGCACATCTATGGATAAATATGGAGGATCTACGCGTTGCCCTAGGTGTTGGAGGTGATAATACTCATATTTATACCCTTCACACTAATATTACATTACATAAATTGTGTCAAAGATAGGATCTATATCATTTGTGATCTCAGGAGATTTATATTTAGTCATTTTAGGATTTATTATCTTAGCATCATATTTATTTGCCTATGCAGGTTTCTTCTTTTGTATCTAGTTCTATCAAATAGAGAAAGTCCAGGGTTGGTAGCTCATGACTCAAGGGCTCCTACATTTTGTGATCCATAAAGGTCATAGGGATTTGTTTATGGTCCTCCTAGATATTAGGGTGACACTGTATAGTAGCGTTTATTACCTCTTTTTGTGGTTTTTATTTTTTTTTAGCCTTAGTTCTCTTATGTATACAATATTTTGGTGAAATTTTGTATATGTTATTCTATATATATATATATATATATATATATATATATATATACATGGCTTTCATTTTGTTTATGCACTTTTTGTAGTGTTTTTATTGTGGATGTATGGATGAATGTATATGTATGTGATGGAATGAATGTTTAGTAAATGATATGCCTAATTTATTATGATGTTGTATGCAAATGAGGTAATGGTATTATAATGATCATTTGTAGGTGGTTTAGAATTTTGTTTGATCAGATTTATATTTATTTCTTAATCAGGGGTACCAACATAGAAGTACTATCTTAACTATATGTTGATAGCTTTGCAGTGTGATGATGGTATGAAATGGAAGCTCACTTATGGCCTTGTTTGCCTTAGAGATAAAGGATCTACAGTTGTTTTGCAAATAGTCAATCATACTAGTGATCTCAAATAAAATTATCTATTAATATCCCAAATTTATAATATGCCAATGGTATTCTTAGCTAAGTCAAATTTCCAGTGACCAACTTTGTGTGTAGTGAATGTTCATTTTTTATCATAAGCTAGGGTAGAAAAATCAACTGTAACTTATGCCAATAAGCTAGCTCATATGAGAGTGATATAGGTATGTACAAAATAAGATCACTAATATGACATAAATGTTTCCACACATAAGGATATCTCATTTCCAGGTCAGTTCTAAGAACCCATTGTTGTAATGGGGATCACCCCATGGTTTTCTAAATACTAAGAATTCTAGGGATTGAGGCTCCTTTCCTTTCTTTTATTGCCTTTGGATTTTTATATTTTGGGATTTTATTTGGGATTTTTGCTCATTTTTGTAGAGGATCAAAGGGGATTTTTTTTTATGGCTTTTGGGACTTGCTCATTTTGAAGAAGAGTAAGGGGATTTTTTATTGATTTTGTGATTTGCTCAATTTTGAAGAAGAGCATGGTAATTTTTTTTATACTTGCTCATTTTATGGAAGAGCAAGGGATTTTGTTTTTGAATGCTTTTTTGGATACTTGCTAATTTTTTGGAAGAGCAAAGGATATTTTTTTTGAAGGAGTAGAAGTGGGATCTTGTACTTTTACCAATTCTACGTTTTTCTAGACCATGCACATAATTGGACGAGTAGGGTAAACCATTCGCTTTATGGTTATAGCTACTCATGACTTTGTACTTTGTAGAGTTCACAATGTTTAATGTGTTTTTATGTGCATGGTTGAAAAGGAAACTTGATGGGCCCAAGACCAACCTATAACATTTCAAAATTGTTTGACTTTTGATTGAGGTTTCTTAAAATAATAGTAGCTGAGTAGCCAAAAACAACCAAGTATTATTTGACAAGCTTGTTATGCAATATGTAGATGTAATTTCCTTCTAGGATTTTTAAAACTAAGGGGTGTGCATAAAATAGTCAGTGGCCATATAATCATCATTGTTGAAGGTCATGTGATATATATCCTATCTTATACATACCTCTTAATGATAAAAATACCACAAGGAAAATTGTAAGTGATTGTGATTGATGGATTGATGACTAATTTTAATATTGAAGGTGCCCCTAATTAAGGAAATAAGACATAGTGGACTAGAAATTATCCAAAATAATCTAATGATTCCTAATATTATAATCTACATGGATGGATGCAATTGTTATGACTGTATGTATGCAATGTACATGGTGCACAAAATTAGGTTATGCAATATTTTTATGTTTTTTTTTTTAGCCATGCATATGTATATATATAATTCACAACATGTATATAACTCTCTCAGGTGAATGATATTCAATAGTTTAGGCTCCATTCTTACCTCTAAATATAGAAGCCTATACATTCTAAGACCTAATTTTTGCTTTACAATATATGGACCTAACCAATTAGCCACGAATTTGTCATGCAAATGTGACAATGCATTGGTATTTTTTTTATTCTCTTTAAAAAAAAGATCTCCTACTTGGGATTCACAAAGATGAAATTTTACGTTATAAGCATGCTTGATGCAATATTGATACACTCGTAGGAGTTCTAAGGTGTTGATTCACCTTTCATCAAGGAGTGTGAGTTGGTCAAGATGTTATTGTCTAGCGGTGTTGTCATCCATGAATTCTTGTAATGTGATTCATAATGTGGAGATCTCAAGATAAAGAGGCATAATTGCTTTGGATCCATAGACCAATGAAAATGGTGTTGCCTTTGTAAAAATTATGATGCTTGTTTGATAAACCCATAACACCAAGGAGATTTGTGTATACCAATCTCTATGATTTTCTTTGACCAATTTCTTAAGAATGGCTATCAGTGTATTAATGGTCACCTCAACTTATCCATTTGCCTATGGGTAATAATGAGTTAATAAACTATGTTGGATGTTGTATTTGTTGCACAATGCTCAAACATCCATGTTATTGAAGGACTTGCCATTATCAAAAATTATATTTGATGGAACACCAAAAGAACATATAATATATTGGAGTATGAACTTTGAGGTCCAGTTGTAGTGGTCATAGGGATCACCTTGACCTACTTTGTGAAGTACACTATGGAATTAATAATGAACTTATGCTATCCTAAGAATGTAGGTGAAATGTTACCAATAAAATCTAGGACCCACTGTGAGAAGGACCAAAGACTTTGAATGGGTTGTAATTCTTGTGATGGTACATAGGTCAAGATGGCATGTTGTTGATACTTTTGATATTTCTTTACGTACTTGCAATAGTCATTTTACATCATGGTCCAATTGTAATCCATGCACAAAAATTACTTTACAATGGCCATCCCATTGAAGTGGCCATCACAAGTACCATCATGGGCTTCACATATACCTCTTTGTGCCTCTATAGGATCTAAACATCAAAGTAGAATTCTGTTATAGCCATGTGTATATAAGACATCCCCCAAGAGAGTATAATGAGCTAACTTTTATTTGAATTTTCTTTTGATAGTTTGCAAAAAATATGTTGGGAGGATTCTAAACCTGATAAATTTCTTTACCTGACTAAGCCAAAGATCATATGGCTCTGTGTGAGTGAAGCAAACACTTTTTCCACCCTCAGATTCTGCTCATGAGATTGTGGATTTGGATATTATTGTGGATCTCTCCATTTGGGTTATTTGGAATCAATGATCCTAGAGAGGCCATCATATCCATAAATCTATTAGTCAATTGAGGTAAGTTGTCAATTTCATACCAGTCAAATATTGCTAGTAATTTCATTACTACTACGTTGTATTGTTTCAATACTAGTTCTCTACATTGGTAAGTTCCTTTTTCTTGGTGAAATACCAGTTAAAAATCATAAAATATGCTTATACATTTTATGCCCATAGCTATAGCTACTTGAAGTCCTAATATTAGGGTTTCATACTCTCCATTATTATTTTTACATGGAAAGTCAAGTTTGAATGATAAAGGAATTAGTATTCCATCTTTTGTGTAAAACATAACCCCAAAACATTATCCTTTTTTCACTTTGAACCTTAAAAGAGTAGGGTGATGTCAACATGATCATTGAGAGGGACAAGTTCTTCATGTTCAGTGATGTAAAATACCAAATCATCTAGTAGTTTAATAAATAAGGGTTTATTTTTTGGAAGTGGAGCCTCCATGAGCGAATCGACTATCACTTGAACCTTAATAGATTTTTGGCTAATGAATTTGAGATTGAATTCCATTAAGAGCATTATAAATTTCATGGTATATGTGTTGTTGTATGTGAGAGTCATAATGTAACACAAATGATTTTCTCTAGCTATGACATAAGTTGTATTACTTAGCATATAATATCTAAGTTTCTTAGTGGTGAAAACTTCTGCTAAGCATATATTTTTGACATAATCTTATCTTGTTTCATAACTCACCAATGTTAGAATAATGTAATATATTTCTTGCTCTATATTATTTTCATTATTTTGTGCAAGCATTGTCCCTAACACAAAATATATAGCATAAATGTAAAGATGAAAAGGGGCTCTTGGACAAGGTAGTGTTAGCACTAGTGATGAGTCCAAATATTAATTTATATCATCAAAGACCTCATGACATTCTTTGGCCTAGGAAAAGATGACCCCATTTTGTAGAAGCTGATTTAAGGACATGCATTTGTTCGAGAGTTTTGCGATGAATGGATTCATTAGTAGGAAGAGGTGGGTTAGATGAAGAATCCACTCCCCCATATACAAAATTAATCTTGTTTGGTTTTGAACCCATGTTATACACTGCACCTATGGCTAAATGTAGGTTGCGTAGGACACCATAATCTCTAACAATATAGATAGATGTTGTTATTATAACATTCTTAACTGTGTACTCGCAAATGCTTGGATTGTCAAGATGGACTAAAACTTGAGTGTTGGAGGATGTAGATGAATTGGGTGTGGATGTGGAGGTTCCAATGGTGATTTATGGCTAGAGTGGTGGAGATTATGTAGGATATGAGGCTTCCTCTCATATTTTTTGCCCTATATGTGATATAGTATATGGTTCCCGGGGTGGAATTTGTTGAGTTGGGTGGCTGCTATTCAGTGATTGATATGGGGTGACTTATTGAATTGGAGATGTATGTGATGAGGTATGATTATTTGGTTTATTTTATGAGATGTGGTTTGATGAAGGTTATGGTTTATTTATGGGATGATTATGTATGATTAGCAAATGTTATGTGGTTGATGTGGATGCTTGATTCAGGTTGATGTTTTGAGAATTGGATGCATGATCGATTATGGGTAGGGCCATTGGTATGGGTGGTTTAGATGAAGTGTGGTGATTTGGAGCATTTTTTATGATGATTGGTTGGATGGATAAATGATTGGATGGTAGGGATGGCTCATATGGATTTGAAATCAAGTTGTAGTACTTGAATGGCTTGTTGTTATATGGAATGCAGTGGATCTTTCTCTTATGCACATATTTCAAGTATTGATGCAACATCAAGGGTACACACTTCATTTCCATAATCCAGGGACATCCACAAATTATGTTGTACTTCATGGCTCCTTCCATGATATGGAAGAGTGTATGGAATTTTTTCACCTCCACTATCATGAGTAAAACTACATTTCCTATAGTGGAGCACAAAACATCATTGAATTCTTGCAAGGTGAAGGTGGATGAGGTGATGTGAGATGGTGGCATTTTGAGATATTGGATGGATTTAGTGGTGATGATGTTGATAGAGGGTCATTGTCATATATCCTAAAACATGCATTGATGAAACCACTAATGTGCTCTCAAGGGTCCTTATCTCCCTTGAATTTATCAAACTTTGATAATGTGAAATATATCGAATATGGTGGTGATGGTATTGAAGAATGAATGGGATGATTGATAAATTACCTTAAGATTGGTCTTTTGTACAACATACCAGGTTTTTGTATGGTCAAGCTATCAATATGGTTCTACAAAAATTGAAACTTAGGGTCCTCTAACGATGAATGAAAATCCTTATTTGTTGTTGATGAAAGGGATGTATGTTATTAATTGGGATTTGATGGTTATGGATGTTATGGTGTAATGGGTTATGGAATTATGTTGCATATGGAGTTGTTGATGATGAGGTGATGGGAGTATAATGGTATGTTTTCATGAAAGGTTAGCATATGTGTGATGAAGTGGATGGGTGGGGGTGATTATGGTGTGTGATCATGATACCCATGATGTATCTTGAGTGATAACAGTATTTTATTGTGAGGTGGATGGATGGTTAGGATCTAGAACTTGTGATTGTGATTTTGTATTATGACAAGTGCTTTGGTTAGTCTCATCCATAATAAATTCTTGTAAGTGCATATAAGCTTTTTGTATAGCAATCACGGATGTAGATAGCACGGTAAATTTGGGGCAGAATATTGGGCTAGTTGTGTGACAACCATGTGAGTGGATGTTAATGGAGGATAGGTGGAAGAATGTATTTTGACTAAATGAGGGATGGCATCCTAACCGAGATCAATGGATGTTGTGGGTGGTATGGATACGGGTATCTGTGAAGCAACATTGAATTTTGCTTTGTAGATAGGGTTAGATCAGATGATGTTTTAATTTTATGTGATGGATATGTATTGATGATGTGATGATATATGGGTGTGATTCATGGTTGCAATACTTGATTCAAAAATTATATTGGTGATGAATTGATGGGTTTGTTGTGGATGAGAGTAGGTGGCTTCTTGATGTAATACGAAAATCTTGTGGAATGGTGAGAGAGAGTAATGTTGGAAAGACCAATCTTGTTGCAATCAAGTAAGTCCTTATGGCATTAGTATCCATATACGTGATGCATGGATCATATGGCATGGGTGGCTCACTCCTAGGAGTCTCTAGAATCATAGCATGGGTAGCCCTCTACATTACATCCATGTCCAAAGTGGGAGGCCCATTGGATATCCCAATGGACATGTCTAGATGTAGGCTACATGCCATGCTGACTTGCCCCACTACAAAAGTAGTGGGGATTTGGGAAGGTTGAGCAAAATGTGCCATGGGTGAAGACGGTTGACCTTTGACTTGGGTTAAGGCTTTGGCTTGATTGTGGATTGTTACCATTATCTATGGGTGTAATGAGATGGTTAATGTGAAGGTATGTGTGAAACGTTGGAGAAATTCAAATGGACAACACACAAAGAAAATAAACAAACAAATGTTTTCAAGGTTTCAACAAGTTTTATTTTTGCTTTTTTTTAATATTTTTGTTTTTTTAAGGTTTTTTATATGTTTTTGATCCTTTTTTTTAAGTTTTCTTGATTTTTTTATTTTTTTTAATTTTGGTATGATTTTATTTTGATAATCCTATTCCTAGAACCACTATGCAAGGTGAATGATGTATGCAAATACAAGGGTGTGTTTGAATCCACCCCTCTAATGAAGGATAAATAATGAACAACTAATAATGATTTCCTAAAGGTATGATTGGCTCAATGGTAAACTTAAGGAGTCACAATTACCCCCCAATGGAGACAACATTTTTTGAGTCCTACTAATTTCCTAATACCTAGGGAAAGGCCCACATGTTTTCAATTCACTCTCGGGTGAGCTTGGAAAATGGTAGTTGTGTTCCACTTATTATTAAGTATTGTGGTAAAAGAGCATTACTAGTCCTTCCTACTATGGGAACACCCAAAATTAGGGGGATTTCTTGTGATGAAGTCTAGAAATCTACTCGTTATAGGCTATTATAGTTTATAGGGGGTGAGCAGGTGGAAGGAGGTGAATTATAATGTCACCAGTCTTTATTGAGGGTTGGTGATGAAGTCCAACCTTACCAATGTTTATTTTGAAACATGCAAGTGTGTGGATTTTAAGGTTTTCTATGGTTTCTATAAATCAAAGTGCAAAAATTAACTCTATAATGCAACCTAGGATGCAATTCTGATTTCAATGTATAAGTATACAGTCAAAAGTGCATAGAAGCAAATAAAATAGCATAACAAAGATAGACAAAGTTCCAAATCACATATTGAAAATAAATTTTAGATAGGTTCTATAGTGATTTTGAAACACAGGGCCAAACACGAATGCACATTTGGCACTAATCAAACGCTAATGGGTGTTTGACCAAACACATGATCACATTTAGCGTTGGCCAACTATGGGTTTGCATTTTTGACTGTATGTCAAAGATAGATAAAAACATGTCTAAAAATCCTAATATGACCTAAAATACACTTAATGATGTAGAACTAACCTAAGGCTACAAACTAGGAGCTCTTTGTAACCTAGGATTTAGTTTATGCACTCTAAGATGTAATTTTTATTTCTTGCCTATAAAGAGCAATTCCTAGGATGCACTATCATTAATGCAAGCTAAAAATATAGAAAATTGATGAAAGTAGAAATGAACTCCTTTCTCTTTTTCTTTTAACAACTCTGAAAAATATTCTTAAGTTAAAAAGCCTCTTATCCAGATTCCTTTCACTTTTATCACAACTTTCCAATAATGGATGCACATTTCTACAGGAGCCTGCACACGGATGTGTTGTTGTTCAAAGATCTAAACTCTTATTCATATTTCCATAGGGATAAAAACATGATCTCACATTTACTTAGGTTCAAAAAATGTCAAACAAGTCTAAAACTCCTAGATTTAATCTTTGATTTTTCATGCAACAAAGCTTTGAGAATCTGCAATCAAGAGACAAAAAAGAATCAACAAATTAAAAATAGCAAGGCAAATCAAACATAGAACCCTTTGGGATCCCATCGTGATAACCATTTTTTAAGCTAAAAGAAGACAATACCAAGCGATTAAATAAAATACAAGCAAGTGCAAGAATGAAGGAATTGATCTTTGTATTAAAATAGTCGAGCCTTAGTCTCCATTTTACAATAGATTGCCCAAAGTATGCAAGGGTCTATGTACAATGCTTCTCTTGCTCTCTTATATTATAATGGGAAAAAAGGGGAAAGAACCACTTTTGTAATCAAGAATGATGGGGGTGTCTTCAATATTCTTTGCTCCAATTATATTATTGGATGGGCTTGAGTATCCTCGTGGGCCATCCTTGCTTCAATAGCTCTTCAAAGACCTATCTCCTATACCTGTAAGAATACAAACATCAAAAGAAGATTAGTAGTATATTAAGGGCCTTAACTATGTGAGGCCCTTTATTATATGGAAATGGAAAGCCACAAAAACCTATTCTGAATACTTGTAGAAGATATAAAAGATGTAGGAAACAAAAAATATGTAAATCAAAATACCTTGATATTTACCTTGCTTTGATCTCTCTCTATCATCAAATTGATCTGCTCATGAGTAAACATGGGTATGTATTTGAGGCTAAATAAATATGGGCTAGCATTTGAAAAACATTGATGCGCATTTGTGATTGTTTAACTTCCCACTGATGTTTGTGGCTGAAATGTAGAGTTGTTATGGTTTGATCCATGAGCATCGATGATTCGACCTCCAAGTGCGTAGATGACCTCTTGTAGTGATTCTAGTAGTGTAACAGTATAAAATTCAGCCTCATTTTAGGTGGTGAGATGATGAAACCTTTATAGGTCTTTTGGAATTTTGGAGGGAAAAGGCAGGTGGCAATCTAGGGCTACCAAGTGGTAGGGACTGGGCAACCACCTATCCTAGGTAGCTATAGTAATTCACCTAGAGTGTCTCACGTAGGTGGAGTGGTGGCATGTGGGTAGGTGGAAGTGGAGTGATGTATGGAGTGATGTGTGATATGTGGCAAGAGGAGGGGTAGTTGTGTCTAGGACACATGTCACATGGGGAGACAAGGTATCCTAGGGGGATTTTTTCAGATTTTATAAAATATGGAAAATAGGATAATGTGAAGGATTACTATGTCTAAGTCAAAACATAGGCATATTATTATTATGCATGATTTTGGGATGAATAGAGGCTTTTGTGGAGGACAAGGTTTTGGTGACTATAGTAGCATGATGTTATTCAATGTCAACTTCATATTTGATTGTATAAAGGGGATCTTCACGATCTCCATTAAATATTTTTACAAGATCTTTATCCATAGTAGTAACATCATCTAAGGAATAGACAATGAGCTTATCACCCATAAATATTGGTTCAATCCAAGTGTTGCTTTATTTGAGAAAACTCATAGTTTTCTCCAACTTTAGCAACACAAATCCCTTCTTCACCAGTAAGGAGATTTTCTTTTGCTAGTATTTCTTCAAGCATGACAACTTTGATAAATAGGATTTTGATAGAGATGTTCTTAGCTTGTTGAGATATCTCTTCTAGAGAAACTAGGCAACATGGTGCCTAAAATAAGAGTATGCCATAAATTATCAAGATTCTCTAATACAAACTGATCAGGATCAAGCTTTAGACAACCAAATAGAAGGCTTGCTTTATAATTTTTTAAACATAAACATATTTTTATACATATTACAAAACCAATGATGGGTGAAACCAAATTCCCAAAACCATGAGAAGTTAGATAATGTATTAAATGTTGGTAGATAAGGAAGACATCTCAAAGTTAACTCCCATATTTAATGGTTTCTCTAGAAGGTGTTCATTACTGTACATCATGTGAATTATTATTTAATATTATCTATAGCATTCCTTAAAAATAATAGTTCAATAATTCCTTCAAATATATACCATATTGGAGAGTGAATTGAATTATCTTGGCCCTAGGGAATGCCTTAGCATTATTTGTGATAACAATGTTTGGGTTTCTTTAATCTAGTTAATATCTCCTCTAGGAAATTAATTATCACCCTCTCAATGGCTTCCTTTAGTGGGACTACTTCAGTCCACTAGTAAAATAATCTATGGTACTAAAAATCCATTTATGGCCTTCGCTTTTTGATGGATTTATTATACCAATGAGATCCAACCCGCATTAGGAGAATTGCTTATCCACTATTATGGTTTTTAGAGGCGTGGGTGCATTTCTCTTCCTACTAGAAGAATTGCTTATCCACTATTATGGTTTTTAGAGGCATTGGTGCATTTCTTTTTGTACTATTGAATAATTTCCACTTGTCAATTTTCTTACACACTGGTGAGCATCTAAAATTATGGTGGTCCAATAATACCTCACTCTCTTGATTTTAGTAATAGTTTTTTGAGCTAAGAAATGATCACCCAAGAATACTTGATGGAATTATTGAAGTAGAGGTCAGATTTGATAAATTTTAATACACTTTAAGAGGACACCATCAATTTTCCTTTGAAATAAAACATATTTAATCAAATCATAATGGGCATTCTTCAATCTAAACACCCTCCTTTAGGCCTTTTTTAGTCTAGATGGGTACTGACAAGTCTAGATGTATTTTATGCTTTCATCCACCTAGTCTAGTACCTCTTCATCTAACTTTATTAAGCATAGGTATTTGTCAACTTTTCCTCAACAATGTTTCTGGCTAGTCTTTGGTATAAGGCTCTTTCCATGATCAACTTTGTAGGTTTCATATCTATATCATATTCCAATATATTGGTGATATATCTTGCTCTCTTTTCACTAATTTCTTCATCCATTATATATAATTTTATGTTAGAGTGAATAAAAAAAGCAATGATATTATTGTTAAAGACAAGGTGTTTGAATTTTTTCAAGGCTTCCTTTAGGGAATACACTTTTTTCCAACAAAGTTGCATCTTTCCTTGTATCCATTTAAAGTCTAACTAAAGAAGGTGATTGAATGCCCTTGTTGATCATTATCTTTCTAGGTAAAAAGGGCTACAATGTTGAACTCTCCCCCTATGCATAGAGGCTAAAATACTTATCAAAATTTGGGTTTGCTAACATTGGGGATTTTGTTATAGCCTTCTTTATTTCTTCAAAAGCCTTTCTCTCTTTCTTAATTCACTTGAATAGTTGATCCTTATTTAGCGTGAGAGTCATTTCCTTGAAAATGCTTGCAAAGTATGATACAAACATTTTGAAAATGTTTATTTAACCAAATAAATATTGGAGGTACTCCTTGTGCTATGGATCTAAGATATTGGTAATATCCTCAACTCTGTTAGAGATGATAACTCCATATTTAGATACAATATGGCTTAATAATTTTTCCTCAGGCACATAGAAAATGTATTTCTTATGAATTAGGAACATACCAAGATCATATAATTGTTTAAAAGCGTTCTCCAACTATGTAAAGTGATATTCCTTTCACATGGAGAAGATAGTTAGATCATCTAGATAGACTATGATTATTTTATTTATTAGGTACTTGAAGGCAATGTCCATGGTGATCCAAAATGTTTCATGAAAAATTCAAAAGGCATCCATTGATATGCAAAGGTACCATGTTTGGTGGTGAAGGTTGTCTTGTGTTGATATTTGTATTTCACCCATAATTGATTGTAACAATAGAATCCATTCAATAGAGAGAATTATTTAGAAACGGATGTATTCTAGATAATACTAAGGGTAAGGGGTTATGATAATTAAATGATGCCTTATTTAGGTCCCTAAAATTAATGCATATATGGATTTATCTAATCTTCTTCCTTACAACCACTAAATTGGAGACCCCTGTAGTGTGCTTGAGAGGATATATAATCCCTAACTCAATCAATTTGGATAAATACCTTTTAAGAGGCTAAATATTTGGGTTGAAAGGCATTTTATTTTGCCTCATAGGTTTAGATTTCAGATATAACTCTATTGTATGCAATATGATGTCTTTATTGTATATTTTAGGTATTCATAGCTCTATGCTATCACTCCATCATAATTTAGACACAAATGGTTCAAAACATTCTTCTTATCTTGGGTAGACACTTTCCATAGCTTTAAGGTTTGCTTTGGGGCAACTTATACTTCTTGATAATCATATTTATTAGTCATCATCCATTTATTTCTTTAAGTTTATCATCTAGGCTGAATAAATATTCTAATGTGACTAACCCTTTGGGAAGCTTATTAGATCTTAGTTGTAAAATTTGATCTTCATATGTGTCCTTGATCTTGGAGCTTAATTCTTTTGAGAATTTTGTCACCTACAAAATAAAATAAATAATATGTTCATCACTGTCAAATACCTACAAATGTACATCATTGTCAGGAATGACCAACCCCACCACTAACTTCATGTGCTACTAATTTTATATCAAATCACTCATAGGATCAAATTATGATTTTATAACATTCATACAATTAGTTTCCATATTTTGAGTCCTTTGGATAACTTTGAAGTTAATGGAATAAAATGCTTTGATTAGGTCCCAAACCTTATCTTTGTAAGACCTCATTAATCTATTCTTTTCTAGGTATTGATATTTTACTTATTTAATCATCAATTCAGTGTTGTTGAAAACTTTCAATAGCTTGATGCCTTTCTTCTCCACAAGTTGGAGACCATTCATAAGGGTTTTATACTCGGTAATTTTTTTTAATAAATATAACTACAATTGGTATGACTATAATATCTTTATCTACCTTAGTGAAGTTAAAGATAAAATGGAACCAAATACTCTTTTGCTTTTAGCACCATCAAAGTATAACTTCCACATATCAATCTAGCATTCTTCTATCTTCACGATTTTTGAAAAATACGGATTCCCCTCTTGAATTAGATAGATACCAATATTTATTTTCTCAAATGTCTCATAAGGATCTAAATCCTACATATTTTTATCCTATAAGTCCATGTAATCATCAAGAATGGAAAACCAAATCTTATTGATAAATAAATTTGATCTAAATTACCATTTTGTGATGTAGGTCTACTCAAAATTTAACTGGATTGAAGGAACATAATCCACATAATAAATATGGAGGAGCTTCGATGAAATATTTATCTTGGTCTCATATCTAGTTATGAGTAGCATGTGCATCCAATCCAATGAAAAATAGTCTCGTATCTTAGTAGTGAAGTCTATTGATAAAAAAATACTACAAGTATCTAGACGTTTAGTCAATATTATATGCTAGTATATTGTAAGGTTTGGGTAAGTTTGTATAATGAGGGAAATATTATTTACTACTCCAAATATTTGAGTAGGAGTAACAAGCTCTAATGCCATCTCTAATGCATTTACTACCTTTCTAGACATGACAAAAGTACTTGAAGCAAAATATAGCATGCAATAAAAATTCAACTTATCAGGATAGATTAGGTTTAGGTAGAATGACATAGGTTTAGGTTGGTTTACCTTAGGGTCAAATATGTTCAAAATCGTAAGTGAATTTTGCTTGCCTAGTACCTTTTGTCTTTTCGAGGTCTCTTCTAGGTACTTCATTTGCTTAGGTATAAATAGGACATCCTAGAGAGGCATGGTCGTAGTAGACTTCCTCTTTATATGGTTTAAATATGAATACAATATAGACTTTCTCTCCATCCCAAGTTATCAAGGTTTGCTCTTGATTGGTGAAATGTGTTCTTGAGAGAGATATTTATGATTGCATATAAGGGGTTGGCTTCATACTTATGAGTACCCTTGAGTAAGAAGTAGATGGTTGGGTATGTACAACATAATTTGACACTATTATGACCTATGGAGGATTAATTTTAGGATAAACATTAGGAGGATAGACATCGAGGTAAATATAATACCATGTATTAGTATCTTCTATATAATAATTTTGCATGGTAACTATATCCCTAATAGGGTTACAGGGAATCTATTGTAGTGGAAGTTGTAGAGGAACTATCTATTGATTGGACTTTAGGGTCTATCTTGGTTTACTATTGGATTGGAAATAATATCCTTGATACCCTTGACCATTTGGAAATTTATAACCTTGGCTATTTTATTGTAAGGGAGATCTAAAATTGTTTAGATATTGATTCATTTTAGTATTTTTGTGTCTTCTAAGGGATATGACCTCATTAGATATTATCCTTAGAAAGTTATTCATCTCATCTAGCTCATTATATGAGTAAGGAATGGTAAAGGGATATTCTACAGTAAGAGGAGAAGTATGAGCCTTTACAAGTTTTATTGTGGGAGTAGGTTGGAAAGTAGTAGTATGAACTACTAGAGGTAGATAATAAGGAGGTTGAATTATTAGAAACAAATGCATATGGGACATAAGGGTTAATATACCTATTTAAATTAGATCATTTTAGTTTGAATGGCTAAGTCGTAGGTCGTTGATGGAGACTTTTATCCTCTAGACTTGATCATTATGTCTATTTCAAAATTAATAGATTTTAAATAATAAATAAATGACACACCTAAAATATGGTAAATGTTATCAAGGATTCTATACCAATTTTTGTGAAATTGAATAAATCATCCATTGTCTTCATGGGTGCTCTCTTGATAGTTGTCAACTACTCTAGCAATGACACACCATATACCTTTTCCATGAATTTATCCACCAATAGATCTATAATTTGATCCCAAATTTGATTAATTTTGGGGGAATATATATGTACCATTCTCATTCCTTGCCTCTAAAAGAGGCTACTAATAGTCTAAGGCTTGCATTATTCTCCTTTATATTGTGTACAATGCATAGGTTTACCATGTTGTGTAGGTGTTTCATAGGTATGGTTGTATATTTGTTTGTGGAATAAGGTAGTGACTTGAGTGTTGAGGCTAATATTGGGTCCCATGTGGTAGGAGAAACAAGTGATTTAAGGGTACCTCTATCATTCTATGTCGGGTACCTTCTTGGAAGTTGATTATGTGGTGTAGACATATTCTGACATTGACATCTTCTTATTTTAGGATTTGGGTTCAAGGATGGCACCAAAACTTGTAGATTTTCTCTAGAAAATAACCTAGTAGTAGGTATCATGATCATGTTCTTTGGGTCCTCCATTATTAGTGGAATTTCCAAGTGAATGTTCTTATGCTTTAAAAAGAAGCTAACTAATATATTCACTAGAATCTCTATTTGAATGAATTAAAATACTGGGAAAAATATATGTGATTCATCCCACAAGGCGTGTCAATGAACTATTGTCATTTCATAATGTTATGGTCATCTATTGTAGTAACCAAATGCATCTGATAGCCATAATTTGTATAGAGTGACATAAAAGGAAGCTCTATGAGTGTAGTATGTAACTCATAAGATGGCCTCAAATATTTTACTAGGGATGGATTCTTATTTGATATGATATTTAATGCTCACATTTCTAAACTACTTGCATACATCAAAGGGAAAGGAAAATAAATAAAAAAAATTAAAACCTTAATCTAATAGAGCCAATGCACAAAGATCAAAAGATTCTTCTATGCACTACTAGAATAAAATGAACATATTTTTAATCTGATATCAAAAATTCAAATTAAAGAAGTATATAATAAAAGGGATAAAACCAAATTAGTCATATCTTCATATATATCATCAATATTTTTTTAAAAGGTGCTATATTGAAAGAGGCTTGAATGACATTAACTAAATGAATCAAGGTTCGAGTCATAGAAGAAAATAAAAATATATATACACACAAGGCCAGATATTAGGCATGAGTAGGCAATTCCTAATGTCCTACAATGAAAATAAAACCACTATTTATGAGCAAAAATTAGAGTTTTTTTTACCTCAAAAATTGTACAAGTGACCTAAAATTTCCTTTAAAAATCAAGTGAAGGATGGGCCTTAATTCAATGTTGATGGAATTTAGGTCTCTAGATTTAGAGCCATTAATGTTGGGAGGTTCAGATTTATTAGAACTAGAGCCTTCACGATGATTACCAACTACTTTTACAATAAATCTGCCCAAAGCTAAGCACAAATTCCATTTATAATCAATGTCACTAGACTTGAGGTCTTTAAAATTGGAGCTTCAACTACTACTACTTTTAAGACGCCAACCGCTTTCTTGGAATACCATATTCAAGTGGTGTAGGTAGGTGGACTCAGTGTTTTTTTGTCACTTTTAACTTTTAGAAATCAATTACTTTCTCCAAGAGATCATGTATGTATGTTACCTATACTATGATGCTTGCTTGTCCTAGAGGTTACTTGTGGAAGGTAAAAGGTTGATGACAAAATTTGATTGGCTAGTATAACCAATTTTCTATAATTTTAGCCTACAATATTGGGTTACATTTTCATGATTTGATGGATGGTAGAGCTCTTCCTGATCTTCTCCTTATTTGCATATTCCTTCTTATGTCATTGATCGCTAAGATCAAACATTTTTCTAGCTCTTTAATGCTCCATCATCTGAGTAGTCCTCCTTTTTCTACCAGTCGTTATATTGGTTTTTGGTTTGATCTTCAATCATTGGTTTCTTATGAAAGTGGGGTGGTAATATCATGCATTTACTACATGGATGCTTGTTTTGAGCTCAATTAGATGTGGAAGAACTAGTCCATGATAGTTGACATCATTGCATTCTTACCAATGGAGGAGTCAAATTTAGTTATTGCCAAAATGGCTCTTGCACTCCAACCAATGACAGCACCATTTTTTGTTATTGCTAAAAAGGCTATAGGAGATGATGTAGGCTATTGAAATCGGATGACTCATGGAACTTCATGATCTAAATGTCTCAATATTCACTTTAAGTCTCTACAAATTATTTGATCTTGTTTCTACCCAAGATTGAAGATGGATCTTTTTTGCACTTTAATTTTGATGGGATGGCTACTTACATTTTCTATGGATCGCTAATGTGTTTGCCTCATGTCTAGGCACCTTAAAAAATGGTGGGATTCTTCTTTGACAACTCCTTTGGTCATTTCATGAAATGATGTGGGTCGTTGAATGAGCTATCAACTACTCGTGCAACTTTGAAAACCTCTTCTTGGATGCTTTGCTAAGAAATAGTATCTGGTGTTGATCAAAATATTTACGACCTATGCTACTTTGAGAAAATTTCATGGCTTTCAACTTTGTAGATCAACACTTATTGTTTATCAATGAGATCATACGACCTATATGGCTTTAAAATTCTTGATGAAACTTTTCCAAAATCCATTATAACTCGTGAAATAATGCTTGTTGCCTCTATGGACTATTTTTCCTCTAGAAATCAACACCCACCATAGATCTAAAAAAACGATGATGCATACAGCTTTGCTTTGCCACAAATTGCCTCTTTTCGTAAATTAACTTAATGCACGGGCCATGCAGTTTTGGGAGATTATGTGGCTCTCTTAGCTTCTTGAATTAAAGCTAGTTGTTGATCAATAATCGGACAATCCGCATGGCATCATCAAAACTTTTACGAAGCTCCTCCACAAAATATCAATGCCCATCACGAATTGCCAAAATTGGCGGTGCACTTTTACTCCATTATTTTTTTCCATTGATTTGCCTCCACTCAGACCATCTTACTAAATGACAAGGAATAAATTCCTCGAATGTAATAAATTTTCATTATAGGAATCATTACCCAAGAATACAATAACTTGCTGATATTTTTTCATTTTACTTCATAAAATAACATTTAAATAAAATAACTCAAATAAAACAGCGATCTCTATCCGAGGGGAAATCTCTATAAATTTAATTATGTTTTAAAGGTGTACGAGCACTAAATATCTATTTTATAGACAGAGGGGGCGGAAAGGCTAATATTCCACGCGGTTCTGTCGCGCTACAAGGGGAAGAAAATCAAGAAAATTGCAGCGCATAACCCGGAGGGGTGTCAGTTCGGTGGACGTGACCCTTTCTTCCATCGTAGAAGCAACATAATCAATACAAATTTTTGTTTAACTTTTCTACAAAATAAGCCTCAAAGAAAGTGAGATTCGAATCCAACTAAACTTCCGCGGAAACACATGAAATGGTCGCGAAACACATGAAATGGGTATCTTAAAGGATAAGGGTGGTGTTGAAATTCATGTAAAGTTTTATCTTTTAAAATTATTATATTAAATTTTTATATATTTTTTTATAGAGTGTATTATGTATTTTAGTTATAAAACTAAATGTTTTATCATGGTATAACAAATATATTATAAATATATATAACTATAATTTTTATTATTTTATTTTTTATTTTTCCTAACGTTTCCTCTCTTCTAAACCCTTCTACTTCATTTTTAAATATTGTTGTCAATACTCATGAACACCAACACGTTGCATCCAAGAATAGTCTTTAAAATGTTTTTATACGATTTGAAATTAACGCTTTTAAATGATTAAGAGATACTATATTTTTTAAAGTGTTTGGATTTCTAACTTCCACACTGTAATTGATCTTATTAATCAATCTTAAAAGATGATTTTTTCTTAAAATATCTAATAAAATATAAAATTTGCTAAGATCAATTTAAAATGTTGTGGTTGGGTATTAGAGATTGTTAGGTATGAACTTTATATTTTCTCTATTGAATAAATATGCACAAGAGTTTTTATGTTATAACATATGTCTTTTAGATGTTGTGGTTGTGTATTACATATTGTTAAATTTGATCAAGGGGTATGAACCTTATATATTCTTTATTGAATAGACATGCACAAGATTTTATGTTGGAACATATATCTTTTAATGTTCATCTAAATAGACATAGTGTATGTTAAAATTTCCTTCTTGAATCTTGTTTTCCTATGTTTAAAAGGGTTATCACTTGTAAAATTGAAAGAGTGGTATAATAGTTTAAAAAAATAGAGATAAACTTGCATAAAATCTTATTAATATATTTTTGTAGCTTAGCGCATGTAGTAGATCATGGACTGAGGTATATTGTTCCAATCCCCAACCCCTCCAAGTACCCTCACTGAAGTAAATACTTAGAACAATAGTAGAAAAAAAACCTAAATAATCCATATACATTCATTAAAATAGACATGAATTGAGTATGTTTAGACTTTATCCATCCTATGGATCTTATGTATGTGTATTTTTTCCTACTTTCGTAAACATAATGCATGCTTCTATTATATTGAAGGTAATTTTATAAACAATTATATTAAGATGAAATAACATGGTCTGCAATAGATGAAATGGCATTAGCTCAGGTAATTATGTTCAACTTTTAAGAAGGAGTCCCACATTAAAATATTGGCAAGTGATACATGCATTATTGATAAGCTATTGTAATACCACTATGAGGTCATGATGTATTATGGGTGAGGAATGTTTCAATCCCATATAACCCATTCAAAAAGCATGGTTTTCAATATGGTAAAGGTCAACCACTTATATATGGAGCTTGCAACTAAATTATTAATAATATTTAGGAATATATTGCTAGATTTTAGGTTCTAAAGAAGTATATTGTGACTTCTAAAGGAAAATTTAAGAATAATATTAAATTAGTATTGCTACCAATTTCTCTTTGCAATATTATATAATCTATACTCATATTAATGTGTCATACGTTTTTAGATTTATAAAGGAACATAAGTGTATTTAATATTTGATAATTTACTTTTTTTTTAGTACACTTTGTGTTTATTTAATAAATTATGTTGATATTCATCTTAAAAAGAGACCTACAAAAGCAAATTGTTGCCACACATAAGGATATCTCATTTCCAGGTCAGCTCTTAGAACCCATTGTTGTAATGGGGATCACCCCATGGTTTTCTAAATACTAAGAATTCTAGGGATTGAGGCTCCTTTCCTTTCTTTTATTGCCTTTGGATTTTTATATTTTGGGATTTTATTTGGGATTTTTGCTCATTTTTGTAGAGGATCAGAGGGGATTTTTTTTTATGGCTTTTGGGACTTGCTCATTTTGAAGAAGAGTAAGGGGATTTTTTATTGATTTTGTGATTTGCTCATTTTTGAAGAAGAGCAAGGGAATTTTTTTTATACTTGCTCATTTTATGGAAGAGCAAGGGATTTTGTTTTTGAATGCTTTTTGGGATACTTGCTAATTTTTTGGAAGAGCAAAGGATCTTTTTTTTGAAGGAGTAGAAGGGGGATCTTGTAATTTTACCAATTCTACATTTTTCTAGACCATGCACATAATTGGATGAGTAGGGTAAACCATTCGCTTTATGGTTATAGCTACTCATGACATTGTACTTCCTAGAGTTCACAATGTTTAATGTGTTTTTATGTGCATGGTTGAAGAGGAAACTTGATGGGACCAAGACCAAACTATAACATTTCAAACTTGTTTGACTTTTGATTGAGGTTTCTTAAAATAATAGTAGCCGAGTAGCCAAAAACAACCAAGTATTATTTGACAAGCTTGTTATGCAATATGCAGCCGTAATTTCCTTTTAGGATTTTTAAAACTAAGGGGTGTGCATAAAATAGTCAGTGGCCATATAATCATCATTGTTGAAGGTCATGTGATATATATCCTATCTTATACATACCTCTTAATGATAAAAATACCACAAGGAAAATTGTAAGTGATTGTGATTGATGGATTGACGACTAATGTTAATATTGAAGGTGCCCCTAATTAAGGAAATAAGACATAGTGGACTAGAAATTATCCAAAATGATCTAATGATGCCTAATATTATAATCTACATGGATGGATGCAATTGTTATGACTATATGTATGCAATGTACGTGGTGCACAAAATTTGGTTATGCAATATTTTTATGTTTTTTTTTTAGCCATGCATATGTATATATATAATTCACAACATGCATAGAACACTCTCAGGTGAATGATATTCAATAGTTTAGGCTCCATTCTTCCCTCTAAATATAGAAGCCTATACATTCTGAGACATAATTTTTGCTTTACAATATATGGACCTAACCAATTAGCCACGAATTTGTCATGCAAATGCGACAATGCATTGGTATTTTGTTTATTCTCTTTAAAAACAAGATCTCCTACTTGGGATTCACAAAGATGAAATTTTACGTTATAAGCATGCTTGATGCAATATTGATACACTCGTAGGAGTTCTAAGGTGTTGATTCACCTTTCATCAAGGAGTGTGAGTTTGTGAAGATGTGATTGTCTAGCGGTGTTGTCATCCATGAATTCTTGTAATGTGATTCACAATGTGGAGATCTCAAGATAAAGAGGCATAATTGCTTTGGATCCATAGACCAATGAAAATGGTGTTGCCTTTGTAAAAATTATGATGCTTGTTTGATAAACCCCTAACACTAAGGAGATTTGTGTATACCAATCTCTATGATTTTCTTTGACCAATTTATTAAGAATGGCTATCAGTGTATTAATGGTCACCTCAACTTATCCATTTGCCTATGGGTAATAATGAGTTAACAAACTATGTTGGATGTTGTATTTGTTGCACAATGCTCAAACATCCATGTTATTGAAGGACTTGCCATTAAAAAAAATGATATTTTATGGAACACCAAAAGAACATATAATATATTGGAGTATGAACTTTGAGGTCCAGTTGTAGTGGTCATAGGGATCACCTTGACCTACTTTGTGAAGTACACTATAGAATTAATAATGAACTTATGCTATCCTAAGAAGGCAGGTGAAATGTTACCAATAAAATCTAGGACCCACTGTGAGAAGGACCCACTATGAGAAGGACCAAAGACTTTGAATGGGCTGTAATTATTGTGATGGTACATAGGTCAAGTTGGCATGTTGTTGATACTTTTGATATTTCTTTACGTACTTGCAATAGTCATTTTACATCATGGGCCAATTGTAATCCATGCACAAAATGTACTTTACGATGGCCATCCCATTGAAGTGGCCATCACAAGTACCATCATGGGCTTCACATATAGCTCTTTGTGCCTCTATAGGATCTAAACATCGAAGTAGAATTCTGTTATAGCCATGTCTATATAAGACATCCCCCAAGAGAGTATAATGAGCTAATTTTTATTTGAATGTTCTTTTGATAGTTTGCAACAAATATGCTGGGAGGATTCTAAACCTGATAAATTTCTTTACCTGACTAAGCCAAATATCATATGGCTCTGTGTGAGTGAAGCAAACACTTTTTCCACCCTCAGATTCTGCTCATGAGATTGTGGATTTGGATATTATTGTGGATCTCTCCATTTGTGTTATTTGGAATCAATGATCCTAGAGAGGCCATAATATCCATAAATCTATTAGTCGATTGAGGTAAGTTGTCAATTTCATACCAGTCAAATATTGCTAGTAATTTCATTACTACTACGTTGTATTGTTTCAATACTAGTTCTCTACATTGGTAAGTTCCTTTTTCTTGGTGAAATACCAGTTAAAAATCACAAAATATGCTTATACATTTTATGCCCATAGCTATAGCTACTTGAAGTCCTAATATTAGGGTTTCATACTCTCCATTATTATTTTTACATGGAAAGTCAAGTTTGAATCATAAAGGAATTAGTATTCCATCTTGTGTGTAAAATATAACCCCAAAACATTATCCTTTTTTCACTTTGAACCTTAAAAGAGTAGGGTGATGTCAACATGATCATTGAGAGGGACAAGTTCTTCATGTTCAGTGACTTAAAATACCAAATCATCTAGTAGTTTGATAAATAAGGGTTTATTTTTTGGAAGTGGAGCCTCCATGAGCTAATCGACTATCACTTGAACCTTAATAGATTTTTGGCTAATGAATTTGAGATTGAATTCCATTAAGAGCATTATAAATTTCATGGTACATGTGTTGTTGTATGTGAGATTCATAATGTAACACAAAGGATTTTCTCTAGCTATGACATAAGTTGTATTACTTAGCATATAATATCTAAGTTTCTTAGTGGTGAAAACTTCTGCTAAGCATATATTTTTGACATAATCTTATCTTGTTTCATAACTCGCCAATGTTAGAATAATGTAATATATTTCTTGGTCTCTTTTATTTTTATTCTTTTGTGCAAGCATTGTCCCTAACGCAAAATATATAGCATAAATGTAAATATGAAAAGGGGCTCTTGGACAAGGTAGTGTTAGCACTAGTGATGAGGCCAAATATTAATTTATATCATCAAAGACCTCATGACATTCTTTGGCCTAGGAAAAGGTGACCCCATTTTGTAGAAGCTGATTTAAGGACATGCATTTGTTCGAGAGTTTTGCAATGAATGGATTCATTATTAGAAAGAGGTGGGTCAGATGAAGAATCCACTCCCCCATATACAAAATTAATCTTGTTTGGTTTTGAACCCATGTTATACATTGCACCTATGGCTAAATGTAGGTTGCGTAGGACACCATAATCTCTAAAAATATAGATAGATGTTGTTATTATAACATTCTTAACTGTGTACTCGCCAATGCTTGGATTGTCAAGATGGTCTACAACTTGAGTGTTGGCGGATGTAGATGAATTGGGTGTGGATGTGGAGGTTCCAATGGTGATTTATGGCTCAAGTGGTGGAGATGATGTAGGCTATGAGACTTCCTCTCATATTGGTTGCCCTATCTGTGATATAGTATATGGTTCCAGGGGTAGAATTTGTTGAGTGGGGTGGCTGCTAGTCAGTGATTGATATGGGGTGACTTATGGAAATGGAGATGTGTGTGATGAGGTATGATTATTTGGTTTATTTTATGAGATGTGGTTTGATGAAGGTTATGGTTTATTTATGGGATGATTATGTGTGATTGGAAAATAATATGTGGTTGAGGTGGATGCTTGATTCAAGTTGATGGTTTGAGATGTGGATGGATGATCGATTATAGGTAGGGCCTTTGGTATGGGTGATTTGGATGAAGTGTGGTGATTTGGAGCATTTTTTATGATGAGTGGTTGGATGGATAAATGAGTGGATGGTAGGGATGGCTCATATGGATTTGAAATCAAGTTGTAGTACTTGAATGGCTTGTTGTTATATGGAATGCAGTGGATCTTTCTCTTATGCACATATTTCAAGTATTGATGCAACATCAAGGGTACACACTTCATTTCCCTAATCCAGGGACATCCACGAAGTATGTTGTACTTCATGGCTCCTTCCATGATATGGAAGAGTGTATGGAATTTTTTCACCTCCACTATCATGAGTAAAACTACATTTCCTATAGTGGAGGACAAAACATCATTGAATTATTGCAAGGTGAAGGTGGATGAGGTGATGTGAGATGGTGGCATTTTGAGATATTGGATGGATTTAGTGGTGATGATGTTGATAGAGGGTCATTTTCATATATCCTAAAACATGCATTGATGAAACCACTAATGTGCTCTCAAGGGTCCTTATCTCCCTTGAATTTATCAAACTTTGATAATGTGAAATATATCGAATATGGTGGTGATGGTATTGAAGAATGAATGGGATGATTGATAAATTGCCTTAAGATTGGTCTTTTGTACAACCTACCAAGTTTTTGCATAGTCAAGCTATCAATATGGTTCAACAAAAATTCAAACTTAGGGTCCTCTAACGATGAATGAAAATCCTTATTTGTTGTTGATGAAAGGGATGTATGTTATTAATTGGGATTTGATGGTTATGGATGTTATGGTGTAATGGGTTATGGAATGAATGTTGCATATGGATTTGTTGATGATGAGGTGATGGGGGTATAATGGTATGTTTTCCTGAAAGGTTAGCATATATGTGATGAAGTGGATGGGTGGGGATGATTATGGTGTGTGATCACAATACCCATGATGTATCTTGAGTGAAAATGGTATTTTATTGTGAGGTGGATGGATGGTTAGGATCTAGAACTTGTGATTGTTGTTTTGTATTATGACAAGTGCTTTGGTTAGTCTCATCCATAAGAAATTCTTGTAAGTACATATAAGATTTTTGTATAACAATCACAGATGTAGATAGCACGATAAAATTTGGGGGAGAATATTGGGCTAGTCGTATGACAACCATGTGAGTGGTTGTTAATGGAGGATAGGTGGAAGAATGTATTTTGACTAAATGAGGGATGGCATGCTGACCGAGATCAATGGATGTTGTGGGTGGTATGGATATGGGTATCTACGAAGCAACATTGAATTTTGCTTTGTAGAGAGGGTTAGATAAGATGATGTTTTAATTTTATGTGATGGATATGTATTGATGATGTGATGATATATGGGTGTGATTAATGGTTGCAATACTTGATTCAAAAATTATATTGGTGATGAACTGATGGGTTTGTTGTGGATGAGAGTAGCTGGCTTCTTGATGTAATACGGAAATCTTGTGGAATGGTGAGAGAGAGTAATGTTGGAAAGACAAAGCTTGTTGCAATCAAGTAAGTCCTTATGGCATTAGTATCCATATACATGATGCATGGATCATATGGCATGGGTGGCTCACTCCTAGGAGTCTCTAGAATCACAGCATGGGTAGCCCTCTACATTACATCCATGTCCAAAGTGGGAGGCCCATTGGATATCCCAATGGACATGTCTAGATGTAGGCTACATGCCATGTTGACTTGCCCCACTACAAAATTAGTGGGGATTTGGGAAGGTTGAGCAAAATGTGCCATGGGTGAAGATGGTTGACCTTTGACTTGGGTTAAGGTTTTGGCTTGATTGTGGATTGTTACCATTATCTATGGGTGTAATGAGATGGTTAATGTGAAGGTATGTGTGAAATATTGGAGAAATTCAAATGGAAAACACACAAAAAAAATAAACAAGCAAATGTTTTCAAGGTTTCAACAAGTTTTATTTTTGCTTTTTTTTAATATTTTTATTTTTTAAGGTTTTTTATATGTTTTTGATCTCTTTTTTTTAAGTTTTCTTGATTTTTTTATTTTTTTTTTAATTTTGTATGATTTTATTTTGATAATCCTATTCCTAGAACCACTATGCAAGGTGAATGATGTATGCAAATACAAGGGTGTGTTTGAATCCACCCCTCTGATGAAGGATAAATAATGAACAACTAATAATGATTTCCTAAAGGTATGATTGGCTCAATGGTAAACCTAAGGAGTCACAATTACCCCCCCAAGGGAGACAACATTTTTTGAGTCCTACTAATTTCCTAATACCTAGGGAAAGGCCCACATGTTTTCAATTCACTCTCAGGTGAGCTTGGAAAATGGTAGTTGTGTTCCACTTATTATTAAGTATTGTGGTAAAAGAGCATTAATAGTCCTTCCTACTATGGGCACACCAAAAATTAGGGGGATTTCTTGTGATGAAGTCTAGAAATCCACTTGTTATAGGCTATTATAGTTTATAGGGGGTGAGCAGGTGGAAGGAGGTGAATTCTAATGTCACCAGTCTTTATTGAGGGTTGGTGATGAAGTCCAACCTTACCAATGTTTATTGTGAAACATGCAAGTGTGTGGATTTTGAGGTTTTCTATGGTTTCTATAAAGCAAAGTGCAAAAATTAACTCTATAATGCAACCTAGGATGCAATTCTGATTTCAATGCATAAGTATACAGTCAAAAGTGCATAGAAGCAAATAAAATAGCAGAACAAAGATAGACAAAGTTCCAAATCACATATTGACAATAAATTTTAGATAGGTTCTATAGTGATTTTGAAACATAGGGCCAAACACGAATGCACATTTGGCACTAATCAAACGTTGATGGGTGTTTGACCAAACACATGATCACATTTTGCGTTGGCCAACTATGGGTTTGCATTTTTGACTGTATGTCAAAGATAGATAAAAACATGTCTAAAAATCCTAAGATGACCTAAAATACACTTAATGATGTAGAAATAACCTAAGGCTACAAACTAGGAGCTCTTTGTAACCTAGGATTTAGTTTATGCACTCTAAGATGTAATTTTTATTTCTTGCCTATAAAGAGCAATTCCTAGGATGCACTATCATTAATGCAAGCTAAAAATATAGAAAATTTATGAAAGTAGAAATGAAATCCTTTTTCTTTTTCTTTTAACAACTCTAAAAAATATTCTTAAGTTAAAAAGCCTCTTACCCAGATTCCTTTCAATTTTATCACAACTTTCCAATAATGGATTCACATTTCTATAGGAGCATGCACGCGGATGTGTTGTTGTTCAAAGATCCAAAATCTCATTTGCATTTGCATAGGGATAAAAACATGATCTCGCGTTTACTTAGGTTCAAAAAATGTCAAACAGGTCTAAAAATCCTAGATTTTATCTTTGATTTTTCATGCAACAAAGCTTTGAGAATCTGCAATCAAGAGAAAAACAAGAATCAACAAATTAAAAATAGCAAGGCAAATCAAACATAGAACCCTTTGGGGATCCCATCGTGATAACCATTTTTTAAGCTAAAATAAGACAATACCAAGCGATACAATAAAAGACAAGCAAGTGCAAGAATGAAAGAATTGATCTTTGTATTAAAATAGTCGAGCCTTAGTCTCCATTTTACAATAGATTGCCCAAAGTATGCAAGGGTCTGTGTACAATGCTTCTCTTGCTCTCTTATATTATAATGGGAAAAAAGGGGCAAGATCCACTTTTGTAATCAAGAATGATGGGGGTGTCTTCAGTATTATTTGCTCCAATTATATTATTGGATGGGCTTGAGTATCCTCGCGGGCCATCCTTGCTTCAATAGCTCTTCAAAGACCTATCTCCTATACTTGTAAGAATACAAACATCAAAAGAAGATTAGTAGTATATTAAGGGCCTTAACTATGTGAGGCCCTTTCTTATATGGAAATGGAAAGCCAAAAAAACCTATTATGAATACTTGTAGAAGATATAAAAGATGTAGGAAATAGAAAATATGTAAATCAAAATGCCTTGATGTTTACCTTGCTTTGATCTCTCTCTATCATCAAATTGATCTGCTCATGAGTAAACATGGGTATGTATTTGAGGCTAAATAAATATGGGCTAGCATGTGAAAAACATGGATGCGCATTTGTGATTGTTTAACTTCCCACCGATGTTTGTGGCTGAAATGTAGAGTTGTTATGGTTTGATCCACGAGCATCGATGAGTCGACCTCCAAGTGCATAGATGACCTCCTGTAGTGATTCTAGTAGTGTAACAGTATAAAATTCAGCCTCATTTTAGGTGGTGAGATGATGAAACCTTTATAGGTCTTTTGGGATTTTGGAGGGAAAAGTTAGGTGACAATCTAGGGCTACCAAGTGGTAGGGACTGGGCAACCACCTATCCTAGGTAGCTGTAGTAAGTCACCTAGAGTGTCTCACTTAGGTGGAGTGGTGGCATGTGGGTAGGTGGAAGTGGAGTGATGTATGGAGTGAGGTGTGATATGTGGCAAGAGGAGGGGTAGTTGTGGCTAAGACACATGTCACATTGGGAGACAAGGTATCCTAGGGGGATTTTTTCAGATTTTATAAAATTTGGAAAATAGGATAATGTGAAGGATTACTATGTCTAAGTCAAAACATAGGCATATTATTATTATGCATAAATTTGGGATGAATGGAGGCTTTTGTGGAGGACTAGGTTTTGGTGACTACAGTAGCATGATGTTCTTCAATGTCAACTTCATCTTTGGTTGTATAAAGGGTATCTTCATGATCTCCATTAGAGATTTTTACAAGATCTTTATCCATAGTAGTAACATCATCTAAGGAATAGACAATGGGATTATCACCCATAAATATTGGTTCAATCCAAGTGTTTCTTTATTTGAGAAAACTCATATTTTTCTCCAACTTTAGCAACAAAAATCCCTTCTTCAACAGTAAGGAGATTTTCTTTTGCTAGTATTTCTTCAAGCATGACAACTTTGATAAATAGGATTTTGATAGAGATGTTCTTAGCTTGTTGAGATATCTCTTCTAGAGAAACTAGGCAACATGGTGCCTAAAATAAGAGTATGCCATAAAGTATCAAGATGCTCTAATACCAACTGATCAAGATCAAGCTTTAGACAACCAAATAGAAGGCTTGCTTGATAATTTTTTAAACATAAACATATTTTTATACATATTACAAAACCAATGATGGGTGAAACCAAATTCCCAAAACCATGAGAAGTTAGATAATGTATTAAATGTTGGTAGATAAGGAAGACATCTCAAACTTAACTCCCATATTTAATGGTTTCTCTAGAAGGTGTTCATTACTATACATCATGTGAATTATTATTTAATATTATCTATGGCATTCCTTATAAATAATAGTTCAATAATTCCTTCAAATATATACCATATTGGAGAGTGAATTGAGTTATCTTGGCCCTAGGGAATGCCTTAGCATTATTTGTGATAACAATGTTTGAGTTTTTTTATTCTAGTTAAGATCTCCTCTAGGAAATTAATTATCACCCTCTCAATGGCTTCCTTTAGTGGGACTACTGCAGTCCACTAGTAAAATAATCTATGGTACTAAAAATCCATTTATGGCCTTCACTTGTTGATGGATTTATTATACCAATGGGATCCAACGGGCATTAGGAGAATTGTTTATCCACTATTATGGTTTTTACAGGCATGGGTGCATTTCTCTTCCTACTAGAAGAATTGCTTATCCACTATTATGGTTTTTAGAGGCATGGGTGCATTTCTCTTTGTACTATTGAATAATTTCCACTTGTCAATTTTCTTACACACTGGTGAGCATCTAAAAATATGGTGGTCCAATAATACCTCACTCTCTTGATTTTAGTAATAGTTTTATGAGCTAAGAAATAATCACCCAAGAATACTTGATGGAATTATTGAAGTAGAGGTCAGATTTGATAAATTTTAATACAATTTAAGAGGACACCATCAATTTTCCTTTGAAATAAAACATATTTAATTAAATAATAATGGGCATTCTACAATCTAAACACCCTCCTTTAGGCCTTTTTTAGTCTAGATGGGTACTGAAAAGTCTAGATGTATTTTATGCTTTCATCCACCTAGTCTAGTACCTCTTCATCTAACTTTATTAAGCATAGGTATTTTTCAACTTTTCCTCAACAATGTTTTTGGCTAGTCTTTGGTATAAGGCTCTTTCAATGATCAACTTTGTAGGTTTCATATCTATATCATATTCCAATATCTTGGTGATATATCCTACTCTCTTTTCACTAATTTCTTCATCCATTATATATAATTTTATGTTAGAGTGAATAAAAAAAGCAATGATATTATTGTTAAAGACAAGGTGTTTGAATTTTTTCAAGGCTTCCATTAAGGAATACACTTTTTTCCAACAAAGTTGCATCTTTCTTTGTATCCATTTAAAGTCTAACTAAAGAAGGTGATTGAATGCCCTTGTTGATCATTATATTTCTAGGTAAGAAGGGCTACAATGTTGAACTCTCCCCCTATGCATAGAGGCTAAAATACTTATCAAAATTTGGGTTTGCTAACATTGGGGATTTTGTTATAGCCTTCTTTATTTCTTCAAAATCCTTTCTCTCTTTCTTAATTCACTTGAATAGTTGATCCTTATTTAGCATGAGAGTCATTTCCTTGACAATGCTTGCAAAGTATGATACAAACATTTTGAAAATGTTTATTTAACCAAATAAATATTGGAGGTACTCCTTGTGCTATGGATCTAAGATATTGGTAATATCCTCAACTCTGTTAGAGATGATAAATCCATATTTAGATACAATATGGCTTAATAATTTTTCCTCAGGCACATAGAAAATGTATTTCTTATGAATTAGGAACATACCAAGATCATATAATTGTTTAAAAGCGTTCTCCAACTATGTAAAGTGATATTCCTTTCACATGGAGAAGATAGTTAGATCATCTAGATAGACTATGATTATTTTATTGATTAGGTACTTGAATGCAATGTCCATGGTGATCCAAAATGTTTCATGAACAAGTCAAAATGTATCCATTGATATGCAAAGGTACCATGTTTGGTGGTGAAGGTTGTCTTGTTTTGATATTTGTATTTCACCCATAATTGATTGTAACAATAGAATCCATTCAATAGAGAGAATTATTTAGAAACAGATGTATTCTAGATAATACTAAGGGTAAGGGGTTATGATATTTAAATGATGCATTATTTAGGTCCCTAAAATTAATGCATATATGGATTTCTCTAATCTTCTTCCTTACAACCACTAAATTGGAGACCCCTGTAGTGTGCTTGAGAGGATATATAATCCCTAACTCAATAAATTTGGATAAATACCTTTTAAGAGGATCAATATTTGGGTTGAAAGGCCTTTTATTTTGCCTCATAGGTTTAGATTCAAGATATAACTCTATTGTATGCAATATGATGTCTTTATTGCACATTTTAGGTATTCATAGCTCTATGCTATCACTCCATCATAATTTAGACACAAATGGTTCAAAACATTATTCTTCTCTTGGGCAGACACTTTCCATAGCTTTAAGGTTTGCTTTGGGGCAACTTATACTTCTTGATAATCATATTTATTAGTCATCATCCATTTATTTCTTTAAGTTTATCATCTAGGCTGAATAAATATTCTAATGTGACTAACCCTTTGGGAAGCTTGTTAGATCTTAGTTGTAAAATTTGATCTTCATATGTGTCCTTGATATTGGAGCTTAATTATTTTGAGAATTTAGTCACCTACAAAAGAAAATAAATAATATGTTGATCACTGTCAAATACCTACCAATGTACATCATTGTCAGGAATGACCAACCCCACCACTAACTTCATGTACTACTAATTTTATATCAAATCACTCATAGGATCAAAATATGATTTGATAACATTCATACAATTAGTTTCCATATTTTGATTCCTTTGGATAACTTTGAAGTTAATGGAATAAAATGCTTTGATCAGGTCTCAAACCTTATCTTTGTAAGACCTCATTAATCTATTCTTTTCTAGGTATTGATATTTTACTTATTTAATCATCAATTCAGTGTTGTTGAAAACTTTCAATAGCTTGATGCCTTTCTTCTCCACAAGTTGGAGACCATTCATAAGGGTCTTATACTCGGTAATGTTTTTTAATAAATATAACTACAATTGGTATGACTATAATATCTTTATCTACCTTAGTGAAGTTAAAGATAAAATGGAACCAACTACTCTTTTGCTTTTAGCACCATCGAAGTATAACTTCCACACATCAATCTAGCATTCTTCTATCTTCACGATTTTTGAAAAATATGGATTCTCCTCTTGAATTAGATTGGTACCCATATTTATTTTCTCAAATGTCTCATAAGGATATAAATCCTACATCTTTTTATCCTATAAGTCCATGTAATCATCAAGAATGGAAAAGTAGATCTTATCGATAAATAAGTTTGATCTAAATTACCATTTTGTGATGTAGGTCTACTCAACATTTAATTTGATTGAAGGAACATACTCCACATAATAAATATGGAGGAGCTTCAATGGAATATTTATCTTGGTCTCATATCTAGTTATGAGTAGCATGTGCATCCAATCCAATGAAAAATAGTCTCGTATCTTAGTAGTGAAGTCTGTTGATAAAAAAATACTACAAGTATCTAGACGTTTAGTCAATATTATATTCTAGTATATTGTAAGGTTTGGGTAAGTTTGTATAATGAGGGAAATATTATTTACTACTCCAAATATTTGAGTAGGAGTACCATCCAACTGAACTACCCCTTTATTAACAAGCTCTTATGCCATCTCTAATGCATTTACTACCTTTCTAGACATGACAAAAGTACTTGAAGCAAAATATACCATGCAATAAAAATTCAACTTATCAGGATAGATTAGGTTTAGGTAGAATGACATAGGTTTAGGTTGGTTTACCTTAGGGTCAAATATGTTCAAAATCATAAGTGAATTTTGCTTGCCTCGTACTTTTTGTCTTTCCAAGGTCTCTTCTAGGTACTTCATTTGCTTAGGTATAAATAGGACATCCTAGAGAGGCATCGTCGTAGTAGACTTCCTCTTTATATGGTTTAAATATGAATACAATATAGAATTTCTCTCCATCCCAAGTTATCAAGGTTTGTTCTTGATTGGTGAAATGTGTTCTTGAGAGAGATATTTATGATTGCATATAAGGGGTTGGCTTTATACTTATGATACCCTTGAGTAAGAAGTATATGGTTGGGTATGTACAACATAATTTGACACTATTATGACCTATGGAGGATTACTTTTAGGATAAGCATTAGGAGGATAGACATCAAGGTAAATATAATACCATGTATTAGTATCTTCTATATAATAATTTTGAATGGTAACTATATCCCTAATAGGGTTATAGGGAATCTATTGTAGTGGAAGTTGTAGAGGAACTATCTATTGATTGGACTTTGGGGTCTAGCTTGCTTTACTATTGGATTGGAAATAATATCCTTGATACCCTTGACCATTTGGAAATTTATAACCTTGGCTATTTTATTGTAAGGGAGATCTAAAATTGTTTAGATATTGAATCCTTTTAGTATTTTTGTGTCTTCTAAGGGATATGACCTCATTAGATATTATCCGTAGAAAGTTATTCATCTCATCTAGCTCATTATATGAGTAAGGAATGGTAAAGGGATAGTATAGAGTAAGAGGAGAAGTATGAGCCTTTACAAGTTTTATTGTGGGAGTAGGTTGGAAAGTAGTAGGATGAACTACTAGAGTTAGATAATAAGGAGGTTGAATTATTAGAAACAAAGGCATATGGGACCTAAGGGTTAATATACCTATTTAAATTAGATCATTTTTGTTTGAATGGCTAAGTCGTAAGTCATTGATGGAGACTTTTATCCTCTAGACTTGATCTTTATGTCTATTTCAAAATTAATAGATTTTAAATAATAAATAAATGACACACCTAAAATATGGTAAATGTTATCAAGGATTCTATACCAAGTTTTGTGAAATTGAATAAATCATCCATTGTCTTCATGGGTGCTCTCTTGATAGTTGTCAACTACTCTAGCAATGACACACCATATACCTTTTCCATGAATTTATCCACCAATAGATCTGTAATTTGATCCCAAATTTGATTAAGTTTGGGGGAATATATATGTACCATTCTCATTCCTTGCCTCTAAAAGAGGCTACTAATAGTCTAAGGCTTGCATTATTCTCCTTTATATTGTGTACAATGCATAGGTTTACCATGTTGTGCAGGTGTTTCATAGGTATGGTTGTATCTTTGTTTGTGGAATAAGGTAGTGACTTGAGTGTTTAGGCTAATATTGGGTCCCATGTGGTAGGATAAACAAGTGATTTAAGGGTAACTCTATCATTCTATGTCGGGTACCTTCTTGGAATTTGATTATGTGGTGTAGACATATTCTGACATTGACATCTTCTTCTTTTAGGATTTGGGTTCAAGGATGGCACCAAAACTTGTAGATTTTCTCTAGGAAAGAACCTAGTAGTAGGTATCATGATCATGTTATTTGGGTCCTTCATTCTTAGTGGAATTTTGAAGTGAATGTTCTTATGCTTTAAAATGAAGCTAACTAAGATATTCACTAGAATCTCTATTTGAATGAATTAAAATAGTGGGAAAAATATATGTGATTCATCCCACAAGGCATGTCAATGAACTATTGTCATCTCATAATGTTATTGTCATCTATTGTAGTAGCCAAATGCATCTGATAGCCATAATTTGTATAGAGTGACATAAATGGAAGCTCTATGAGTGTAGTATGTAACTCATAACATGGCCTCAAATATTTTACTAGGGATGGATTCTTATTTGATATGATATTTAATGCTCACATTTCTAAACTACTTGCATACATTAAAGGGAAAGGAAAATAAATTAAAAAAAGTAAAACCTTAATCTAATAGAGCCAATGCACAAAGATCAAAAGATTCTTCTATGCACTACTAGAATAAAATGAACATATTTTTAATCTGATATCAAAAATTCAAATTAAAGAAGTATATAATAAAAGGGATAAAACGAAATTAGTCATATCTTCATATATATCATCAATATTTTTTATAAAGGTGCTATATTGAAAGAGGCTTAAATGACATTAACTAAATGAATCAAGGTTCGAGTCATAGAAGAAAATAAAAATATATATACACACAAGGCCAGATATTAGGCTTGAGTAGGCAATTCCTAATGTCCTACAATGAAAATAAAACCACTATTTATGAGCAAAAATTAGAGTTTTTTTTACCTCAAAAATTCTATAAGTGACCCAAAATTTCCCTTAAAAATCAAGTGAAGGATGGGCCTTCATTCAATGTTGATGGACTTTAGGTCTCTATATTTAGAGCCATTAATGTTGGGAGGTTCAGATTTATTAGAACTAGAGCCTTCACAATGCTTACCAACTACTTTTACAATAAATCTCCACAAAGCTAAGCACAAATTCCATTTATAATCAATGTCACCAGACTTGAGGTCTTTAAAATTGGAGCTTCAACTACTACTACTTTTAAGACGCCAACCGCTTTCTTGGAATACCATATTCAAGTGGTGTAGGTAGGTGGACTTAGGGTTTTTTTGTCACTTTTACCTTTAAGAAATCAATTACTTTATCCAAGAGATCATGTATGTATGTTACCTATACTAATGATGCTTGCTTTTCCTAGAGGTTACTTGTGGAAGGTAAAAGGTTGATGACAAAATTTGATTGGCTAGTATAACCAATTTTCTATAATTTTAGCCTACAATATTGGGTTACATTTTCATGATTTGATGGATGGTAGAGCTCTTCCTGATATTCTTCTTATTTGCATATTCCTTCTTATATCGTTGATCGCTAAGATCAAACATTTTTTCTAGCTCTTTAATGCTCCATCATCTGAGTAGTCCTCCTTTTTCTACCAGTCGTTATATTGGTTTTTGGTTTGATCTTCAATCATTGGTTTCTTATGAATGTGGGGTGGTAATATCATGCATTTACTACATGGATGCTTGTTTTGAGCTCAATTAGATGTGGAAGAACTAGTCCATGATAGTTGACATCATTGCATTCTTACCAATGGAGGAGTCAATTTTAGTTATTGCCAAAATGGCTCTTGCACTCCAACCAATGACAAGACAATTTTTTGTTATTGCTAAAAAGGCTATAGGAGATGATGTAGGCTATTGAAATCAAGAAAATTGCAGCGCATAACCCGGAGGGGTGTCAGTTCGGTGGACGTGACCCTTTCTTCCATCGTAGAAGCAACATAATCAATACAAATTTTTGTTTAACTTTTCTACAAAATAAACCTCAAAGAAAGTGAGATTCGAATCCAACTAAACTTCCGCGGAAACACATGAAATGGTCGCGAAACACATGAAATGGGTATCTTAAAGGATAAGGGTGGTGTTGAAATTCATGTAAAGTTTTATCTTTTAAAATTATTGTATTAAATTTTTATATATTTTTTTATACAGTGTATTATGTATTTTAGTTATAAAACTAAATGTTTTATCATGGTATAACAAATATATTATAAATATATATATAACTATAATTTTTATTATTTTATTTTTTATTTTTCCTAACGTTTCCTCTCTTCTAAACCCTTCTACTTCATTTTTAAATATTGTTGTCAATACTCATGAGCACCAACACGTTGCATCCAAGAATAGTCTTTAAAATGTTTTTATACGATTTGAAATTAACGCTTTTAAATGATTAAGAGATACTATATTTTTTAAAGTGTTTGGATTTCTAACTTCCACACTGTAATTGATCTTATTAATCAATCTTAAAAGATGATTTTTTTCTTAAAATATCTAATAAAATATAAAATTTGCTAAGATCAATTTAAAATGTTGTGGTTGGGTATTAGAGATTGTTAGGTATGAACTTTATATTTTCTCTGTTGAATAAATATGCACAAGAGTTTTTATGTTATAACATATGTCTTTTGGATGTTGTGGTTGTGTATTACATATTGTTAAAGTTGATTAAGGGGTATGAACCTTATATATTCTTTATTGAATAGATATGCACAAGTTTTTATGTTAGAACATATATCTTTTAATTTCCATCTAAATAGACCTAGTGTATGTTAAAATTTCCTTCTTGAATCTTGTTTTCCTATGTTTAAAAGGGTTATCACTTGTAAAATTGAAAGAGTGGTATAATATTTAAAAAAAATAGAGATAAACTTGCATAAACTCATATTAATATATTTTTGTAGCTTATCGCATGTAGTAGATCATGGACTGAGGTATATTGTTCCAATCCCCAACCCCTCCAAGTACCCTTGCTGAAGTAAATACTTAGAACAATAGTAGAAAAAAAACCTAAATAATTCATATACATTCATTAAAATAGACATGAATTGAGTATGTTTAGATTTTATCCATCCTATGGATCTTATGTATGTGTATTTTTTCCTACTTTCATAAACATAATGCATGCTTCTATTATATTGAAGGTAATTTTATAAACAATTATATTAAGATGAAATAACACGGTCTGCAATATATCAAATGACATTAGCTCAGGTAATTATGTTCAACTTTTAAGAAGGAGTCCCACATTAAAATATTGGCAAGCGATACATGCATTATTGATAAGCTATTGTAATACCACTATGAGGTCATGATGTATTATGGGTGAGGAATGTTTCAATCCCATATAACCCATTCAAAAAGCATGGTTTTCAATATGGTAATAGGTCAACCACTTATATATGGAGCTTGCAACTAAATTATTACTAATATTTAGGAATATATTGCTAGATTTTAGGTTTTAAAGAAGTATATTGTGACTTCTAAAGGAAAATTTAAGAATAATATTAAATTAGTATTGCTACCAATTTCTCTTTGCAATATTATATAATCTATACTCATATTAATGTGTCATACATTTTTAGATTTATAAAGGAACATAAGTGTATTTAATATTTGATAATTTACCTTTTTTTAGTACACTTTGTGTTTATTTAATAAATTATGTTGATATTCATCTTAAAAAGAGGCCTACAAAAACAAATTCAAAACCTAAGAATGAATACATGGAGAATATTATGTTTGGGGATTCAAAATATTCAAATAAAAATATACTATTTGTGTATTCTATAAAAATAAGATTACTATTTTAAAATTTTTATTACAAGACTACAAACTATTGAAGTGGACTTGACGATGATCTTCTTATACTACAAATATTATTATAAAATATGACATATTTTATATCATATTCTTCTCAATCGTGGGTTCTATATTTTGGATCCACTATATATATAACTAAGCATCACTATCATCTCTATTTATATAATATTTTCTATATAATAGAGGGTAATATACTATTGGTGACGAATCATCCTTATAACTTTTATGTTATTTTAGCACCACTATTTTAACACTAATTTTGGAAAATTTCTTCATGTTTGTAGAATTATACCTAATTTTAGATTTTTTTAAAGTGAAAACCCCTTACGGGGCCACCTTGGTCTAAGATACCATGACCAATGGGTTCTACACCGTCAACATTATCAATTGGATTTTGGGTACCCAATTCAACTTTTTGGTAGGGTGGAGATTCAAACCTGGGACCTCTCTTGGAGGATTGCCCTCTCCTCTCCAAATCACCTACAACACCTGGATAATTTTAGATCTATTTATCACATCACTTACACCAAAAAATAATTTTTTTATTATATTAGTGGGGTTGTTGAGGACACAACTTCACATTACTTACTTTAGGATGTTTTAATGATACATTCTATATATACAAGCTTTGTCATGATTTGAATCTTCATAGCTAGAAGGATTTTATGATCATCATGGCTAATATTAAGGGTACTAGTGATATTTGATATAAGTGATTGGGACATACCAAATTTTATTCCTTAAGGTACATGATTTTTCATCATATCTTTCATGATATTTCATCAAGATTAACTTGGTGAGTTTGTCATGGATGTCTTATTAGAAAATAACATCAAAATTCTTATAGTAAGGAAAATCACAAAGCTCTTTCTATTCATTTTAGTTGATCCGTAATGATATTTTTAATTTATGGCTATCCAACATATTCAATTATTTATATATCATGTTTATTGATGATTCTACTATGGTTATTTAGGTCTACACTATTAATCCAAGGATGAAGTATTTGATAAATTAAAATATTTTATAGCATTTATTAAAATGTAGAGAAATATGAAATCTCTAAGGATTTATTTTAAAAGAGAATATCAATAAAAAGTTCACGACTATTTTAATCCCTTGTAGTAATTTCTAAAATTGAAATATTTGGTATACACTTCAACAAAATAGGATAGTTACATGAAAAATAAGGTTTTCATGGACATGGATCATTAAATGGTCTACATAAACAAAGTAAACACTAAACTTCAACTAAGACAATAAATTGTCTAACATATATTGTATTTATGACAATTACTTATGCTATTAGGGTATGAGTTCTTTTGAGATATGGATAAAAAGAATTTTATATCTTTTATTATAGATTATTTTATTAGTTACTTATTCAATTATTCAATAAGATTTAGCAACATAGTTATTCATTTCCATATTTGATACATATGACATAACATCAAATGGATATTGAATCTATGATCTAACAACCTATTAATTTTTTACTAAGAAAGATGGATAGTTTGATGAGACATGCTAGGATATTGGACCTCCTTAATAATTATAACTTTCTATATGCTCAAATGGGATAGGAGTACTCTAGAGGATGTAAAGCCCATTATACAATAGGTATATAATTTGGAAACTTCACTACCACATGCATTACTTGGAAATGTAGATAAGAATGGAGATCCAACTACTTGCAATCAATAAAGAAATCCCAGGTGGGAATTTGCAATGTAAGAAGAATATTATTTTTCCATAAAGAAAAAACTTAGAACTTTTTCCTCTTACATAACTTAAATAATATTATTGTTTTTTAATTGGTTATATGTGACTAAGACATGCCCCACACAAATTACATCATGACCACATGTTTGTATTAAAATAGTGGGAATTTGCAATGCAAGAAGAATAGGATTTTACCATGAAGAATAAACTTTGGAATTTTGTCCTCTTACACAACTTAAATAAGATTATTGATTTTTTATTTTATTTGGTTATATGAGACTAAAACATGTCCCACACAAATTACATCATGACCACATGCTGGTATTAAAATACCTAAATCTCCTCCTTGAAAGTTGAGAAATTTAACCAATTGAGTTAATATCATTTTATAAATAACATTATTGGTTATAAGTGGCTCAATAAAATAAACTTTATTTGGTGCTAATGGTTGGACTGAGAAGAATAAAACTTGCCTTATTAAAATTATTTTCTAGAAAATAAAGAGTTCAATATGATTTAAGAAATTTCTCGTTGATACCCATATGAACTCCATATGCATAGGATTCTCTCTACTACATCAATGGGGGTTTATCTAAAAACTTTTCTAATTGGAACCATTTATGGAGAAATCAATATGTAGTACCATTAATTTGCACACTTAATAAGTTCTATAAAAACAACATTAATTACCTTCCTATATAGATTTATATATTGTTCTTAAACATATTATGTACAAAATAGTTGGTAAATATCAAGAGCACACGGTATAATGAGATAGATAAAAACAATTGGTACACATCATGATAACATTGTATTTTTAATCTTTTATTTATGTCTATATTCTCTTCAAAAATTATATATAATATTTATAAATATTATAACTTTAATTGATATTCACATATTATACAGATACAATATAATATTATTTACTAAACAATTTTGCCTTTTCTTTTACGCGATATTTTCATTTCCTTAAAATAAGTCAGGATAACAAAATTTTGTATAATTTCAAATGCGTCCTCGTTGAAATGCCCGAAGTGTCCCCACACGGATATTGATGAAAAAGGTCGCTCAGAAGAAGACAACATTGACATTTTTTTTCTTTAGATAGATCCATTTTTAGTGAAAACGTGACGATATAGGAAAGGAGAAAAAGAGGGATACCAAAAAAAGAGATGACCAATTTCAAAATAAACCTAACATTTAGAGGACCTAGATTTGTAAAATTACTATCAATAATAACCCTATATCTCTAAAGTGAAAACTAGCTGCAATATAAATAACGTCCGACATTTCTGATGCTGGTAGATATTAGAGATCACGTCCGAAGATGCCTATAGAATTACTCCTATACGCACCGTTCGATTATTCCGGTATTTCATTTAAGCATAAACAGGAGGCAGAGTATTTGACTACAAAACAATACATATCCCGCCTTGAAAACAAGCAAAGCTTTGTTGCCTCTAAACTAACACAAATAGTAATCAATCAACCTAGATCTGAATCAAATTGACATTAAAGCCCTGAATTTTCAATTACCAACGTAAGAAATCATCACAGAGGCGTATTGACCCCTGCTAGTCCCATTACAGGGGAACCTCACTTCCCATCCATTGTTGCGGTTCCGTATCACAAAGAAGGTCAGTGTATACCACACAATCTTCGTAGTTGAACGAATAGCAATGCGACAGAAAGGGCTCCATGAGGTCCACATTCTGAGGTAAAGGATTCTCAAACAAATCACTCCAAAAGCTTCGACTATAATTTTCGTCCAGCGTCGGACTTGGAGGTATGCCTAGTTCCAAGTCTGTGGCACTTGCAAGATAATCGTATGAACTGATGCGATCCCCACTCTCATCTGCGCAATCCTCATCCTCGCCGGATATGCCATCTTTCTTGATCTCATCATTTCTACCGCCATCATGGATTTCGGAGGTGCGTCTCATTTCTTCCTCGAGATTTTTCATCACGTGCAATACCATTTCATCGTGGACCTTGTTGAGAGCAGGAGTATCATCCGCGCAAAACAATTCCGACACTAGGCCATGGCAAAACCTCTTCTGAGGATTCCGATCTTCCTCATAATCAGGACTATGACCGTCGCCCATTTCGAGAAGATCCTCTTTGTAACGTTTATGCTTCAGCGGCGGCACAGAGCCCACTGATTTTTCTTCCATGACTGGTTAGATTCCCAGTCTGGTTTCAGGAATTCGACAATGTCTGCTGTATGCCAGATCCGAATTCAAGACGGGTGTGGTGCGACAAGAAGGGGTTAATTGCGTTTATATAAATGTTTTACATAAAATACTGTAACGATGATTGAGATGAGAATGGTAAAGGTTACTATCAAGTGAATTTCATGGAAGGATCCGACAATCATGCTGGATAGATAATTACCTATTCGAGGATTACGCGGAGCTGTCGCTATCAAGGAAAGAAAATCAACAAAAATTGCAGCGCGTAAGGCGGAGTGGTGTAAGTTCGCTGGATGTGGACAGATAGCTTTCATTAAAGAGAATCTAAACAATTATCAATGTGAGGTTTGAATCCGATGCAGTTTCCGCGGCCAGCTACAACGCGGCATCGCCTTTATTCGTGAAACGCGTGTCGTAAAGGACAAGGGACATTATGAAGTGTTGATTTGGCACAAAAATATCTGCACATTGAAAAGACATATTTGCAGGCCGACTAAAATTCAAGGGGGTGCCGTCAAGGGGGTGCCGTAGCGTTTGTTACTTTCATGGGTTCGAAGTACTAGGTTAAATTTTGAAGGTAATTTTTTTGGGAGTAAAAGTAATGTAAAGTATTAATGATTGTTAGTCAGTCTACCCATTACTAGTAGTCACCCTCACATCTAATTTCTGGGTCTTATTATCTTATTAATTAGATAAAAATTATTAATAAGATAAAATTATATTAACATCTTCACTTCAATAGTTAAAAAATACCGTTTCTTTATATTTCTGTTTTTTTCATAAGGGAATCGGCTAATTTGAAATATCTTAAAAACTCTAAATATATAAAAAAGAAGAATTCTTTCTTAACATGAATTTTCTCTTTTTAATTAATATATTTAGTTTTTATTATATATATATAGTTTTTATTATATATATATATATATATATATATATATATATATCTCTTTTAAGTGAAAAACCCCTTGCGGAGTCGCCTTGGTCTAAGAGACCACAAACGGGGATTCTACATCGTCAAAGTCACTTGGGGTCGCACTCGATCCTGCCCGCACCAACATTATCAATTGGATTTTAGATACCCAATTCAGATTTTTGGTAGGGTGGAGATTTGAACTTGGGACCTCCCTTGGAGGATTGCCCTCTCCTCTCCAACTCACCTACAACACCTGGGTAAAACTAATTTATAGTGGAAAACACCCCTTTCGAGGTGCCACTTTCAACAGGTTGGGCATAGGAGGAATGGAGCCTTGTCGACCTCTACCAGCACATAGGACATTCCTAACTATACCATATATCTGCAGGATGGAGACAAGGAGAATGGAACTTGGGTCGTCCTTTACCAGCACCCAGAGTATTTACCACTGCACCACAACAAGCAGATTTAGTTTTTATTATATTAAAGTATTTATTAAGAAGATATTTACACGTAAATTTTTGGGGTAGTTTAAGGCAACTTATTTGTAAAGGTAGTAGTCTGATCTAAATCTTTTGAGTGTGTGCCAAACAATATAAATCTAGAGCGACCGGTGGTTTCGTTCATCTTGGATAAAAAATAATGAGGTGGAATAGGTTTGGGAGGTCCATGCGGTTTGAACCCTATGCTTATCAAGTTACTAAAAATAGTGAGGTTGTGACCAACTCTCTTATGTACCAAAAAAAATACATATTACCTTTATCATTGATCTAGTTATACATGTTTATTTAATTAATTATATACATCTAATTTGTTATTTTTTTTAGAAAAAGGTAAAAAAAATATTGAAAAAACTCAAATTATACAATTTTTGTTGATAACCTACCTTTCTTGGCAAGGCTCAAAATGTGGCAAAATTTGTGTTCCTTTGACTATCCAAATTTTAGAAGTTTTAGTCCCTCCTAGATGACCCCTAAAGGTGTTCCATTTACCATTTCCTTTTGAATCCATAGACTTCATCCTAAGTCTATAAAGCCTCTTTTCTATTATATCCTTCCTTTTTTAGTTCCCATATTGCAGTTGTTTCTAGAGTTGTATCCATATATCTGCTTCATCCTCTGCCATATAAGAGTCCTTTTGGGTTTTAGCCTACACTATCTCTAAAAATTTCCTAATTAGAGTGCCCCAGATTCTTTCTCCGGTATGAATTCCTCGTTGAAAATCTTATTATTACATTCCAACCAAAGTTACCAATAGATGAAACCCAAACCCAAATCCCAAGCTATATTCAAGGTCTTTTATTCGAATCTATTAGTCTTCCAATAGTCCCAAAAGTTATTCTCAGTGAGAATGGATCTTTCTGATTAACAAAAAATACTATTCCACAAAATCCAGACTGTTTGGGCATAGGGAAACAAAAAAAAGAGGTGGTCCATTGTTTCATCCTCTTGGTGAATTCTTACAAATCAGTTGGGTCAAATAAATCCACATCTCCTCATGTTATCGTGAGTTATAATACTGTTATGTGCAAGCAACCACATAAAGCAATTTATCTATGGCCATACTTTGGGTTGCTATACTTCCAACCAAGGGGCTTTGGACAAATTTGAGTGCTTTGGATAAGCTTTCTATAACCTTATTTGATAGTATAAATTCCTAATTGGGTATGTCCCCAACCAAGTTGATCAGGTCCATTACTTCTCGACCACTTTTGTCTATACAAGATTTCTTTTAGTTCTCTTTTCTCCTCAATCCATTCTTCCCTCAACTCATTTGGGACTTATGACTAACTAATATTATCCTAGAGTTGATATGGCATTTTATAATAGTGGCTTATGAGATTCCACCCTTTCATCTAAATGTTTTCCTTGAGTCCTATTAAGTCATGTTACTAAATCAATTATGGGGGGAAATGTTCCCAAGAATCTTCCCACAAGAAAGCATTTTTTCCATCTACCACTTTCTAGTATAACCCTTCTTTGATAAGTGATGCTCATTTCTTTAGAGCTTTCCAGGTCTTTTATCCCTCTCTTGAAATTGGAATATAAGGAAGATCTTTTGTATTTTGTGAGGGATAGTATTTAACTTTCATTACTTTTCTCCAAATTTTGTCAGGATGACATAGCCATCTCCAATACAACTTTTCTGCTAGAGCTTGGTTGTTTGTCATTGTTGTTATAGTTCCCAAACCTCCAACTTCCTTAGGCTTGCAAAACTTGTCCCAACTGACTAGTGCACTTATGTGGTTACCCTATTCTCCGAACCAAGAAAGTGTCTCATCATCTTGTCCAAATATTTTAGGATGCTCTTTGGGCAGCCAAAATGGAGAATTTATACACTGAAATTTCTTGTAAAACTAATTTAAGCAATGTTGTTGGAATTTATACATCTAATTTATTGTTTTTACTATACCTTTTCTTATGGTTTTTCCTCTTTCATTTATAAAAGTTAATACTTTTTCTCATAAGCTCTTATATATTATATAAGGATATTTTGAAAAATATTTTTAATACTTAATAATTTGAAATTGATGCTTCTTAATATTCTTAAAAGTAATAATAAATCGATAGCCATTACCTATGATATACAAATATATAATTTTTTTTTTAATAAATTTGTTCATTTCTTGCTCTAAATGAAGTCTTTGCTCTTGCTAATTAATGTCATAGTCAATATAATCCTCTTCTTCCTTAAATGAGTCCCAAGAACATATGAAATATGTCTAGGAAGGTGAGACTTTAAATTTTGAAGTTAGATCTTAGAGATTGATAGGTTTCCTAAAAGAGGAATGCATTTGATATTTTTATTCCTTAAAGATGCATACAAATATTTGCATTATGACATTAATTACTCAAATTCATATTGATAAAGGTGGTTTTTTAATCTCCATATTGAAAAACCTTCTTATAATCATTATCAAAGTATGAAGAACTTTCCTTCTTAAACGTCATTTTTCATGTGTTTCAAAGAGTTATCACTTATAAAATTGAAAAAAGTACGGTGTAAAACAATATAGATAAATATGGTTGAATACACATAACTATATCCCATTAACTTATTTTTCCAACTTCAACTACTTTGAAGGTTATATCTATTTAGAATTTGATAGAAGTTCAAACTAATGAATCAATTTTTTTTAAGTATCAATTATGATCACATTTATTTTAACTTAAACTATCTTTCTTTTTAACTCTAAATGTCCGATTTCCAACAAAATAATGCCATCAGAAGAGATTTTTCAAACAAAACACCATTTATAATAAAGCTACAAATATTTCTTTATTGTATTAAATATTTTATAAACATTTATGAACATTTTTAGAAGAAATATTTGAACATCTTACTAAAAAGTCATGACACATCATATTTGACGTACTAAATTGAAATTTTATAATTATTTTGAACATCATAAAAGTGTATATCATATTGTATATGGCATTTATGTTTATAATTTTTTATTCAAAATTGGTATTAATATAAATTAAAAAAAGAAGGATTGTATTGAAAAACTAATCATGAAAGTAGTAAGAGTTTTGTATAAAACTACTGAAACAAGGGATATAATTTTAGATGTTCATTCATATGCTACTTTTGGAGTGCAACCATATGCATGCATTAAAATAGACTTTTATTGGCCACTTCTAGACTTTATTCATCCTATGGGTTGTAAGTATGAGTATTATAAAATCTCCCCTATGTGCATAAACATGATGCATGCTTTCACTATATTGAAGGTTATTTGTTAAAAACTATATCTAGAGGAGACAATGTGGTCATTAATCTACTAAAAAATCCTCAATATTAAGCATTTTTAATGCTAACATATATATGCATTTTTGTAAATATTTCTCAATAAATATAGAGTCATAGTTCATCCACATGGAGATGGAGATTGTTACTCTAAAATTTTAAATTATTAATCTTATGAGAATATATTGCTATATTTAAGGCTTTAATAGAGGACATTGTATATTTTGAGGAACAAAAAAAAAGTATCCTAAACTAGTTCAAACTATTATTTCCAATTTCTCTTTATAGTATGCAATGATGAGATTGATATGTTACATTATTTTTACATTTATAAAGAAACTATGTTGATCTTTATTTTCAATAAGCTCATGCAAAAGCAACTTCAAAACCTAATATGAATAATATGGAGTAACCTATGTTTAGGGAGCCAATAAATTTAAATAAATATCCGATTGCTTATGGATTAAATAAATTACAATATTTCTATATTAAAATTTATCTTATTACACCCCATAAGGTTAATATAAGGTAAAATATTATTATGGTTTTCTTAATTCCTTTTGAAATATTAGGGAATCTTCATCTTATATTGTACATGTCATTGTATACTCAACTTTTTGGGCATCCTATTCTTCTTCAAATTAGATTGTATATTTAGGTTCAATAGGTACATGACTAAGCATCATCATCTTTTTTTTGACAATAATAACCTACATAGTAAGTAGTGGATTGTTATTGTTGATGATTCATAATTAAAATTTTATGTTATGGTACCACCATTATTGGTAAAACCAAATTTAGAAAATTCCATCATTTTCCAATAGATGGACCTAGTCTCATCCTTATTCATTACATTTTAACATAAAGAGGTATAATATTGGCTATATTAGTGGATTTTTAACAATATGATTTCATTTTACTTATATTAGCATGTTTAAATGAGACATATCATATATAAAACCTTGGCCATGTTTCAAATCCTTATATAAGAAGGATTTTGTTATGATCATGGTTAAGATCAAATCTATTAGTGATATTGACATCATAGATAGAACATACCAATTTTTATTCCTTTAGGTACATCATTCATGATAACATAGTTGATGGTCTTCCATTAAGAATGACCTTTATGAGTTTGTGATGATGTGTGTTGTATAATATCATTGAGATTCCTTTCCTAATGATAAGGCATAAATTGTAACCTATACGTTGGAATTGATCCAAAGTGATACTATTATTTTATGGTCAATAAAACTTATAGAAACTAATCATTATTATCTTGTATTCGTTAATGATTTTACTAAGTTTAATTGGATATATACCATTTAATATGGGGATGAAATATTTGTTAAATTAAAAGTTTTTATATAACTAGACAAAAAATAAAATCCCTAAGGATTGGTTGTTGAGGAAAATCAAAGATATGCTCAAGTAGATTATGACATCTCATGATATATTCTAAAAAGTTGTATATTTGGTATAGACTTTAATAAAATTGTATAGCTAGGTTAAGAGTAAGGTTAATGCGAAAGTCAAAAATTATAAAAACTATATATGTAAATTGAATCTTAAATTTTGGATAGAGATAATATATTATGTGGAATATATCATTAATATGACTACTTATTCTATCAAGCATGACATCGTTTAAAATATAGATAAGAGACACATACTAAATTTTATACTTTATATCATTTAGATTAGTTATTTAGGACCACATTTCTATTGAGTTATGAAGTAATGTAGGGATAAAGTCCTTTGAACATCTTCATGTCATTTAACATGGTATTAATAAAATATTATCTATTTGATATTTCTATCCAATAGGTTGTTAGTAAGAGACATATGTAGTTTGGTGATACATATTTTATTTATAGGACCAATTTTAACACTTCTTATCAATCCTTTCATTCTCATCATGTTCTTTTTGGTTTCTACTCATTTTACTTCTTTGAGACCATTGTTTGGCCTATCTTCAAATTAGTTGTTTTAATTAAATATATATTAATATTGGTCCACATATATTTTTTATTATTTTGGGTAAGGATATTCATATCTAATTCTAATATTCCATTAATTTATGTCCCTATAAAAATAAGTATGAGTAGGATCCTCCATTTCATGATACTATTTCTAGATAATAATATTAGCATGTTGTGTCCTCTCTATTTATATATTTTCCTTTTCTCAAATACAAAAAACTATTGTATAGATTAGAAAGCCCATTCTATGCAAAAATATTATTGAGAACCTCCACACCTCAACCATCAATTGGAGGCATAAATAATTATGGGTGTCCAACTAGTTTTATTTAGGAAAAGGGATTTCTTAAGCAACATTTATCCATACAAATAAAATATGGTTCTCTCTTGAAGAATAAATATTATAATTTTATCCTTTCGCATAAGGAAAATAACATTGTTGTTTACAATTACATTTTTAAGATAAATTATGGTGGTAATTATTTAAGACTTATCTTCCTATAGTTTTTTTGAAAAGGAGCATACTATAATTTTGTAATGATATTATCTCAGGTCCAAAAAAATCATGATCTTTAGTAGCCTCAAATATAAGAACAATCAATTTATTAAATTACCAAAATCAATGAACATAACATTCATATAAAATAACACTACTATGAATAAATATGTGAATATCATTCATAAAATAACATGAAGAAAACTTACACTAGAACTACTCAAACTATGATTGATACAATACAAGGAGCTTTGTCTTTATTATATAACCTTAGAAAGGTGACTTTTCAATACTTGACTATTGCACTCCTCATACATAAAAGAGATGTAACCTCTCCTATTCCAAGAATAAGATAAAATTTTCATGTCCTTTGGCTTCTCATATTGCCACTTGCACACATGACTCTTGAATTTCTATTTGCATGCACACTTTACTATATGACACTTGCACACCCCTACATGTAAACTTGCACACCTCTAAATTCATACTTACACTATGACACTTGCACAATTTCTCACTCTACACACTTGCACACATAATTACATGAGACTTGAGCATATACTGCACATAGAAATATACATAAAGGGAAACTTAAAGAACACTCCTAAACTATAGACTCAAACCCTATATTAATATTTACATTGTACCATAGGTAAAATGGGTGTACATTTGCATGTACCAAATAATGTAACATTATCCAAAACCATCTTATATTATATTATTTGGTTATTGAAGACTTTATTCTTCAATATTTGAATATGGAAATCTTACATTGTGCTTGATATTTTGTTTGATATCCTTATTCTTCTTGTTCTTCTTCTCCTTATTCTTCTTCTTCTTATTTCTTTGACTCTAAATCTTGTTCTTGAACTTCTTGAGATTTTTCTTTATGGTCTTGACCTTGATCTTGATGTTGTCCTATAAATCCTAAATATGAACTTAGTGAATCATAATAAATTTTTAAATTTGATAAGAAATTAATGACATATGCTAAATGTATTTCATTATATTGTTTTACATCCTAAAATAAATGATATAACTCACTTATATTATGACCAATGTTTTTTATCATTGATTTTCCTTTTAGAGTTTTAATCAACTCTTCTTGATTTTGAATTTTGTATTTATAGATTTCAAGTGTTAGTAATGCCATATACATTACATTACCTATATCTATAGGTATTATAATATCATATTTAGAATTTTCATGTGCTTTAGCAAGCTTTGAGTGTAGATAATACAAAAATATTTTAAAATTTTCATCCATAGCATATTTGTAGATAAATCTCATTGTTGTCTTATCTATCATCAAAATTTTCATTCAATTATTGTATGCCAATTTCCAAGACTTTTAGTCTTTCCTTTATTTTTATAGACTTCAAATTATTTTCTTCCATGATAATTACTTTGAAGTTGAAATCCTTATTACTCCAAAGTTTAATTCAAACAAAAAAAACAAATGTCCACATTTTTCAATCAAATTTTAAAATTCAATTTAAATTGAAGTATAAAACCTTATGTTTCCCAAATTGTAAATAAACATTTTATCAAATTTAAAAATTCTTTAAATCAAAATTAAAAATTTTCACATTTCTTTTTGGAGTATAAATACTTATATCTCCAAAAGTTCATAATAAATTTCAATTTTCAATTTTTCAAAAATCATGTTTTTGAAATCAATTTGCAAATATACAATTTCCAAAAATTTTAAATCTTCAAAATTTCTTTTGCAATTGAATTCCTTTTGACTCCCTAATTAACCAATAAATGATATTCCACTTTTCAAAATCTTTTAAATTCAAATTTCTTTTCACTCCAATTATCTTAGTGTCAATATTAACTTTAATATAAACCAAAATATTTGAATTACTAAAGTTTAAAAATATGTGTTGCCCTCATAAACTTGAAATGTAAATGTAATATATAATTTCACATTGTAATCATTGATGTTGGTAATGAATGTTGAAAATAGAAGTTGGCAATGGATTCTACCAATTGATTTTGTTTATTCCTAGAATAAGCATAGACTA